>OZ010787.1:14934739-15488735 GCA_963932465.1 Maratus speciosus | reverse complement strand
GTGCTATAATTCAACCACTTTTTAAGATATAAACAAAAGAACAAATTTTCAGAAACAAAAACTGCTCCAGAATCTTTGTATCAAGGCCAAACACATAAAAAAAATCTTTTTCATTTTCCAATTTTTTAATACCTCATTTTAAATTTTAAATTACATTTTTTTAAAAAAAATGGCAACCCTTTTGAAACAAGATGGCGAATGAAGCTGGCCAACGAACTCGATCGAGACATTGGTATGTACTATGTACAGACCAAGTTACATTCAAATCGGTTCATAAATAAGACTGTCATCGCGTGACAAAAATCAGGTCGTTTTAAAATGTCAGCCACAATAGAAATTCAAAATGTTATAACTCAGCCATTTTTTTAGATATAGATGAAACAAAATCTGTTCCGGAATCTTTGTATTAAGGTCAAACACATACGAAAAAAATCTTTTTCATTTTCTAATTTTTTGGTATCTCATTTTAAATTTAATTTTTTTTTAATTTTTTTTAAATGGCCGCCATTTTGAAACAAGATGGCGGATGAAGCTGGCCAACGAACTCGGTTGAGTTATTTCTATGTACTATGTACACACCAAGGTACATCCAAATCGGTTCATAAATACGTCTGTTATCACGTGGCAAAAATCAGGGCGTTTCAAAATGTCAGCCACGCTAGAAATTCAAAATGCTATAACTCAACCATTTTTTAAGATATAGACGAAACCAAAACTTCTCCCGAATCTTTTTATCAAGGTCAAACACATAAGAAAAAAATATTTTTTCAATTTTCAATTCTTTGGTACCACATTTCGAATTTAAATTTTTCTTAAAATTTTAAATGGCCGCCATTTTTAAACAAAATGGTGGATGAAGCTGGCCAACGAACTCGGTCGAGACATTGGTCTGTACTATGTATAAACGAAGTTACATCCAAATCGGTTCATAAATACGCCTTTTATCGCGTGACAAAATTCAGGACGTTTCAAAATGTCAGCTTCGCTAGAAATTCAAAATGCTATAACTCAGCCATTTTTTAAGATATAGACAAAACAAAAACTGCTACGGAGTCTTTGTATAAAGGTCAAATACATAAGAAAAAAATATTTTTCCATTTTCAATTTTTTGGTACCACATTTCAAATTTTAAATTTTTTAAAAAATTTTAAATGGCCGCCATTTTGAAACAAAATGGCGGATGAAGCTGGCCAACGAACTCGGTCGAGACATTGGTATGTACTATGGACACACCGAATTACATCCAAATCGGTTCATAAATACGAGAGTTACAGTGTGACATAGGTCAGTATATATATATATATATATATATATATATATATATATATATTGATATATATATATATATATATATATCAATTTTGAACGGAGGGTGGTTTCGGGGTCTGGGGGTCATGATCGATGAAAATATACCAAAATTTTTTGAAATCGCTTTCCTCCGAACGGCTGCAATAGGTAGCTTTTTGTAAAGAAAGCTACCTAAAAAAAAAAAGATATGTAAATCTCCTTGCAGCAGTGAAATAAGACAGTGACTAAGTCAGGTCAAAAGTGTACAACTTTTTGGCACCCTAACTTCTTACAAAGATTAAAAAACGCCTTTAATCTTGCTGGAAACTTTTATAGGCACAGGGGCATTGCATGAGACGTAAACCTAGCATTATCTATGTCAAAGTCTTGTACATGAAATTTCGCCGGATGATAAATATCAGATAATACATGCTGTACACAAGTACATACCCACGAAAGTTTTTCAGAATGTGACTCTATGACTTCTTAGGGATCACCGGGGGAGAACCAAGAAATTTTGGAGGAAAGTGCATATAAATAATTATTATAATATTATAAATAATTACAATATTCATTAATAATTCATGTTTTTACCTCAGAATATGTCCAATGTATTAGGTAAAGCAATACACTAAATTTTATCCAGATGATAAAAATTATATTATCATGATGCGGCTGTAATAATAAAGATAGGTGCTTGTCTGTCTTCGTGTGTGTGTATACGCGCGAGTGCTGAACTCTGAAAAAACAATGCAGTACTCACAGCCGCAAGATTTAACAGGAAAGTACCTGCTTGCCTGAAGTCATGCATATCGAAGACAATTTCTGGAATTTTTCAATTAATTTTTCATGCGAATATTTTCAAATTAGTAAAAAAGAATCCGATTTATATATTTTATCCAGTAAACTTTGTCCTCTTTTCAATAAAGTTTTTTTGAGATTCTTAGAGCGATTTTTCAATTTGTAACAATTTTTTAATGTTATTTTTAGAGGGTTTTTTTTCGCGTTCGTAAAAGAAATCCGGTTTAAATATTTTACCCAATTAGTTAATTTCGGTCCCTGCTGTCCTTTAATCTTTTCCGAATTTTTAATGCGATTTATAACGGGGTTTTTTGCATTTTGAGGCGAGTTTTTGACCTTTTTTGAAACATAAAAAACTCTCCGGTAATTTTTGCAATAGCCGTGATTAAATTCAAATTGAAAGAATGTCAAATCAGTTGTCATAAGAAAGCTGAAAATTTAATTTGACTCGGAAAAAAAAAATCTCGATAATTCAGGATTCGTTTGTTTCGAGACGGAAGTGGTCGTAGCTTGGTCGGGGGTACGTTGCCAAATGCAGTGCCGCCCCCCTCCCACCCAATCCTAGATTTCTTTAATTCTATGTCCGTTTTAAAAAAAGCAACCAGCGAAACTCCAATAGTAATGAAGTTTTCTTTGAGGGGCAGAGTTTGAAATAACGTGCGGGTTTGCGGGATTTGTGCACAGAAAAGGAAAGACTCGTATAATAAAAAATGCTGTGCAGTATTTTCGCCCTTAAAATTCTTTCACAGATCTGTGATTCTTCAGTGAGTGTTTTTTAAAAAAATTTAAGTCCGCGATTTTATTTCTTTTGTGGAATTTCTTAAAATCAATTCGTGACTTGATCCCGGAAAAATTTAAGAATTTCTTCAAACGAGCGTGAAAAATATCGTGAATTTCGATAAAAGAGTGCAAAAAGAAATCGCGAATTTCGTCAAAGATTGGGCAAAAAAATCAAGAATTTCGATAAATGATTGACGAGAAAATGTTGCAAATTTCCTCAAAAAGTCGCGGATAAGAGCAGAGAATTTTGTTAATTGGTACGGAAAGTTATCGAGAATTTTCTCGATCGGTATCGCAAAACGATCGCGAATTTCGACAAATGATCCCTGTAAAAAAAATCAATTTCGTGAATAGGTCGAAAAAAAATCGTCAAAGGATCCCGGTGAAACAGAGAATTTCGTCGAAGGATCGCAGAAAGGAAATGCGAATTTCCTCAAAAGATCACGGAAAGAAAAAGCGAATTTTGTCAAAAGATCGTGTAAAGAAAACACGAATTTCATCAAAGGATCGTGCTAAAGACATCCCAATTTCGTCAAAATATCGCGGTAAAAAATGCGAATTTCATCAAAGGATCGCGGTGAAAAACACGAATTTTGTCAAAGGTTAGTGTTGAAAAGTGCGGATTTCGAAAAAAAATCGCGTAGAAAGACGTGAATTTCGTCAAATGATTTTGGGAAAAATTGTAAATATCATGTAATGATCGCAGAATAAAGTCGCAAATTTCATCAAAATTTAAAGTACTGGGCTAAAACACTGAAACCGGTTCCTTTTTCTAGTTTCAAAAGAACTCCGCGAAACAAGATGAAACTCCAAAAATCGCGTTAAAATTTTGAGAGGAAAAACATTACTGTATTGACTTGAAAGACTGCAACCATATTCCTTTTACGAATGTCAAAATATGGTCGCGAAACACGAAATTCAACCAACCAACCAACTTCAGATTAATTTTAATTTTTTGTGTTATTATTTCTCGTTTTCAAAGGAGGCAGGGTCTGTGCACCCCCACCTTTCCCC
Source organism: Maratus speciosus (assembly GCA_963932465.1). Lineage (NCBI taxonomy): Eukaryota > Metazoa > Arthropoda > Arachnida > Araneae > Salticidae > Maratus > Maratus speciosus. Next base: position 15,484,853 of record OZ010787.1, on the reverse strand, counting down.
CGGCTAATCGCCTTTTACAATTACTGTTTCACATCTGCATTCCCTTTCAAATTTTTTTTTGCTTCATTCTAGACTTTAGACTGCAAAATCAAAGAGACGAATAGTTTCTGTTTCTATCCTCGTCAAGAACTTGCGTTAATTTCTCATGAAATTGCAGAAATATGCAATAAAAAGAACGGTGTTAAGAAGTGAAAGTGGGATTATAAAATCTGCTTTTTGGCTTACTACGACTAATATAGATTCTTGTAAATATTCTAGTTTTAAAAAAGATAAAGAACATAATTAAAAGAAAAAGAACGTGGATTTTTTTTTTTTTTTTTTTTATCTCAGTTTAAAACTTAGACTGTTAGTTATCTGACCTAAACTAATTTGCTAAACTAATTGAACTCTGCTTTCACTTCTTTTTTTCTTTTGTACACTTCGATTTTTTAAAATAATTGTGCTTGAGTCTGCGCAAGCGGGAGGGTGCCCGGGCACCCAGGGCACCCCCCCTGGTTACGCCTATGTGGATAAAAATTGTTGTTGTTTACGCTTAAACCAAATGGCATATACTAAACTGGATGTGCAATAACAGTAGTTTTAAGTCCATGTTTGAACAACCGAAGCTATGGGACAATACGCTAGTTACGCCATCTCTTGTAAAACCACACGAATTAATTCCTAGACCATATAGTATAAAAACAATGATTATGCAGAATTTTTTAAGTTCACTGTTGAAGGAATTGCAATTCTAGACCCCCCATCAAGTCAGATGTAGCTTCTACTATCTATTGAGGCGTGACGGGTAAAATACTGATTTATATTGGTTATCCCAGTCTCACAGATAATTACAGTTTTGAATTTTCTAGAAAAATCTACTAACTATCTTATTCTCTTGTGGTTATATAATCTAAATTTGGCTCATAATATCTCATAAATGATATAGATAATTTTTTTACTTTATATTTCTGACAGTTTGATATTGTTGATAGCCTTTAATGTTTGAAAAAAAAAAAATACATTTTGTGTTATTTGATTTTTAAATACAGTAGATTTTGATTATCTGACACCCATAGGATTAGGATTATGTTACTCTCAACTGAAGTTGAGTAAAACATTTATTGAGAAATAGAAAGGAGTCTGTTTTGACATTTGGCATTGAACGAAAGTATGATCAACTGCACTTTGAAAAAAAACCCAGCCATGAATTACTGTAAAATCAATTAGTCAAATATTTGACGTTTTTATTTGTACTAGGGATCTTAGTACAGTAAACATCCTCTAATCCGGCACGTTCGGGACCTGAAGCATGCCGGATTACGAAATTTTCCGGATTACAGGATGAATGTCAGGAAAAATGTGTAGAAGTTAGAATTGAACAAAAAATGGCAGTAAAACATGTTTTTTATTCTTTAAACAGCTTGAATAGAATAAAAAAATACTCAATAATGTTAGGTACAACATGAACATATGCACATAACTATAAAATGAAAGCGTGCACTGTAGGCCTACAGGTAAAAGCCATCTTAAACAAATCTCGAATATCAGGTTGTTTTGTAGTAAGTCTTCTTTTTTCTTTTTTTAGGAAGTTCATATGTTGTGGTTACAGGTGGTGACCCTACACACATGCCGATATATTATGTCCGGCATGATGTCTATCAATCTTGCGTGCCGATGTTTTGTTCGATATAAATTTGTATGTACTCCAAAAATTCATCAAAAATATTTTGTTTATCTTTCGCAAAAGTAAAACAAACATTTGAATCTAATGATCCACATTTATTATTTGATGACTGATATTAATTTCCGTTTCAAGTTGAGCAATCTTTTCTGAAATGGAAAAAGTATTTAATTCTGATGATAATGTAATTTTCTTTTCAACAGTTTCGCAAATTATCCACAGAAATGCTTTTTTCTCATCCCAGTTCCACCAGATTATAATAAACACCATGTGTGATTGAACAAGAAATACTACTTTTTTTTTCGAAAGTCGTGCAGGATTATCCAGCGTGCCGGACCATAGGATGCCGGATTAGAGGATGTTTACTGTATTGAAGCTATGCAACTCATTTTGGTTATTATCTGATTATTGTTACATATTGTTCTGTTCATTGTTTTTTTTTTCTTTATTTAAATTCCTTTTTTTTTTTTTTTTTTTTTGTATAGTTTATATGTTTGTCTGAAGACTTTCCTGATAAATTATAAGTCTTTTATTGCCAACTAAATATTATTGTTGATATTCTTAAGTTTGTACCAAGTTAACATTAGATATTTAAATTTTTACTTTACATTAATCTGCAAGCGCGTGCGTCATGTCTTTCAGGCCCAGGTGCTACAAAATGTGTCTCAGTAATCAACACTATTCAAAATGATCCAGTTGTTCATTAGCTTCATTAAAGATTGCCTTCTTGCCAATCATAGACATTTCTGATTTTTATTAATATCAGAGAAAAAGGACTTTTGGGGCCTATTATACTCAATGTGCTTACTGTTGCTTTCAGTTGCGCCAACTTTTCAAAAATATTGGGTGGGCTCAAAAATTTGTGAGTAAAATAACACATATAATTTTCCCCCCTTAGTGTAAACTCCCCTGTATGCGTGTAGAGAGAGAGAAAGGAGCAGCCAATGACTAAAGATAATTAGAAATTAAATTGTGTTTTTCTATGCAAATTTTTAAATTATTATAATTTTATAAATAATTTTATTAAATTATATTCTTATAAGTTCTTCTTTATTAATACATTAATACTTATTTTAAATAACATTGGAATTGCTACGTATTGAAAGTGCAAAAACTAAATGTCAAGAAAAGCATACATTTTAGACACTTTGACAAGGGTTTTAGACAAGTGCTTTATGAATTCAAGACATCAAAGCAGATAGCAAAATATGCTGGAAATTTGTTTTGATGAGAAATTTAACTACAGTACAGAACCATTTATCCAGAATGGTTGGTGTAAGTTGCATTCCGGATAACTGGTTTTTCCGGTTAACTGGTTGGGCATTAAAGCAGCATCCATTTGATAAGCTTTGTGGAATATATGTGGCTGTGGCATTATTTTTGATTTTAAATTATTAGATTACTTAAATTAAAATCAGATGCAAGAAAGATCAAAAGTTAATCAGAGTTTGAAAGAAGGAAATTTATGGGAATCCTCTGGGAACAAAAATTCTTCTGTTTCTTCTGCATAAAAATTAAAACATGTAAAATACAACTAAATATGTTTCCATTTCAAATACTAGATGTTATCATCAAATTATACAATTGTTTCAAGCCATGCATATGTCAAACTAGCAGTGTATGACACTTTTTTCTGCAAAAATTCTGAAATCAGACTATTAGAAATAGCATTCCGGATAACTGGTTTTCTGGTTAACTGGTTTCCGGATAAATGGTTCCATACTGTATACATCCACTGAAGGTGTTTTCAGTGCCAATCTAAGTCTAATTGATGTCCTTATTATTTTTCAAACAAAGCTATTTTGAGAATGTTAATAAAACCAAATTTTATTTCAGTCATTATAAATTATGAGTTTAATCACTTGAAATTGGGTGTGCACAGAGATCAAATTTGTCCGGCCCATAAAAATGAATAAAAAATGACTAAAATGAATAAAATTGTAGCAGAGTCGGGAAGGTACATGACCTTGGTGGGATAGTGACAAAAAAGTGTTAAAGTGTTAAGACACATGTAAAGATGCAAATGGGTTAGAAGTAAACTAAACATTTATTGAAAACAAAAAAAAATGTATGACTTAAATAAATATCGATATTAAACAGAACATAATTTAAATAAAACAAAATTATGATGAAACAGGTTTAGTGACAGATGGCATTCAGTAACAATAGGCATGATATAGTTGAACAGTTTCTATTATCAGGTCAATACTTATATAACTTATTTCAGGGGCCAACATTCATTAAAATTAAGTAGATAAAGGTAACTCACATTTTCCTTGACTTTAAGTTGAACACAAGATATGACCTGAGATATACGGCCCATCGTAATCGTAAAATGATGAAAACAACTTTCAATATAAATGGTGATGATTTCAAAGAAGTGCAGAATAGATGAAGACACAAGTAGACTTAAAAAAAATGACGAAAAGTTCTGAAAATATGCCACTATAATGAACCATCTTTATTTTATCAAAAAGCACAAAGTCGTTCACTACTTCACTTGGATTAACAGAAAAACGTAAACATTGCATCGCTATCATCTATTCAGAAAAACTAACTTTCATGTTGAAACCAACAGTTGTATGTAAATATGATATACAGCATTGAAATTTATCATGCACAATGTCACTGGTAAACGAACATCTTTCAAAACGATGAATTACATTACACATTGAAGTACAATGTCAGACAACTTAAAAGTGTTCAAAACGAACTAAAAAACATTGAAGAATAACTAAGCTTTTAAAATACAACATGATGAATAAATTAATTTAAAAAACTGCCAGCAATATCAGCCGCGAGATTCTATTTCAAAAGAACATCCAACACGCATTAAAGCTTTCTACTATTAAGGAATGAAGCAGAAGCATTAACTTCAAACAACATCTCCAACGATTTGAAACACAGTACTTTCCATCTCCATCTAACTACAGACATCAGCGCATGTTATATCTGAAAACGCCCTCTTTCGAGAAAACAATCTTTCACTGATCCACTGAGTTGAGTGAAATGCATCCTGCCTTACGGCAAAAACAAAAGAAGAAGAAAACTGTGTTCTTGTATGCAATCAGCGATCGAAAGAAAAAGCATGACATCATATCTGCACGGTGAAACTGAGACACTTGAAGTAACGGGCTGCCGATCCTGAAAAGCAATTATCGATAATTCAATCATATTGTAGCGAATGATTAACGATGCCTGAATGGAGGTTTGAAAAATGAAACAAGATATGGATGCTTTAGAGATATTAAAGAAATAAATGAAATTAATAACCAAAAGAAAACTTGGTTATTGTAACTGAATTGTATTAGGATGGAAATAAGGAAAAACAAAGGAATAAAGGTAAATACCATTTCAGCATGTATAAGTATCAAGGAAAAACAGGCTGACAAAATTATTGGGTGGGCTTGTGCCCCATGGGCTTATATAAATTGTCGCCACTGATTGCTTTGATTTAGAATATGCTTTAATTTGAATTATAAAGACGGAGAGAAGTGATTATAGGTTTTATTACTGAAGTGTGAACTGAGGAGGAATCCCTCAATGAAGTAGATTATGAAACAGTTGCTGAAGAATTCTGAAAGGGAATTTTGTACTAACAAACAATATATGTCCGTATTTTATGTTTTGGTTCCCAAGCAAGCAGATGTTGAATGCATTTCTGCTTGACTCTTCGAGATCTGTCCTCATTCAGGTCACTTCTGAAGGAAACGTTTTTTTTTTTTTGCCCCAATCACTTTGTGGTTGTTATTTGTTTTGGTGCAAGTACAAATTAAATAAATAGAAAAAAAGAACAGAATATAAATATTTAAGCAAAATATCCCCAATAAAATATTAGGTGAAAAGTTACTTTACATGATGGGACAGGATACCACTGTTTCTGACTTAAATGATCTCCCACATTTAGGTTTATGATATTCATTCTTATTACCTCTGTTAGGAAGTTCTATTTTTCAATAATGCCTTTTTATATATTTAACCAGAAATATTCATGGGCAGAAAATTTAATTTTCCACTTTCTTTAATACATCTTGATTTTTGTAGCTGGTTGTTGGTTGATTTGTTTAAATGGGAAATATGCTATCATTTAAAGCACATCTGTATTTGTTTTCAAATTTGAATTCTTATAGAAGGTTAAATCTGATAACCAGTAACTATTTTAAGTGGTGGTTATTGTACTTATTCTGAGACCCCTATGAATAATCTCATAGTTGATATATATGATGTGATTTTTAAATGATATTGTAAAATAACTGAAATTTACACCTTTAAGGCTTAATACACTTTCATACTTTTGAATCACAATGAAAGGACATATAAGTGTGAAAGTCATATAAATAGTGGTCTACTGCATCTAAATTTTTCAAGGTCACTTCCGCTTTATTTGCATCATTGATATTCATCTAGGTGCCTCAAATATTAGGTTGTAACATAACCTATTACTAATAGGTTAAATTAGTAGGTTATAACATATCTTCCAGCCTTCCTTTTTTAATGTCAAAAAAACATACTTTGAACCAGAAATTTTAATTAATAAATGAAATCAAGTAAGTACTATATGAGTGCAAGACACATTATTAAATAACTATGTTAAATAAATTTTCTAGTTTCATGTATATTTTTTGACTTGAAACAAAACAAACAAAAAAAAAAGAATGTTTGCAGGTATGGTATAACTTTTTTATGTTTAATCATTTTATTGATAAAAATGCATTAATTCTAATCTTATATTTATTCATTCATTTATATTAACTATTGCAGGCATAAAAGGTCGTTTTCATCAGTATTTTATATATGGAGAAACTTTGGACTGCTCACAATGGAAGAAAGATTATGATAACTGCAAACTTTTTAGAAATAAAAAGGATTTAAAATATTTGGTAAGTTGCCTGATTAAATTATGTTTTTTCTAGAAAAAGAATGTTCTTTAAGGTATCTTATTTAGAAAATATGTTTATTCATTTTATGGAAATGTGATAAAAAAATTATTTTCTCCTTTGGGAAATAAATATGGATTTATTTCTATTTAATATTTTTTATTTTCATCAAGTAAAATTTATACATTTAATTTCCATTTCATTTTGTTTTAATCTTTTTTTTTGGGGGGGGGGGGTGGGGCATATCATAATTGATACTGCAAATGCACATTTAGCCACTGTTTTGTTCTAAGTACCTAAAAATAAAAAGTGAATACAGTAGACTCCCTCAAATCCGCACAGCTTGGGACCAGAGGTTGTGCGGATTTTAGAATTTTGCGGATTTCTGGTCATTGATTTGTTTACATTTTTGAAACATTAATTTGATTGGTAGTTAAGCAAAGGAAATTATAATGAATGCTTACAATAAAGTGAAACATTAAAATAAGTAAAATAATTTATTAGTTTAAAAGTAAGTAATTATTAAAATAATTATGTAAAATAAAAAATTTACAAATGAAACCGATTCAATTCGATTCCAAAAGTCCTATGCTGCCATCTAGTGATAGCAAGGAGAACAGTGTTAATGCTATTATCAGTATATATAGCTTATTGCGCTCACTGTAACCTTTTCCATTGTTATTTAGAGTCCTGAATGCTTTTCTTATACTGCTTTGTATGTTTAGAAATAAATTTGTCTATAATTTAAAAAAAAATCCGCGAACAATAATTTTAAAATAGCGTTTCGGTTCGTGGATTTTTCCATTTCGTACCCTGGGATTTTTGATATAGATATGCTAATTTATATCAAAATCAAAAGTAATGTAAATTTATTTAGTAATAAATCAGCTGTAATAGCCAAAAGAGAATGATTAACAAAAAATTTAGTAAAAAAAACATTGCGGTAGTTGCCGATTTCTGCGCCATCTTGAATTTTGTACCTGCAACTTAACTGTAAATTTCATTGTTTACATCTGAAAAAATACGCGGATTTTAGGCGTTCGCGGATTTTAGGGTCGCGGATTTAAGGGAGTCTACTGTATTCCCATTACATGTTTTTGGTCTACTGCCAATGGGACAACTTTGTACCTATATTTTTTATTTTTATGAGTTTTGAACGTACAAAAAATTTATAAAAGGATTTTTTAACTCAATGTGTGGAAGTATCAGCGATGGTGTGCCTTTCTGTTTTCACACTGGCAATAAATTCTTTCTTTAATCTTATACAATCTTCCATCTGGTACAGATATTATTTTGATATACTTCCTTTTTTTCATTAAAAAAATTTTTTCACCGAAAGCTTTATGCTCATTTTTTATTAACTATTGCTGTCCTAAAATAGTACAAATACTTTCATAAAAGAAAATGGGAAATTTATAACCTTTCAAGGTATGTAGACAGAATATTAAATGCACTAAAGTTGATTATGGCTGTTTATTCTGTATCAGATGCAAATAAGTTACAAAATATGCTTTGTTAAAAAAGTAGAAAATGGACAGTTCATTGATATAATTATTTTCCAATTCATTAAAAAGAACCTTTTGCCAGTAATTCCAAATTATTAATAAACCAAACAACTAACAGTATTTCATGATTTTTAAATTGTCAGTTTATAAAATTTATAAGGAAAATTAAAAGTGTTTCTTTGGTTAATGAGTATTTTAGCCAACAAAAATTTGTTTTTACTGTCTTTTTGCCTTGCCTAACAAATGTTTTATTGGATGCACATGCTAATATGATGTAGCTCTATTGTATCTATAAAGAATTTTATCCACATTTCTGAAGATATTATGATGGAACTTCTTTTACCAGTCTGACTTTAAAGGAATTCTTGAAGAATCCTCATAACATGCTTCATGCTATTCAAATCATAGCCATGGTACAAGGCAAAGTGACCATTAGGACACACATAACACTGCCCATTAACACTAGAAAGACGGGAGTGGCCATTTTAACTGAAAATGAATTTCCAACGCTTGTATTTTTCTTAAATATTCTTCGATTTCTACATTGTTTATTGAATTTTCCTGATTATTCATAAGGATTATGTAATACAAAAAATTTTATTTTTTTACACAATATTATGAGCGCTATAAATATGTATACCTAGAAAGATGGATTGCAGTCATTTTGACCACTGAACAAATAAAATCTAACATTGTATTTACTTTTCAATTTTTGCTGTCTACGAACTATTAGTCTTTCCTTTTGAGAAAATTTGAATAACATTTCATGGAAAGAAGCATAAGTGAGGTGGGGAAGGATGTTAAAAACATCTGCTTGTCATGTAATTATTTTCGTAGAGGTTTGAATAGACTGATATTATTTGAATTTCATGTGACCAGCAGGATTGAAAAACACCTGCTGGTCACATGAAATTCCTTTTATGTTTGAAAGCATCTGCTTTTTTTAGTAACAGGTATTCATTTCTTTTGAAGTTCTTGACCTGATCGTATGAACATTTTTTCTCATGATGTCGCGAAGAACTGTTGGTAAAAGAAATCTGTCAAAAGAAGAGTTTTTAAACATATTGCGGGCTGTATCTGAAACCGATTCTGGTTCAGATAAAAATTCAGATTTATCTCTAGATGAATATAACCCTAACAATGTAAGTGAGTCCTCTTCAGTGGATGAATGCTCCTTTTTTACTAAAACCACAAAAAGATTTTTCCTCTGAATCTGAAAATGAAGAAAATTTTTCGATAAACATTGATTCAAGTCATGGTTAATACCTTACGTACATGGAAGAAAACGAAAACAAAACAGAATATGTCAAAAGAAAAGTAAACTACTAGGTAAAAGTGAAGAACAAAGAATATGCTCTGAAAATGAGGGAAATGAGCAAAATGTAGAAGTAGCAAAAGATTGATCAATATGGACAGTTCCTTCTGTTACTCTTTCTTCTGAAAAACAACAGCAGCATAATGTGTTGAGAGAAGTTCCTGGACCAAACTCATTTGCCATTAGAAATGTAGTGTTAAGGAATTTCACAAGTGCATGGAGACTGTTCATAAATGAAAAGATTCTTCGTTTCATAAAAATGTGGACAGAAGCAGAAGCTCATCGATGTTTGCAGGATCCGCGGTGGATATATCTTTAAACGAATTAGATGCTTTTATTTCCCTGCTGTATGCTTGTGGAGCTTTTATTTCTAAAGGTATTTCAATAAACAATTTATGGTCCACGTCATGGGGAATAAACTTTTTTCACCAAATAATGGCTCGGGACAGATTTAAAGAAATAATGAAGTATTTGCGGTTTGATCTGAAAGACTTCGATCTGATCGATTTGCACTAATGTCAGAGATCTGGAACTTGTTTATTGAAAATTATTTACTTTGTTATAAACCAGGAGAAAATATAATGGTAGATGAACAACTCTTCCCAAGTAAGGCACGTTGCCCAATTACACAGTATATGCTGAAAAAACAGATAAATTCGGTATTAAATTTTGGCTAGCAGCTGACGTTCAATCAAAATAGTTGTTGAATGGCTTTCCATATTTAGGTAAAAATGAAAATAGACCCATAGAGGAAACTGTTAGAGAACATGCTGTTTGTCACTTGGCAGAGCCATTTCATAATACAGGAAGGAACATAAAACCAGATAATTTTTTTTACAACGTTGAAATTAGCCAAAACTCTAAGAAATAAAGGACTTAGCATCGTTGGAACTGTGAAATGTAGAAAGAAAGAAGTGCCCGAATCCTTCAAGCTCACAAAGGGCGAACTGTATTCAAGCAAAATTCTCAAGCACGATAATATATCACTGACCTCATATCAAGGAAAGAAAAACAAAAATGTTTTGTTGTTAAGTACTTTACATCCTGCACTTGAAGTCAATGGCAATGAAAAAAGACACCTGGGGTTGTTTGTTTCTACAACTCAACAAAATACGGTGTGTATGTACTTGACCAGATGGCAAGAAAATATTTTGTAAAATGAACTTCTCGATGATGACCTGTGCAAGTTTTTTTAATATTCTGGACTTAGCTGCTATAAATGCTTGTGTGATTTATAAAGAGACTATTGGTGTAAAAATAAAGTGTTGTGATTTTATTCTGAATTTAGCTGACGAACTGCGTACAAAATATGTCACCTCTAAGATATCTCTGCTGTCATATATACATTTAAAAAAGCAATTATGTCTTACAAATTTAGGATACTTTGAGCAAATCAAAAAGAATTGTTTTAAATTGTATATTTTTTTTATTTGTAATTTTTGTTAATAATTGATTATATATATAGTATTTCGTTTAACTAAAATTAATATTATATATAAAATGGTAAATAAATAATGATATTATATTACTCAATTAATAAATGTACTTTAAAAAACTTGTTTGAACAAAAAAATATTAAAAAATACTTTATTTTTTATCATTCAAATAGAGCAGTCAAAATGACTGCTCTTCGTCTTTCTAGGTATACAAAAACAGCCACCTTTCTAGTGTTAAAAATTGCAGCTAGAGTCAGCAGAAGAGAAACATCTCTTCTCTCCTTGCTAGGTGAAAAAGAATGCACAGGGCTTGGGCAGAGGTGATATTGTGATGATGTAGAAGTTGACAAACGGCACTTATTGTTGTTTTTCTGTCTGTTCCTGTATTGGTTATTTTTTTTTCAATGCACACTGCAACACAATAAGGGTATAAAGCTGGACTCAAAACTTCATTACAGAAAGCTAATCCCAAAAGCTATTGGGCATTCATGGTGACAGAGTTTTTCACATATTGTTCACAATTCTGAAAAAGAAAAATTCTTCAGTCATTTTGATGGCTATTACTATATAGAAGACATTTCCAGTGATTTATATTATGACATTCAAGATTCTCAAAAAGCAAAGGAACTTTATGATGATATTCAGTCTCTTTTAAATTATGATAATGTACTTCATCTTATTAGATTTATAGACAGTAGGTTCTTTCAAATTTTGACAGTTTGTGAAAGACTCTTTAAACTTTCTAATGCTTTAAAACCATTTTATTTTGGTTTCTTGACTCTAGTAAGAAAAGAAACTGAACGACATATTATTTTTCTTTATTTAATGTTATTTTAAGTTTTTCATACATATATTTATCATATATAATATTATACCTAATACTTGAAAATTTTGGTTCTGAATATCTGAATATTACGTTATGGCAGAGTTATTTGCATTTTGTCTCAGTGTTATGGAAACATGTTAAAATATTTCAGTCCTGTGAAAAATTTTGACTTTTGCCCATGTAGTAAGTTTTACTTGCTACCTTAACCCTTTATGTACTGAATTATGAATTCATGAAAATTTTATCTTCTAAAGCATTTTTCGTGAATTGTTTAAACTACATTAGAAGTTTTCCATAATCATTTAATAAATTTTAGAAGTATTAATTAAGTTTGAATTTATAGGGATTTTGTGCAATATTTATACAATGCATATAATGTGCAGTATACCCCCACTCAAATCTTTTATTTTAAATATTTTTCTTGGTATTTTGTAGAATTAGGCAATGTACAAATATAATGTTCTTACAATAGAAATATAGAAATATTTCCGAATCGAAAAATTCCCCCACTCCAATGCCAAGAAAGCTGAAAAGATGCAAAGGCAAAAGAAATCATCCTTTTAAAAATATTTTTGTTTGTGTAACCAATAATGCCTTTGGAACAAGATAAAGTAATGTGTCTATAACTTATTCTAAACTGTATTACAACTATCGATGTATTAAATGAATTTTACAACAAGTTATTTTAATGGTACTTATAAGTACCATCAGTAGATAAAGGGTTAAGCACATTATTTAGGTCATTGTGTATGTGTATCTATCTATATTATATATATATATATATATATATATATATATATATATATATACACAAATGTGTGAGCAAAATTATTAAAAGAGTAAACAAGTAAATTATATTTTGTCTAAAAAATTCACTAATTTGTTTTTGTTTTAATCATTTGCTATGCTGGCAAAAGGGAGACTAATGCATTTGTTTTATTTTGATTACAATTTCTTGGGGTATTTTCATTAAAAAAATAATTCCAGAAACTTGATTCTCATACTGTAGATCTGATGGATTAATGTACTTGTTTAAAAGAAATAGTATCTGTATAATTTTTGAGCTATTTGTTTATTGCACTAATTTTATAATAGTTATCTAATAATTCAAGCAAACCATCTTCTATGTGGTTATAGAATATATCTAAGGAAAATAGTCACATGTTTAGAAAACAAAATCTAATTAGAAATGTGCTTTGAAGTAGAAGTGCGAGTAGAAGTTTGCATGTAAAGTAAAAATATATCAAAAGTAAAGCAATGAAACAGGAATCAGAATATTTATACAGGGTGTCTACAAATTAGTTGGGCAAAAAGGAATGATTTATTGAATGGAACTGACAGGAAAAAAGTACATATAGTTGTAAGATAGAAAAATAGTTCAAGTTTACCATTATCACAAATGTTTGATGTGATTTCCTTTTGTGACTCTGCAAATGTCCCATCTGCAAATCATTTCTTGCCATAGAATTGTCAGCGTGTTTCTGTTGATCAAATTAATTGCTGTGCAGATTCTTGATTTTAGTTCAGGAATGGATGCAGGAAGTGGTGGCTTGTACACTTGATCCTTTACAAAACCCCATACACGAAATCAAGCAGTGAAAGATCTTGTGATTGTGGTGGCCATTGAATAACACTTTTACTCGATAAGCGATAGCGTCAGTTATGACACCTAATGGCATCTATGAATAAACTTCGGCAATATTACTACTTGTCTGACTTTCAACTAGTTAATTTCATTTAATATTTCAGAAGTTCTTAACTTATAAAATTGCCCAACTAATTTGTAGACACCCTGTATCATGCCAACTAAAATTAGTGTTTAAAATGCATTAAAGAATTTAAGCAATGTTAGATAATTAATTCTAAAAATTTAAGAAAATTTTAAATTACATAGTTGTGATTAATTTGTGTAGTAAATCATAAGCTTTTAAAAATATGTGATACTTTTGAAATTTCTTAAATTCATATTACAGTCGACTCTGTGAAACCTGCACACTTAGGGACTGAGGGTTTTGTGGATTATACATCATCCCTTTGTTTACATTCCATTTTTTTAAGTCTTACTATAAATTAAAAACAACTGCTCAAAAATTACAATGGAAAAGAAATATATAATGCAACATTTAATATATTTAATAACTAAGTTAATTAAAAAAAAATTAAATTATATGCAATACAAATTTTACTGATTGTTCATTTTTTTAACCATTGATCCAGCACCAATGGTAGTTGAAGTTTTGGTTTGTTGTCAATAATTTTTTTCTGAACACTCATTACTTTTTGCTCCAAGATAAAATTTTGTTGCTCAAGGAAATTTAAATATCTATATCCGATTTATTTTTAAATATTTATTCCTGTGTTTGAATCGCTTTCAGCATGATATTGTAATTTATTTTTGTTATAAACAATTCTTGGACTTATGCTGAATTCTTTTGCAAGGAAATTCACTTAAGATCTGGCATCCAATTTTTGGATCACTTGCACTTTTTGAAGAATAGAAAGTGCTACATGAATCATGATTACTTATTATTCTGGACATAATTCGTAAGAAAATTCACATGTGGCATGCAAAAGTAGGTATAAATACACTCACAGAAATTTTACTGAAGGAAAAATTTGTATTTTTTTAAATAAACAAAAACAATGTGAGATAAAGTCAGCGAACATTATTTTCATTGGTGCTTGAGCAAAGCATGCATTTGTGTTACATGTAACCAACCAACCGAACATCAATGCTTATTTAAATTGACAATTTCTATTTTGATTTGATTGCCTTTTTTACTCAGCGCAAATTTTCATTTTCAAATGTAGGGTACAAAATATATGAATTTTCTTAAATAACAATTTAATTGATTGGAAAATCGATAATTCATGGGGGGGGGGGGGAAACACCACATTTAACTTTATGAGCTTAACAATCAATGACAATTTTCACGATTTACATTGTAACATTTAGTGTGGATAATAGACGTTTGCGGATTATACATTGGTAGATTTCTTAGAGTTGACTGTATTTTTAGCCATCGAAGCTAATCCATTGCTAAATTAAAAATAAGAAATGATATTACTCGTTGATAAAATGAAGTTTTTCAGGGTGGAGTGATTTGTTTATGCCAAGCGTAGAAGCATATGTCAAAGGGATCAAAATGTACCAGTTTTTGATCCCGGCCCCATCCCATGTAAAAAATAACTGAAATCAGGCTCAATTTGGACCCAATTAAAAAATGGTTTGCTATTTTTAACGATGGTTAACCTACAACTAATTCTATGAAAATTATATGGACAATTTTAAATTTTATTTTGTCAAATGAGTTTTTTTTTTAAAAACATGACATCATATCATGGTGGTGCAAATAAGGCTTTTTTTTTTTAAACAATTAATATAATAAAATGAGAAGAATAGAGAAAATACTATTTTTAAATAAAAACTTTACGAAAGTAATGTAGTAAATGCAAATAGTTGTTCAACAATTGGTTCATTTTTTCTATATTTTGTTTAAAAAAATAAAAAATAGAAATTATTTTGTATGAACAAATAGATATAAACATTTTGATTTATTGCTTTCTACTACGTTTTGTATTTAAATGTTTAATACTATATCATTTGTCTTTCGAAAATAGCAAATGTCCCTACTTTCTCCCCCTTCTTTAAATTAGTATCATGATATATCAGCAATATCAATATTAACTTGTTGATATATTGCAATATTAAATTTTTTTTAGTTTATAGTGACTGCTTAAAAATCTTCCCATCTATTTTACAGCTATAACATAGCTTCCACATGCTCAATGTTATTACCCGACTGCCAAGAAGGGTTATGTGTTTGACGCATATCTGGGTATGTATGTGGGTATGTGGATTTTTTGATACCCCCAAAACATCCCAATGGCTGGATGGATTTTAATGAATGAGGTCTCTATCAATTTGTCTTAAACGCTCAATGGTTATAGGCTAGGTTTTGTTTTCACAAATTCAAAATGCTGGTTGTAAAATACAAAATGACGGTAGAGACAAAAACAAAAAATTTACGCACCATATTGAGTGGCATATCATTGGATAGGTCTTTGAAAATGAAGACAATGTTTCCTAGACTATTTTACAGTCAGGAGCTCCGTTTAAATATTACACAACCTGAAAGTTGTGTAGATAGGATCTGTAGCTTAACTGTAACTCTAACCTTCATAGACATATAGGTCTCATCAAAACAGTGTTTATAGATAGGAACTAACAATTAAACACAACTTAAAAGTCATCAATACAAGTAAATAAAAAAAATAGGTAAGTAATATAAACTAAAAATTTGTCAATAAAAATTTAATTAAAAAAATAAAAAAAACCCGACTGCGTAAAAAGCGAATTTCCATTACACACTCTACTCATTTCCTACGTCATCTTGTTTCCCTCTTTTTAGTTCACTTTTTATACAGTCAGGTTTTTTGATTTTTTAATTTAATTTTTTTCAATAATTAATATAGATTTGTTTTCACATGTCTTAGCAATTTGTTGGTTATAAGAACTAAAAGATCTTTTTAAAACACCGTCAAAAACTTTTAAATGTGCTAGACCTTTTGAAAGATCTGAGTCTTCCTTCATCAGGCACAAAGAAGACGTGCTTCTACTATGAAAGCAACAGCAAGACAAGTGCATTTAAAAGTTTTTGATGGTGTTTTAAGAAGATCTTTTAGTTCTTATTGATTCACACCAGTTTCAACTTATTTTCTTTGTTGTTTATATTTGATTTTACCTTCCTTCAATTGCACTATAATGTGGAATGAAGATTTAAACATGCTATAGAGAGGTGTGTTTTTATTTCAAAGTGTCATAAAAAGCAAATAGTTTATGAAAACTTTAACTGTTTAAAATAATGCTTCCTTAGATTAATTCATTATAAAATAATGTCCTAAATATTAACTAAGCTTTATGTAAAAGTTTGGTTAAAAATGAACTATTACATGTGTACTTTTACATTTGTTCACAAAACTGACTGACTGTCTGCCTTGTTGGTTGGTTAACTAGATATGGGTTGCATATGCAACTCAGATCTTGTGTGTGAACACAACTTTAGGTGCATGAACTCTTGAGTTGGTTGGTTTTTATACATATTTGGTATAATTTTGACATGAATTTTATTTTTCTTATAAGTTTTACTGTAATATGCAAATCACATCATGTCAAAGTCATCTTTAAGTGGCAACAGTAAGAATCATGTTTGTGATTGGTGGGTTATGAAATGGTGTTAGATTTAAAAATATAACATCTACAGGGTGGTTTGTTTAGTTTTGGGGTGTTTGTAACTTGTTTGATATATAACTATGTAGTTTTGAATCTTTTGTTTTTCAATGTGTTCTGGGATCGTGATCTCTTAAATGCAAAAAAAGAAAAAGAAATCTTTGAAACACCATAAAATTAAGAAATGCACTAGATGTTTTGAAAGAACTCTGTCTTTCTTCCTCAATCGGCTCAAAGAAGATGTGTTACCCCTTAAAAAGCAGAAGCAAGGTGCACCTGAAGAAGAAAGACAAAGTTCTTTCAAAAGCCTAGCATATTTCTTAATTTTATGGTGTTTATAAAAAGATTTTTTTTTCTTTATTGTATTGCACCAGTTTGTGTAATATTTTAATTTGTGATCGCTTAGTTAATGAGTTATAATGTGACAATGCTATTAATTCACATTTCATGCTATAAAGTGAATTAAACTTCATCTATAAATTTCATTTCTTTCTCAAAATCAAAACACAAAGTCATTGTCATTTTTCGTGTTGTTGATCTTGCAAGTGTTCAAGTTAAATAAACTTCCAGTAGCAGAAACAGAGCAGCATGGCAGTGACCTGCACCTTGCAGGTTAATATAATAGCTTAAAAATAAAGTCTGAGCTTTTAAGAAAGATACATAAAACGTACTTTATGCTTCTAAATTTATTATTGTATCTTTTGATTACATTTTCTTCATAAATGCAAATTTTATGGATTACTATAATTTCTCATGGTACTAAGCTTATTTCTGCTACTGGGAATAAATGTAAAGTACTTTCAAGTTTGCATGGTTATTCATCATTCTTGAAACACCTTTTCACAGTGATTGTGTACCTACTACTGCTTACAACATCTGAAAGTACTGTTTTATCTTTCATATATACATTTGAAGTAAACTTTTATGATGCCTACAATATTTAAAGAATAGATCTATTCTTTCTTTTTTTAAAGAATTATCGGATTCAAGTGTTCAAGGGCATTTTTTAAAACCACACTCTGCTGATGGGAAATGTATTTATAGAAACAAATACAGTAGCCCAAGTGAACAAAACAAGTGACAGCTATATTGCTTTAGCAGTTTTTTTCCATTGGTATTATCTGATCATTTTCATGAATTTGGGTGTCTGTTTTAAAATGTACTGAAATGTTAAACAACAATGTTATTCAGCAAATTTGTCTCATAAAAGATCTTGTGTCAAGGAGAAAAAAATCTTTTCTTAAAGCATTTTCAATGATTTCAAAAGTTTTTCTGTTCATTTTAATGTAACATACAAAATTTTGTAATTCTTAATGATGTGAATATATCAGCAGTTGCCTGTTATAAAGAAGCTTTTCACATACTTTTGAGAAACAAATTGAAAGAACAGACTGATGTATTTAGATTGAGAGAATCTTTGAAAGGATATTGTATGGAGGTGTTCTAAATTAAAAGAGAAATTAGCGGACTGTTAACATAAATGTTTTAATGAAGGCTAATGGCGACTTGTTGCCGCAGAGGTTGTTCCTCTTACACTCATGCATACTCAACCCGTCATCCAGGTTCAATGAAAGGGTTACATTAAAAGGATTGATTGCCAATTGGCATAGATGCGGGGGTGGTGTTCCGTCGCCAAAGGCGAATTACAATGTTTGTTACAGGTACGGAACATCCCGCCCGGCATTGAAATATTATATTTCAATATGTATAAAATGCAATACAGATTAAAAAAAAAAAAAAAAAAAAACACAACATAGTACAGATTATAAGCAAAGAAATAAAATAAACACAATTAATACACAATGAAACACAATTACAGTCCAGATTTTTGTTAATTATTGTCATTTATGGGTAATATGCTTATTTGGTTAACAGAACGTTTAAAATTGCCCTTAGCGGTGCGTAGTTCTACTACTATGACCATTCCGTCAGCACCTGGGATTACCTTAGTAATGCGACCTAGAGACCAGGTGCAAAGTGGGAGTTGAGTGTCCTTTAATAGGACCAACATGCCTGGCAAAATATTTTGTTTTTTAAATATCCATTTGTTTCTCTCCTGTAAATTACTGAGATAATTGTTTTGCCAGCATTTCCAAATCGTTTGGGTTAATTTTTGAGTCCTTTGCCACTTGTTAAGCAAGTTATCCTTTACCTCCATCAAATTAGGTTCAGGAATTAAATTAAGGGGCCTGCCTATGAGAAAGTGGCCTGGAGTTAACACCTGAAGATCGTCAGCATCTGTGGACAAGGGACAAAGCGGTCGCGAATTTAAAATCGCTTCGATCTGTGTTATTACGGTTAGAAAGTCTTCGATCGTGAGATGAGTGGAACCTACTGCTCTTTTTAAATGGTATTTGAAGGCCTTAACTCCTGCCTCCCAAAGTCCACCAAAGTTGGGTGCTCTAGGACGGGAGAATTTCCAGTTAATGCCTTCTGAAGCTAAAAAGTTACAAACTTCATCACTGGCTACAAGTTTACGTAAACGCTTCAGTTCTGCTGAAGCCCCAACAAAATTAGTAGCGTTATCGCTAAAAATTACCGAACTCCTCCCATGACGAGCAAAGAATCTCTTTAGCGTTGCTATTATCGCCTCGGATGTCAAGTCGGAGACAAAATCCAAGTGTACAGCTTTAGGGGCCATACACACGAAAATGGCAACGTATATTTTTTGGAAGGTACCCTTTCTCTGATCCTTATATTTTATTTCAAAGGGGCCACACAGATCTAATCCTACTCTGTAAAATGGTGAACTGGGCGTTATTCTTTCAGGAGGGAGATCTCCCATTACTTGATTAGCCAGTATAGGCTTAATTTTAAAACATTGTACACATTCATGTACTACCTTGCGAGCTGTGTTTCTACCGCTAAGAGGCCAATATTTTTGCCGCACAGTGTTCAAAAGAGCCTGGGGCCTGACACCAAAATCTCATACATGATAATACTGGAATATGATTCTCGGTAAGCGACAGCTCGCTGGTAGCACTATAGGAAATTTGTGATCAAATGGTAAGTTAGATTTAGCCAATCTACCTTCCACCCTTATCAAGCCATTCGAATCAATAAAGGGGTTCAAAAATTTTAACTTACTTGAACCATGCACCGAAGATCCCCCTTTCAGGGCGGAGATTTCCTTGGAAAAATACATTACCTGCACATGCTTAATCAAGCACACTTCTGCCCCCATTAATTCCTCCAGTAACAGAGGGCCTGTTGCAGTTGCTACCTTTTTACACTTTAAGAAAAACCTAAAAATATATGCTATAATTCTAATTAATTTAAGAAAATTATTTGTTAAAGTCAACAAATTATCAAAAAAATTAATGTCCATATTGTTGATTAAAGTCACTTGTCTACTGGCTTTGAGTTCATTGGAATAATAACTGTTCGAGCAGTCAGTAAGACTAGAAATAGGTTTCTCTATTGCTTCTTTAAGAATTTGAAGTGGCGGCCCATTCCACCATAGTTCACTGGAGGCAAGGTTTTTCACATCCATTCCTCTGGATATCAGGTCTGCGGGGTTATGCTCCGATGGTATATGGTGCCATGGAATGTTCCTTGAAATGTCCTTTATTTGCACTACACGGTTGCCGACAAAAGTTTTCAATGAATGTGGAGCAGTGTCCATCCAAGCTAAGGCAATGGTCGAGTCTGAAAATAGTTGCACAGCATTCACCTGTTGGTTTAAAGCAACTAAGACCTTACAGGTTAATTTTGCAAGAAGAAGACACGCTGATAGTTCCAAGCGGGGTACGGTTATCACCTTTGTAGGGGCCACGCATGACTTGCTGCAAAGAAGGTGACTAACCGTTTCGTTGGAGTTAGATATAGTTTGCACATAAATAACTGCACCGTATGCCTTTGAAGAAGCATCGGCGAAGCCATTAAGTACCACTGATTGGACGTGCACCTTTAAGAAGCATCTTGGTACGTTGATGGACTCGAGTTCTGGTAATGTTGCGATAAAGGTTTCCCATTGTTTGGAAATTTGCGAAGGTAAAGTATCATTCCATTGTAATTTAAGTAACCACAATTGTTGCATGAATATCTTTGCCTTTGCGATCACTGGCCCTAAGAGACCAAGAGGGTCATAAAGCCGGGCAATTTGCGATATCACCTCTCGTTTGGTGAAAGTACTTGTTATTTTAACGTTGACTTTGTATGTAAATATATCGCTAGAACTGTTCCAAAGCATGCCTAAAGTTTTAACTGTTATTTCTTCTGAATTTCTATCCAAGGGAAATATCTGATTGTCAGTAGATTGGACCTTATTAGTACACCATTTATGCAAAATCATTCCCCCCCCCTCTGAAGGAGTTGTGTTAATTCTGCTTGCATTAAATTAAATTCCTCTAAATTGGATGACCCCGACAAGCAATCCATATAGAAATCTTTCAGTACAATATTGGAAGCTAACGGAAAAGCCTTTTGCTCATCTAAGGCGAGTTGTTGTAAGACCTTGGTGGCCAAAAATGGGGCGCAAGCTGTTCCATATGTGACCGCTGATAATTGAAAGACCTTAACCGGGGATGATGCACTGTCTCTCCACAGAATTTTTAGGAATTTGTATTGGGACGGATTTATCTCTATCATTCGAAACATTTGTTTGATGTCGGCGGTAAATGCATAAATATGCTTTCTAAATCGAACCAATATCGAAAAGAGATCGTCCTGTAGCACACCACCCTTGCACAATAAATCATTCAATGAGTATCCATTACTACTTTTTGTGCTTGTGTCATATACGATGCGCAATTTAGTTGTCGCGCTAGATGGTCGTAAAATTCTGTGATGGGGTAAATAATAGCCATCCTCAAATTCATTAGTTTCCTCTATTTCATGCATGTGATTAAGAAACTGATATTCATTAAGAAATTGTGTATATAAATTCCGCATTATAGGGTCACGATCTAGACGTTGCCATAGATAATTTAATCTTTTTAATGCAACGATTTTTGAATTTCCTAATTTGGGCTCAGAAATTTCTGGTTTGAAAGGCATTTCTACGACATATCTGCCATCCGAATTTCTAAAATGCGTTTTATCGAAGTGCCTATTGCAATATTCTAACTCTTTACTATCACAAGGCTTTAAATTTCCCACCTCTTCTATCTCCCAAAAAGATTTCAATGTGTTATCTAAAGCTTCTAAATTTTTCGTTAAGAAACAATATTTTTTCGTATTGTTTACTACATTGTTATACACACAACCAGTAATTAGATAACCAAACACACTTTCCTGTAAATATAAGTGCTTTCCTAACTTTATTTTGTCTGCCTTTAATAATTCAAAGAACAGTTCCGCACCTAATAAAATTTCAACCTTATTTGGAATAAAAAACTGTGGGTCAGCTAAACAGATGTTCGAAGGAATGTTTAATTTATTTATGTTTATTTCCTTTCCAGGAGTGAAATCTGTGATTCTCGGGATGATCAACAAGTCCAGATTCCATCGCAAATCGCCTCTCTTATTATTAGAGACACACGCCTTCACTTTAGATTTCAAGGACATCGGTGAATTATTAAGACCTGAAACGGGAATGTTAATTGATTGTTTTTTCAAACCTAAAGTTTCAGCTGCTCTTAAACTTATAAAATTATTCTGTGAGGCACTATCCAAGATTGTACGAAAAGGCTTATTTATACCATTAATGTCTGCTATATAAACAATCGCAGTATTTATTAAGACAGATTTATGGCTCCTTTCATGTGAAAAAAATGAATGAACTACATTTTCATTTTGCGCTGAATCTTCGGGAGCTAAATTTTTATTAATTGCCTCTTCAGCAGCCAGATTGTTTATAGATTTTGATGGCTCATAAATTCGAACATCTGGTGATGAGTAATTATGTAACGAAGTATGATGTTTCGAGCTGCAAACAAGACATCTGCTCTTTGAAGTACATTGATGAATTATATGAAAAAAACTAAGGCAATTAAAACAAAGCTTATTTTTCTTTACAATGTTTAGACGATCGCTTAGTTTCATACTTTTATACTTCTCGCAATGATATATTGGGTGACTTTCTGTTTTACATAAAATGCACATTTTATTTTGTGGTTTGGTGGTACGGATAAATAAAGATTTATTGGTGGTTTTTGAAGCATTCGCAGAAGTAATACTACTTAAAATTTGGCATCTACGCTCTAAAAATTCTAAAAATTCATCGAAATTAGGCACTTCCTTATCCTTTAGTGTTAATTCAAATTGCTTACGAGTTTCTCGATCAATTTTTCCTAATATTATGTTCAACAAAATAGCGTTTGAAAAGGTGTCTCTATCGAATTCCAAGACCTTTAATGCTCTCAAATTCTGTTTTACCTGATCTAAAAGATTTCTCAGTTCTTTAGCTGACTCTTGTTTGATTACATAAAGATTTAATATATTTTTTATGTGGCAATCCACAATAATTCTTTTGTTTTCATAGCGCTCTTCCAGCTCTCTGAAGAGTGAGCTAAAGGTGTCATCTGAGGTTTGTAAACCTTTTGGTTCACCCGTTAATGCTCCTCTGAGATAAAACAGTTTTTCGTTGTCTGTTAAATGAGGATTGCTATTGATCAATTCGTTGAAGGTGGTCTTAAATGTAGACCATTCTTCAAATTTGCCACTAAAAATCAGAAGTGGAATTTTAGGGAGCTTTATGCTGACCCCTCTGGCAATAACTAGATCATTAACATGACATTTTGATTCAGACGTGCTGTCTATTTTACTATTTTTTTCTTCATTTGTTTGTGAAAAGATGATTTAAGGCTTACCTCTAATTTCTGTATCTCCTCATCCAACTGCGAGAGTTGTTCTTCCGCTTCCTCAATCTTTTCTTTGTCCATAATTTTGTAGTATTCATGTTTGATCACTTCGAATTTTTCTTCGATTTTGTGAAGGAGCTCTAGTTGAGCCTTGGTTTCCGCAATTGAGAAACTTTTTCCCTCGGTGGCGTTTACGATCTTTGTTAGCTGGGCCTTCATGTTGCCACACCGCCGATTCAGTGCTGTAATGTCCGAGTCTGCCATCCTTTCGTCTTGTTGACGAAATTGACATAAATTGAATTAAATTTGTTTGCGCTGGTCTTACCTCCGGCTCGACGGACCAAAATGTACGGAGGTGTTCTAAATTAAAAGAGAAATTAGCGGACTGTTAACATAAATGTTTTAATGAAGGCTAATGGCGACTTGTTGCCGCAGAGGTTGTTCCTCTTACACTCATGCGTACTCAACCCGTCATCCGGGTTCAACGAAAGGGTTACATTAAAAGGATTGATTGCCAATTGGCATAGATGCGGGGGTGGTGTTCCGTCGCCAAAGGCGAATTACAATGTTTGTTACAGGTACAGAACAGATATTGTTAAAAAGATTTTTCTTTTTTTATGTGTGTATGTGGGGGGGGGGGATGTAGAAGGAGATATTTTATAAATACGTTTATCTTATAATTAAGTAGATATATGCATATAATAGGCTTGTATTAATGTTTACTTTTTTTTACTAATAGGAAAATGTTATTGAAAGTGAAAATAAAAGATATCACCAAAGAAAAAATACTGTAAGTGATAATGATGTTTGGGAATATCGACATCAACCACCTGAAAATTGGAATTCTCCTATGCCTGATTGGATGTTAGAAAAGAAAAAAAATTCTTTATTAAGTGATACACAGGACATATTAGATAAAGGCGAAACACTTTCACCTGTATTTATTGGACCTAGATGTACTATAATGTAGTTTGTATTATGTGAGGCTTTAATGAAATTAAAATTGTATTACTCTTATTAGATAAATTTTAATGAAACTTAATAAATTTGTATTTTGCTATGTGATATATGCATCTTATTGCGTTACACAATTTCTTCTGTATCTTTTAGAAAAATGAAAACCTTATTTATAATAAATGTTTTTGCATACATCCATACAATTATCACAGATAAAGAGTTTAGTGTCTGTTAGATCCTGAATGAAAATTTCCAAAATGTTATGGTTAGGATTAAATGTTTTTCATGCTGCAAATTTCTGCTATAATGACTATAATTTAAAAATATTTTTCTGCAAATTTTGTAAATTGTCTTGACTTTTACAAAAATTGTTTACATTTCTAATTTTTTGTTCTATTTCTTATTCATAAACATGGTTTTTATTATTTTTATTGGATAGTAGCTGTCAGAATTTAACAAACGTACAACTTGAAAAGCTCTATTAGAAATATGTCTGAATTTTGAATTATTTGCTTTTAAATTAAGTATTAAAAACTTGCTGTGAATTGCTATATTATGTAAGTGATTCCTACACATGTAAGACAATAGATGATGCTGCCAGTCCAACCTACTAAATTAATGAAGTGAAATAATTTTAAGCTTGTAATTTATAATCTATATGCTTGCTTTTTAGCAAGAGTTTAACTAAAACTATTAATTGAATGAGCAGAGCATTTATTTTTGCTTACTACAGTTTCATTTTTTTTATATAATAATATTATGTTTATTATTTTCTCATTTTTTAAATTATGTGACCTTTAAAATTTTTCATTAATTTTGTTTATATCAGTCAGACTCTAAAACACTGAGCTTAAAATATGTTGTTTGCAGCTAACAATTTATAATATATATTTTTTAATTACTTGCATTTTATTTTACAGTTTTATACATTACTAGCAAACACCGTGGCTTTGCTCGCGTAATATTTGAAGTATGCCAAGTGATATTTATATGTCTAATTTTTATTAAAAGGTACTAACTAAATTTTTATTTTATTAAAATTTATTTTTTTATTTTATTATTACTTTTAGGAATAATTCAAAAATTACTATTTAAAACACAGTTTGATTAGACATCATTATTACACTGCTTTAGGCAGAGATGAGACTTAAATAAATAAAACAAAAAAAAAACTAAATAAATAATTTAGAAAATATTTTGAAACTTTTATGCTCAATTAATACGCTCATTTCAGTATTCATTTGAATTTTTTAGAAACCATCTTTTTACATCTTAAAATTAACTATTATGTCAAATTCCAAGTCCTACCACCTCTCTCAACATAAAGGGCTATGTTGAAATAGGAACTGTCTCCATTAATTTGCCAACATTAATTTTGAAATCGATTTGTTATTTCCTAATATTCCACAGAAACATAATTTAGAAAGCTTTTAAAGGCCTTTTCTAGAATGTTTGTTGTTCCTGTGAACCCCAGGTGTTAGAATCATCAGCATAAAATATAGCCTGTGTAGGATCAGAGACTGTTACCATTGATTCACAACTATTACTTTTATAATCGGTGTATATTCCCTGGAATTGCATATAAATCGTAATTTAGGACTTTTTTAGAATGTTTTTCGCACCTCCCCTTCGCTTCACCCCTTTTTAATTCGAATTTATTTTCGACAGTACTTCGAGGGCATTTATATTTTATAAGTAACTACCATGCCATATTTAAAGTTTCTAGCCTTTTCAGTATCACAGAAATCGCAATTTAGAAAGCTTTTAGCTCCTGCAACCCTCTGGTGGTAGTGGCACAGACATAAAATATAGCTTATGTTTGAGCAGGTTCTATCACCAACAATTTGTCATTATTATTTTTTTAATCGATTTGGTATTTCATAAGATTGCATAAAAATTGTAATTTATAACGCTTTTCGCTCACTTCATCTTTTTAAATTTGGAATTTTCTTTCGACTGTTCTTAGAAAGCAGTTGCATCTTGTAAGTAAATACCACGCCATACTTCAAAGTGTTAGACTACTCAGTTATGCAAAAAACGCAAATTAGAACATGTTTTGCTTTTGCAACCCTCAGATGGTAGTGACAACAACATAAAATATAACCTATGTTATAGCAGGGTCTGTAACCATTGATTTGCAACCATTACTTTTGAAATAGCTTTGGTATTTCTTGAGATTGAGTAGAAATTGCAATTTAGAATGTTTTTAAGACGCTTTTCGCGCATTTTTATCCCTTTTTAAATTTCCAATTTTTTCGAAACTGTTCTTAAAGGTCATTTATATCTAATAAATATGTACCTTGCCTAATTTTAAGTTGCTAGCCCTACCGATCACAAAAATTGAAATTTAGAATGCTTTTTTGCTCCTGCAACGTCTTGGTGATAGTGATATCGACATAAAATAGCGTCTATGTTAGAGCAGAGGCTGTCAGCATCAATTTCTTACCATTACGTTTGAAATCAGATTCATTCTTCCTGAGATATTGCCGACAAATTGGCATTTAGAATGTTTTTAGAACGCTTTTCGTGCATTTTGCTCCTGCATCTCCTCTGGCGTAGTAGAAACAGATATAAAATATAGCCTATCTTGGAGCAAGATCTGTCACCATCATTTTTACACCATTATATTTGAAATTGGTTCAGTACTTCCTGAGATTGCATAGAAATTGCAATTTAGAAAGTTTTATACAACGCTTTTTGCGCATTTTGACCCCCTTTTAAATTTCGATTTTTTTAGGAAATGTCCTTAGAGATTATTGATATCTTATAACTAACTACTATTCCAAATTTCACGATTCTAGGCCCTTCCGTAACGCAAAAGCCGCAATTTAGAACGTTTTTCTCCTGCACCACCTTTGGGATAGTGGCACCGACATAAAACATCGCCTATGTTGGAGCAAGGGTTGTCACCATCATTTTGACGCCATTATTTTTTAGATCGGTTTGTTATTTCCTGAGATTGTGTAGAAACCACCATTAGAAAGTTTTTTAGAATGCTTTTCTTGCATTTTCACCACTTTTAAATTTCGAATTGTTTAAGAACTGTTCTTAGAAATCCTTTATATCTAATAAGTAGCTAGTATTTCAAATTTAATATTTCTAGGCCCTTCGGTAATGCAAAAAATCGCATTTTTAGAACGTTTTTTGCTCCTGCACCCTCTTTCGGGTAGTGGCACCGACATAAAACATAGCCTATGTTGGAGCAAGGGTTGTCACCGTCATTTTGACACCATTATTTTTTAAATCGGTTTGGTATTTCCTGAGATTGTGTAGAAACCACCATTTAGAACGTTTTTTAGAAGGATTTTCGCGCATTTTCACCCCTTTCAAATTCCGAATTGTTTAAGAACTGTTCTTATAAATCCTTTATATCTAATAAGTAGCTAATATTTCAAATTTCATATTTCTAGGCCCTTCAGTAACACATAAATCGCATTTTTAGAACGTTTTTTGCTTCTGGACCCCCTTTGGGGTAGTGACACCGATATAAAACATAGCCTATCTTGGAGCAAGCGTTGTCACCATCATTTTGACACCAATATTTTTTAAATCGGTTTGGTATTTCCTGAGATTGTGTAGAAACTACCATTTAGAACGCTTTTTGTGCATTTTCACCCCCTTTTAAATTTTGAATTGTTTAAGAATTGTTCTTAGACATCATTTATATCTTATAAGTAACTAATATTCAAAATTTCATATTTCTAGGCCCTTCAGTAACGCTAAAATCGCATTTTTAGAACGTCTTTTGCTCCTACAGCCCCGTTTGGGGTAGTGGCACCGACAAAAAACATTGCCTATCTTAGAGCAAGCGTTATCACCATCATTTTGACACCAATATTTTTTAAATCGGTTTGGTATTTCCTGATACTGTGTAGAAACTACCATTTAGAACGCTTTTTGTGAATTTTCACCCCTTTTAAATTTCGAATTGTTTAAGAACTGTTCTTAGACATCATTTATATCTTATAAGTAACTAATATTCAAAATTTCATCTTTCTAGGCCCTTCAGTAACGCTAAAATCGCATTTTTAGAACGTTTTTTGCTCCTACACCCCCTTTTGGGTAGTGGCATCGACATAAGATATAGC
The DNA here is from genome assembly GCA_963932465.1 of Maratus speciosus. Taxonomy (NCBI): domain Eukaryota; kingdom Metazoa; phylum Arthropoda; class Arachnida; order Araneae; family Salticidae; genus Maratus; species Maratus speciosus. The sequence goes on along the minus strand of OZ010787.1, from coordinate 15,456,216 downwards.
CTATGTTCTAAGTTGGACTAACACCATCATTTTGATACCATTACTTTTGGAATCGGTTCGGTAGTTCCAGAGCTTACCTCCTACAAATAAACAATTTTTTCCTCTTTATAATAGGAGTATAGATTTAATTATTAAAGATTAAACCATGGATATCAAGGTAATTTCTTTTATGATTCCTGTATGAATATTTTCCTTTTTTCTGTTTTCTCTTCACTATATTTTCTTTATATATACTTTTCTTGGTATTATGTAGAATATGGGTTCCAATTCACGGGTTCTTTTCAGTCACAACTTTGGGTGTATTGAATAACTCTAATTAGGTGATGCAGGAGTATTGAAATAATCTGACTTGGGACCTCACTCCTAGAAGTAACTTCTTTTACTTTGTCATTCGATGGTACACAGCATTTGCGAGTCTTCCAGAGGCCCCGAGAAACCATATTTTACTTGGCTCCTATCCTGGATCTGTTAGAGCCAGTTTAAATCTCTAAAAAACAGAGCTCTAGAGAGGACCACATGAGTTTTGTCAAAAGACTTTACGATATTATACAGCAGGGTTCAAAGGTGTCAGTTTGGGAGGAACATCTAATTTAATTGGGTCAATATCCTTTAATAAGTGTGGTCAAGTGGCTGCAACAGGCTTGACTCAAACCTGATTGCATCCTCAACAGTCAATTCTAAATTTGATAATGATAATGCTTATTTATGATCTAAAACTGTCAGGTAGAGAAAAGTTAGTTACTATTTATGATTAAATGTAATCTTATTTTGACATTAATTTAAATTTATCTTCTAACATAATGATTTAATTTGATTTATATGCTATAAATCCAATGACTCTCATACTTGGAAAAGAATTGCTGTTTATGGCTTTTAAGAATCATTAATGTTTACTTTAACTCTAATTTTATTTTATGAGCCTAATAATTGTCATGATAGTTTATTGTGATTTATGGTTTTAAGTACTTATCTAAAAATAAGCATGTCAATCACCTTCTATTTTGGTAAATTCATTTTACAGTCATTAATAATCATTAAGATGTTTATTAAGGGTAATTTCTTTTCTTATTATTTCATATATATAATATCTTAATTTCCAATCAATCAGGGAATTTAAGCTTTCCAAGACTTAAGAGCAAGTGTATAAAACTAAACTATGAAAATTTTGAACAAAATATATTTTAAAAAAATCACAGATGATACTTGTGATAATGATCTGTTGTTTCTGAGTTTTTTAAAATATATTGTTTTTGTTCAAAATTTTCATAGTTTAGTTTTATCAAGGTGTCTAGGCACCTGGATAACCTGGAAAAGTCAGGGAAATTTACCATTCATGAGGAAAAGTCAGGGAAATTTGAAAACTTTGAGATAGAGTTACAAAAATTTGAAACTTCCAAGAAAAAATAGGGAATTTTTTTTATTATAAAACTAAGGATTTGAAATTGAAGCACAAGGAAAATCAGATTTTGCTTTTATAAGTACTGTAAGAGTATTTCAACCTTCTGTGCAAATAATTTTGTCTATCTCTGTTCAATCCTTCCTTATATCGCAGATATTTTCAATTCCAGCTTCACTGATGTTTTGTATTGAATATTGTAAATTGTAGGATTGATTAGTGTTTCAGTCTGTTTACTTATGTTTGTTTTGGAACTGAACATTTGTTAGCATAATTTATTGAATATTTATTTGTATTAAAATATATCAAAGCAATCTGTATTTAACTGTGACTGATGTGATAAAGAATTTCATCCTGATTGGACAAAAGGGATAGAACCTGATGCTAAAAGTATGGATCTGCAAAATGTTCAACAATTTGTAAATTTTGCAAGAATTTGTTGAACAATTCAATAGTTGTTACTTTAGAATCAGTTTTGAAAGTTGTACTCTCAAATTCACAACTTTTAAGAGTTTTTGTAAGTAGTATCACAAAATCTCAATACCTGGAAAAGTCAGGAAAATTTGTTGCTGATCTGGAATAGACACCCTGTTTTATACACCTATGAAAGTTTAAAATTATATGTTGATTAACAGGGCTGGGAAAATGCATCATTTTACTTGCCACTGGCGAGTGAATTTTCTGACAGGGCGAGTGACTTTTAGGTAGTCTTTGAAAACTGAAAATTATAGAGGTATGCCGAAATTTTTTTTATTTAGTAGTTAGCTAAATTTTTCAACTTTCCTAATTACTGCGATGTAAACATGGTACGAAGTTTTAATTTATATTAAACTTTCATCTCTTGTTTATATTTCTTAAAATATATATATTTTTCATATATATATTTTTTATTAAATATAAATATTTTTTTCCTATAAAGGAAAAAAATATATGAAAATGCATTGTAGTGATAGTAACCATCTATTTTTGAGTTGCGTAATTTTGTAATAAAAAATTTCAACTGTATGTTGCATTTTTCTGGCTGGTGGAATAAATCCTTTGCTGGTAAGATTTTCTAGAAATTCCCCACCCCTGTTGATTAATATGATATTTCATTTTTTTAGTGCTGCTTTTTTAGCACCTATATTTGCAATAATAGTCACATGTATATAATGAAATATGATATTTTGACATATATATATATGAAGACGTGAGTTTCAAAACTTGCCTGATCTAAAATTTAAAAAATTGAGTTTTCTCTATAAATCTATTCTATTAGTGAACCTGCATCGAAAAAACACTATCATCTGCAAAAAATCTAGTTTTATTGTGCATTTCTGGCATTGTAAAATCTTGGTGTATGATGAAAACCAATGGATGCAGATTTTTGCGATTTTCCAGAATTTGATTTTCACAATAAGGCAGGTTTTGAAACTCAGGTCCTCATATCTTGATAATGGTCATGCAAAATATAGCAAAAATTGTAGATCAGTTTTCTTTGTTTAATCAATAATTATATGCAAAATCTTTACATTTAAATATTTTTATATAAAATTAGTAGTTGAAAAAATGTTATTGGGTGTTAAATTTTACATACCACAGTTCCACTTTTATGAAAAAATAATAGTATTATTTTATTTTATTATTATTGCACAACCTTTAAACTTTGTCAGTTTTATTTTTATCATTCTAACTCTAAAACTCTGAACTTAAAATTTGCTGTTTGCAGCTAATTGTTTATAGGGTATCTGTTTTAGTTACTTGAATTTTATTTTACATTTTCATACATTATTTAATTATTAAACCATGAATATCAAGGTAATTTCTTTTATAATTCTTGTATGAATATTTTCCCTTTTTTCTGTTTCCTGTTATTTTCTTTTTCTTATTTTATACGAAAAATAATTGGATACTTTTCTTGATACAGGCAAAGTTCTTTAATCCGCACAAGTTGGAACCAAAGGCTGTGCAGATTATGGAATATTGCGGATTATGGAATATTATGGATTACATGTTATTTCCTTATTTCTAGCCACTATTTTAATTCCATATTCAGTATAACAGGAAAAGAAAATATGAAATATAATAATTAATTTAATATGCTATCTCAAATTTTTGTATTAAAAAATTGATTATATTCACTTTTATATTTAAAATTTTCAGATATTTCTTTTAAAAAATCATTTTTGGATCAAGAATTTGTAAATTTGTTTAATTATTTACATTCATTAAGCAATACGAATTATAGAAAATTGCAGATTATGGGTGTTATAGATCCTTGACTGTATATATATATATATATATATATAAACATTATAGAATATTACAAATCATCATGTATTTCAAGTATAATTTATAAATAGAGTATCAAGACATGATAAAAATTTTATATTTTTTAAATTTGGATCAACAATTATTAAATTAACTAATTGCTAATGAATTTTTTAAGACTAGATCTAAACACTTATAAATGAAATATTAAATAAGATTCAAACATTATAACATTTAAATTTGGCAAAATATCAATATTAACAGGAAGCCAAATGCATAAATATATATAGGAAATCCGAAATATTTGACATATTTTGTCAAACTATTTGTAACTAAAACATATTAACAAATGAAAAAGGGAAATCATTGACAGCACCATTAAATCCATTGTCTGAAATGCACAAAAACATTGGAAAATACATAAATTCAATATGAAAAACCACAAAAAGGAGAACGACTATAAATAAAAATGGATCTTATGATTTGAAACTTGTTTTCAACGGCAACTATTAGACATCATAAGTAAAATACGATTATTTTCTCAAGTAGAAATAAGAAGCAGTTCTTGAATGCAAATTTCTACCATTGCCCCATTAACCGTAACAAGAAGATTTTGAACATAATCAAGCCATACATAACAAAAATTAATAAATGAAATGTGAGTGAAAAAAATTACTATTTTAATAGAAACAGATGAAATATCTAAAATTTCAGAATAGCCACAAAATCATTCACCCTAACCAACACAGCAAAACCTTTTCATGTGTTATAAGAAGCGGTAGCGAATTCTGACAGTTTAAAATTAGCAAATTGAGGGAATAATAATTATTAATAATATAAATATAATAAGTATATTGCAAAACAAAACAATAAATTATTTTATATGCTAATTAAAGAACCTAGAGGAAATTTATTAAAAAATAGGATTGGAGAAATATAGGTATTAAATGGAAATGAAGTAATTGATGAAATTTGTAAAATCTGTCAACCGTCGATATTAAAAAAAAAAGGGAATGAATGTGAATGAATTATAGTGTTGCCATCTATTGATGATATTTTAAGTTAAGTACTATTTTAAATAGATGGGAGGGATCTAAAATAATTATAGTGCTGCCATCTATTGATGATATTTTAAATTAAGTACGGAAAATGATATTTTAATTATGATTAAAATACATGTGATATCTTGGTAATGGTCATACAAAATGTAGCAAAAATTGTAGATCAGTTCACTTTATTTAATCAATAACTACATGCAAAATCTTTTAATTTAAATATTTTTAATACAAAATTTGTAATTTTAATAAACATTGTTGTTTGTTAAATTTTATTTTTTTATAAAGCATTTGAATAAAAGAATAATATATATTGTATAACTTTTCCTCTTGAAATCAAATATGACACTATTGAAATGAATTATCTTATCAATAAAATTTCAGAAATCATTCTGTCCAGTGTGGGGATCAAACTGACGATCTCTAAAGAGAATTACAGTTTGAAGCCAGCATCTTTGACCAGTACCAGCATCTTTGATCACTTGGCATATCCTGACTTTGCTTCTAGTTTATTCTAAAACTAAAGAAATTCTTGATATAATTTTATGCATGTGCAGTTATGTCCATTTCGGGCTGAATAATTCATACTTAAAATATCAGTTTTGTACTTTAATGTATATGATGGTAACTGAAGTTTAGTAAACAAAAGTCAGCAGATTTTGCATTTATATTTGAAATAAAATTGAGAGAGATTTTATTTGACATTGATTTTATGTTTATTAATATTGTTACATAATTTGGGTTTGTGTAGATTGATAGTATAAAAAAACAGTCCTTTATTCATCACACTTATTTATTTTGTGACTGTTCCATATCAATCAGAAAATTAACAAAAATAAAATATCTTAAATATACATCCACTCATTCACAAACGCTTAAAAATCAGCTCAGTACAAAATTTTTTTTAGTAATAACAGGAAATAAATTCCTTATAAAAAAACCCATCTACAATCAGATGTCAGCTGTCAGTTACAGTCAATTCCTCTAATAACTGTAGGCATAAACCTATATTTACAACCAGGAAAGAATGTCCCTGGGACATTCCACATCAAATCAGGCAGTAAAATATCAATATGCAACCCACCATCACAGATTTTATCAAACTGTGTGTGTGTTTATTCTTACTATTAAAAGGCTACTTCAGTCAAGTGAAAAGACCCATTCGCTAATGCTAATCCTATGGAAGAAATTTATAAAGATATCTCGGTTGCATTTAAATATTTTTAAATATTTTTTTTGCATTGGATAGCTGAGATCAGTCTGTATAAAGGCCATTTTTTACTTTTACGATTTTGTTTACAGATATTTTTAATGAGGACACTTTCATTTTCGGAACCAGTTTCGAAACTGAAAGCATTCCCATTAAAAAAAACCGGTTTCGAAACAAAGCATTCCCATAAAAAAAAATCTGCAATCGAAAAAGTAAAAAATGGCCTGCATACAGATCAATCTCAGCTATCCAATGCAAAAAAAAAAAAAAAAAAAAAATCATTTAAAAATATTGAAATGCAACCGAGATATCTTTATAAATTTCTTCCATAGGATTAGCATTAGCGAACAGGCATTTTCCCTTGACTGAAGTAGCCTCTTAAGATATGATCCCCAGTAATTTTTTTCGCTCCTTGGTGAAATAGTTTCTGAGAAAAAATTGTCAACATTTTGAAAAACTGCCGTCAGTTGGCATTCTCGACTGCTCGGTTTTCAAATGTAGCATGTCATAAATATAATGATATTTCAATATCTACTCTACAAATCATGTCTACAAGTCATTTCAATATAAAATCACTAAATAAGTTTCAAATAATGTATGGTGACAAATAATGTAGGCAGATTATTATTTTTTGTTTTTTGTCATGTTTAAACACTAAGAGTGTCTTTAATCTTGATTTTAAAAAAATTAAGAATTTTGGGGAAAATAATATGTTAATCAAAAATTTATTATTAACTGAAGGCAGGGTGTTATTACTTTTTTTAATTGCATGTAAAAATATCTTTTAAATGGTTATAAAATAAAAATAATGAAAATATGAGAAAAAATTATCAAAGTTTTGGAAAATTGCTTGGAGTTGCCATTAATGATTGTTCAATTTTCAAAGGCATCATTTTATATATAAAATCATATTTCAATAACTAATAAAGAAATCTTCTTCAAATAATTTAGGCAAGGTAACTAAAGTATGTAGATTATGAAAAAAATATTTAAAAGTGTCTAAAAAATTGTATAATCTTTGAAATCAAAAATATTTTACAAAAACTAATGAAATTATTAAAAAAGCTTTATCAATCAAAGGCGGAGTTTCTATGACTAATTTTTTAATTTTAAGTTGTACATAATACTACATTATAACTGGATCTGAAATAAAAATTGTGGGATTTTAGTAGTATTTAAATAATATTTAAAATTATCAATATTTTCAGGTGTAAAATTTATCCAATGTATCATCCCTGGAAGTATTTTTATTTATACCTTTATTTTATTTTACAAATTATCTTTTATGTTCGTTTCTTAAAGAAAAAAAATGAACAACTATTATTTTTTAGTAAAACCTCTAGGGTGAAGAACCATTATCCCTTTCCAGAAAATAAGAAAGAAAAATCACTTGCTCCTCACCTCCCAATAGAAATTTTCAAAATGACACTCCTAATCTTTAAACTCATATTTGGATTACATTGAGCTGCTAATATTGAAAAAATACCAAATTTCACTCTTTTGAAGAAAATTTTGACATTGTGCTTTAAAAATATGCAAAAAATGCATAATCCATTATATTTATACCCTTCAAATAACTATGTATAATAAACTATTTAAAACTAAATAAGATGCATTTTTGTAATTTTATTCAGTTTCTAATGATATTTAATTTGATTTATTTCATCACAATATTGCTGAAAGATTGATTTTCAACACATATATATATGGGTGTATATATATCCCTGTTCCCAAACAAATTATTTAAAAATTATTCACTTATGTTTAATAAAGCATATATATTGTTTATACACTTATAGAGAATGCATATGGTAAACTTTGATATCATGTCAATAAGATCTTAAATTAAAGAACTTATCTAACAGTATGTAAAGAGAATTTAACATCTGGTGTAATGACAACAAAATTTTATAATAGTTTTACTTAATTTGGATGAATGAAAAAAGTGTACATGTTTATATTTTATTGAAGTACAGGTGAAAATTTCACAAAGACATTCCTATCTCAACAACACCTGAGTATGTCACATTCACACTACAGCTGATTTTTTCTTTTTGATCTTTCAGGTTTGATGGCAGATGGTCATGAATTAATTAATTTTGTTAGAAGTGTCATTGCAGTCAGCATATTAGGTTCACTAATTTTTTTTATAATTTGTTTTGATTGACTCGATGAACAACAACATTTAAAGCGACCATTTCATGTATTTTCAATTAAAAGCTGATTTATAAATTCATTATGTTGTTTAGTTATTATCGTCTTGATAATAAGTGGGTATTAAGATTTTTAAATGTAGTTTATTTAGTATTTGAACAACAAACTATTTTTCAATAAAAGTGGGCTGTTGATTTTAAGTCAGGTGTTGAGCAATGTAGTGTTGGTAAAGGGATTGGGACTATGTGTCATAAAACTAGCTATACACGAGAGGTGGAAATAAGTACAAAAGAATCCATTGCAATTACTAAAAAACAGACTTTGTCTCTAAGGGGTGGTGTTTTTAAATTTTAGGGGTTAAAATTGGTATTTTAGTGGTACTTATGAAAGGAAAGCTACGTCCTATGTCATATGTTTGTGTGATAATCACTTTATTGAGGGGATGGTAATTTCAAAAGATGAAGAGTGTAAAAATAAGTAAAATTTGTGCATCCATAAGATCCTGCGAGAATATTTACTGATCCCCAGAAAAGAAAGAAAATGCATTCCATATATCTTTATCTCAATTGATTTCTTGTGTTAGCCATTCCTACATCTAGAAAAAAAGGAAAAATGTATTACTTTAAAGTAAAGAAAATACTTTCTGCCCCTAAACAATTTAATTTGACAAGTTTAGAAAGTGCATTTTCATACATTTATTATTTTTACTGTAACAAAGAGTAAGCCTTTTGAATATTATTTAATTTAATTTTTATTGCTGTAAATAATATTTGTTATTTTATTATTGTATATATTATATTTAAGCAAGAGTAGTATTACACTATATCTTAGTCATTATAGTACATCTTAGCATGAAAAGCTTCAATATTTATGATTAAAAATTCACATTTTATGAAAATATTGTTAAAATTGTTCATATTTTCACTATTTTTATTTTATAACCATTTAAAAGATATTTTTACGTACAATTAAAAAAAGTAATAACACCCTGCCTTTGGTTAATAATAAATTTTTCACAAAATTCTTGATTTTAAAAATTCACAAGATTAAAGACACTCTTACTGTTTAAACATGACAAAAAAAACAAACAAAAAAAATACTCTACCTACATTATTTGAAACTTATTTAGTGATTTTATATTGAAATGACTTTTTTTTAATGCAGTCTTTCAATATAAAACTGTCATTAAAAATTTTTAAACAATTTTTCAAAATTTTGATATTTTTTTATCTTGAAAAATATTTTACTTAGGATCAAGAAAATTAAAGGTGATTATGTCTTAAAATGAGCTATAAACATACCCAGTTTCATTGAAATTTGTGACAGTGAATTAAATGGGTTACTGGAACTGACATTGAATGACTCTGCTTGATTTGATTTGAAATGTGCCTCAAAATATTTTTAAATAGGAAATACTACTAAAAATACCCAAAGTCCCACTATTTTTATTTCAGAATCAGGTAAAGGACACCTTTAAGTTCCCCCACAAAAAATAAATTTAATAAAAATGCCGCCATTTGTTGATAATGCTTTTTTTGTTAATGCATTATTTTTCATAAAAAATTCACGACTTCAAAGTTTAAACATTTTTTTTAGATACACTTAAAATGTTATAAGCATAACAGTATTTTTTTCATAAACTGCGTACCCTATAATGCATAAATTATTTGAAGATGATTTGTAGAGTAGATGTTAAAATATGATTATATTTATGACATGCTACATTTGAGAACCGAGCAGTCAAGAATGCCAAATGACGGCAGTTTTTCAAAATTTTGACAATTTTTTTCTCAGAAACTATTTCACCAAGGAGTAAAAAAAAAAAATACCGGGGATCAGATCTTAGTAACAAACACACGCAGTTTCATAATGCCAACTGACGGCAGTTTTTCAAAATTTTGACAATTTTTTTCTCAGAAACTATTTCACCAAGGAGTAAAAAAAAAATACCGGTGATCATATCTTAGTAACAAACACACGCAGTTTCATCAAAATCTGTGATGGTGGGTTGCATGCTTGCCTGAGCTGACATGAAATGACTCTCCTGATTGTTCCAGCCCCATCCCACCTAGAAAAACTTTCCGTTCATAACTCTGCATTAAGCAGAGATGTCCTAATTGGTTCAATGCCATATTAGAGAAATGCACTCCACTACACATACCATGAAATGCAAGGTAAATAATATTTACCAATAGGAAGTATATATAATTTGTTAGATATGGGACAGCACAGCAAATGCGCCTCTGTTGTGTGTCTGTGTTAACCTTTACATGGGAGCTGTGACATCATCTGTCATGCTTTAACACAGTGGCGGCCCGTCCATTGGCGCACATGAGCACGTGAACCCACAAACGAAATTGAAGAAATAATTTAACAAATTAAATAAATTTATTTTAGAAAAATATTGTCAATCTCCAATATGAGTATCATTCACTTATCCCCCCCCCTCTCTCATTCTTTAGATACATTCCGTAACAAACCCTTACCGAAGAAAATTAGAAAGTTTTCAACACCGAGTGCGCCCAGTCTTTTCTTGATAGCACGTACAAGCAGAGAAATTCTCTTCAAAATAAGCTTATTTGGATGGGAATGGGACAGATGAAGGCCAGCAGGATGCCTTGCTTAGAGCCTTCTGTTTGTACACCCTCCAATGTGTGGTAGCATTGTATTTTTAGCGATAATTTTCTTGTATGTTTTGATTTCTCTTGTGATTTGAATATTAAGTTGGATATTTATTTTAATAATTTTTAATCTGTCTGTTTCTATTGTTCTTAGTTTTATTATATGTAAGAAGTAGTTACAAACAGTTAACATGGAAGTTAAAAAAATTAATATTTCAGAACTAAAGATACTGCTTACACTTAATTTACAAAATTGTACTTGATTAACATTCAAAAGTAAATTGTAAGCAATATTGTGATTCTATGTTCTTTTGTAGAAAATAAAATGGTACCAGTTTTCCATCTATGGATGCTTTCTTATTTCCTTTAGTTGCAAATTTTTAAACTTGGGAAAACAAAAATTCAGTGATGAATTCAGGGGATGCCAAGGGGGAAACTCTCCAGGAAAATGAAAAATTCCCCCTTGAAAACCCCCCTCCCCACGAAATCCATATTGTCTTTCTTGGAGCAGCAAAATTTCATCTAGAGAAAAACGACTCTGAATTCAATATTGCACAAATGTATTTTAACCTTTATGTTATATCCTTCCTACAAATGATATTTTCGTATTTTTTATATTGTGATTGTAAACCCCTTTAAATATAATCCACGAGCCTCCACTGCTTTAACACGAATTCTTGAAAGAACCCCTGCAAAATGTTTAATGCAACATCACATATTTATTTGATTTACGGAAAAGAGCTTCTTGCTTGATCGCGGTTTTCTTTTTTGTACAACAGTTAGAGTATACCTTCTTAATGCTTCCTCAGGCCGGTAGTGAGAAAAAATTTGTGGAAATTTGTAGGGGGAGGGGGGGAGGTTGGACTGGTAAAACTTTCATAGTATATGGAACATTCCGTAAAAAAGGCGGATTATTTGAGCTTTATTGCCTGCTAGCTATATCCTTTTGGGGCTTCTCTATCAGAAATGGAGTGTTCCAACAGAATAACGCTCATTCACATAAAGCCTGCATTGTATGGCAATCGTTTGAAGAACAAGCAGAGGAATCGCAGTTGCTAATTCACCAATTAACCATGATCAGAACGTCGGTGATGTCATAAATCACCAGCTCAAAGCTCAAAATCTTATCCAGTAGAGATATTGTGAATTTCTTCTGGTAAATTTTGTACAACGTTCCTCTGGACACTCACCAAAGACTTTTGGAATCAATGCCATCACAGTTTGCATCTGCTTTTCGCCTTAATGTGAAGAAACAAAGCATTAGGATGGTAGTTATAATGTTTTGGCTCATTGGTATATATAAAAAAATAAAAAAAGATTATTCAGAACAAAACTTAGAAACAAATATATTTTTATTCAATAAAGATTTGCTACTTATTCAGAAGCTTCTTTAGCATATTTCACAGCACTTACATTGTTGATTTCATAAGAACTTACAGCTATTTACAAACTATTCTGCTTTTACAAGCAAAATATTGCGAGGAACAATAATATCAAGATGCCACAGCAATCTTGAATTCCAAAAAATGTAAAATTCAAAGAATAACCAATGAAAGTTTATAAACATGAACAGTTTCACCTCCCTACAAAGAAATGTACAACACAACATGAAAATTTAACTGCACAAATTTTAAGTAGACAAAGTAATTTATATACATTTTAATTACAACCATGATTTCAGAAATACATAAATGATTTCAAACTGAAAACAGCTTTTTACAACTGCAGGTAAATGTATTTAAAAGATTCTTAAAAACTTTGGAACACCTCACTAAAAGAGAAGCAGAATAACAACAATCAATCTCATAATTTAGGTAACATATTGCAAAAATCAGATAACTGATAAATACATAGTTTAGGAACAAGCAGAATATATTTTTGAATCTTGTGCCCGATAAAAACCATGATATTAAAACAATTTTTCCTTTTAACGTTAAGGCAAACAACCCAACATTTAACAATTTTCAACTTTTCTCTATCTTGAGAAATAACATAAATTATTAAAATAGTTTTTTTTATTCTCTACTGAAAAATAACACCATATGTTCAATCATGATGACATTGTAACTTGATTTTTGGAGAAGTATGTGTGAGAGTTAGAAAAATCTACATGAGTTAGAAAAAGTGTTATTTCATTTACTATTTTAAGTAAGTCTTAATAAGAGATAAAATATGTCTCTTTTAACACATTAAATTGAACATAAAAAATAGCATTTATGGTGAAATGTTATTTGAAGCTATGAAATATATTTTCTAAATGTCTAAAAATAATTTTTTTCAAAATTAAAAAATAAAATATGAGAGAATTTATGAAGTCCAGAAATATATTTATTATAAAGACTATACTTATGATAAATTTTATTTTTCCCCTAACCATGAAATACAAAATGGCTAGAAAACTTTTCTAGAGGCACTATTAATCTGCAACAATGATTTAAAAACTTGAACATCATCTTCTGTATTTCCTTAAAAATAATTTTAAAATCTCTATGATAAATTTTCTCACTAATTGTTATTTATGATGAATAGAATCAAAAGCAATGGTGCTAGTTATGAGCATCCCAAAAGAGATAACATATAATATGAACATTTTATTTATTTATTTATTTGCAAGACATTTATTCTGAATTATGTTTATACAAATGATGTTTATTCTCTCTTATGGCGATACTCCCTGGTGATTTAAAATCAACCAGAAATGGCAGATGAGTAACTGAATCATGAAATTGTTGACAAAAATTTGATGCACCTTTAAAGAGATTTTATGATGCTATGAAATTGATGTTTTTCATATAAATTAATGAAATGAATTGTTGTAATGAAGTATTTATACCAGTGGTGATTAAAATTAAATTCCTTTTACTCCTTGAGGTGGTACATAGTTTGATTTGCTGAAAAATGATCATTTATACAGTGAACCCCCAACCGAAGAAGTAAAAATGACCTCTGAAAAGAAAGTTCTGTTTACCTAATAGCATCTACACATATCACATTGTTTTGTAATAATAAATCCTTGTAACATGTGAGGTAATCACAGCATGTCTAGCATTTATTTTATCAAATGATTCTAAGTATCATTCTTCACTGGATATAAGACAAAGAAAATATTTCAGAACATGTATTTCAACTCTTGTTTTAAATATTTTGAAAAATTAATTACTAAAATATTTGAAAAATTATCTTTATCTCTCTAGCTATTAATATACAACAATGAATATGTATTTTATTTAGAAAATGAACCAATGATATTGCTGATAAAAGCAAAAATACAAATTCTATTTGCTTTTCTTTTTACTAAAAATAGATAAAGATGAATAATCTTATTTAGCTATCAATAATTAGAATATAAATATATGAACATGCAGGCAGAGAAATGAGAACAAATATATCACGCTATGCTGATAACAAGTTTATCACTTTTGTTAGAACAATTCAATATAGTAACAAGAACTAGGAACAAGTTGCTTCATATATATCTCTTGCCATTAAAATCAAAATATGATCATTACTGTCATAAATACATTTCAGCTTGTCGAAATATCCAGTGACTCTCACTTAACTCTTTTTTTAAAAATCTAATAGTTCAGTTTTCACTACATATCCCCAGAAAATAGTTCTTTGTGAAGCGCAGGAAATTCGAGTTGAGGTGCTGTTCGTCGAAGTTTTGCTAAAGCTTCCATGTGAAGAATGCTTAGCTCTCTCAATGCTGGTATTCTTGCCAAAAGCGCATCACATATTGTAATGTCACCCTTAAAAGGTAGCTTGTGTGTGCGGTCGAGCTCTTGTCGTAACGCCTTCAAAGTAGCTTGGTTTAGACGTTGAATATCAGCAAGGCCTTTTAATCCTGGTCGATCTTGAAAATATATCATGCAAAAATTATGTAATACATAGAAAAAATATATTTTCAAATTATAAAGTATCATATATTCCAGAGTATAACACATGCTTTTGATTCAAGATAATTATAAACTTTTTAACGAAAAAGAAAACCGAATTCAATTACTTGATTGAATATTAAATTCAAAAATTTGCCAGAGTCTTTTGGCCCACCCTGTATTAGCGTACAAATCCTTCCACCATAAAAATATAGTTCTTCAAATGAAGCGAGTGTTACCGCAGAAATCTGGAGCGAATTTAAACACTTTACAATTTTGACTTTCTTTTTTCACTGATTGTTTAAATCATAAAAGTTTTTAACAATTAAAACGATTTCCCTACAACAATCTAGAAACAAAGTATAAAGAGGGAGGAAAATCACTGGGTAGCAACTTTCTCACCAAACAGATAGTCACTACGTCACTTGATGAAAATCGTTTAAAATGAAATAATTGAAAAATGTTTATTTTTGTTGTTGTTAAATTTCTAAAAAAAATTCTGAATCAATTTTTATGACATTTAAATGGGACCCACTCGAGAGTATCCCTTTCAATTAAAAAATAATCACATGAATCGGTCACGTAGTTTCGAGTAATCGGTGAACAGCATACATAAAACAAAATAGATATCCGTCAAATTGAAAACCTACTTTTTTGAAGTTGTCTAAAAATTCCTTTAAAGTTAGAGATGCACGTGGTACGTTGGGTATAAAAATGAGGTACTAAAAGTTAATTAAAGTAGAGCATAAGAATTCATATTTATATATTAATGAACAATGTATGCGTAGTACATTATCGCTTCATGATTTTTTTAGATTTGTATTTATGTTCGTACTAGTTATTATAGTATTCGTTCTACTTTATGGTATTTTTATGCTACTTATCTTATGAAGATTTCTTTCCAAAAAAGGGAATGCACGTAATACGGCGAATATACCTAAAATAGTAAAATGTCTCAAATTATGAGTGCGCATTACATGCCAGAACATACTGTATATATATATAATATGATTTTGTGAAAAAAATATTATAAATGCTAAAATTTATGTATATCAATCATAATATTGCAATAAAAAATGGTTTAAAAGTTTAGGAGATTCATTTTACATATAATTAGAATCTTTATAGAAATAAGTATAAAATATTTAATTGAAAACCAACGTTAAGCTATTTATTTTTCTTTTAATATCGTTTTTTTTTTCTTCACATATCTATCGTAGTATAAATATTTTATTATAATTATGTAGCTATTTAATAAATATAAAAATATGATAATTTACTACTCAGCAAAACATTATTAGAACTATTAAAAATTAAATAATTTAAATGAATTTTTTCCATTAAGATTATGCTTACATTTAAAAGAAGTTATTTATAAAAGAGTAAAGACAAATCAAGTATAAAAATCATTTAGCTTTGAAAATTCTCAAATTTATTTATTTTCTAGTGTATATCAATAATACTTACATTGCCATACTTACCAGTAAGATTTCTAAAATTACAGCAGTATGTTTAAGTAGGGATCTACAACTTAATTCATTTAGTCTTGAAGATGAAACAAACATGTAAATAAATAAAACTAACTTGGAAACATGGAAATTAGGTTATCTTAAAAATCCTAGATAACTTTTAGACTAAAACAAATAAGTAACTTTAAACGAAACTGTAGAAACTCATTTATAATGACTAACAATGATTATAGCTTATCGCTTTTTAAACGAGACTTTCCTGAATAACTTTTTTCTTTTCTAACATTTTTTAAAGTTGGACATTCAATTTCATTTCCTACTAGGACAACAGGAAATTAAAATTTTAATTGATTGATTTCATTTGTTGGCAATGCTTCAATAATCTCTGCTTTAAATGTTAAATTTGAGTGGTATGCATTTCAAAACTGTGGGAAACGAATGACGTAAAATAAAAAGCCCCCCCAGAAATGACCAATAAGGGATGATATGGTACTTCAAACAATTGCTAGTAAGTAGTAAGAACATAGTTTATTAAAAGAACATATCAGCCATAAGCTGTGATGCACATTAATTACGAATTGTAAATGACATAACGCATAAGGTTGAGGTAGCTATTAAGAATAGTAATAAACACTCAAACGGCAATTTAATTAACGTATCTGGAACATTACACATATGAAATGAAGAAGTAAAGAAGGCTGTAGAATATACAAGAAACAACATCTACTTAAATAAAATGCTAAGGTATTGTTGAATTTGAAACATATATAATGTTATTTGAATGTAATGCCAGAAAAATAAAGCAACTATACATGGTGACGTCCTGCTATAATTTAAACCTGTCTCATTATGAAAAAATAAATAAGTAAATGAAAATAGACAATTCTGAGTATATTCTGTTGCAACGTATCTTTTAACTAATTCAAGTTAACTTGATATAAATTTTATATCAAGATTAGTTTTTCGTCGACAGATTTCAGTTTAGCGCCAAAGTGTGGCATCTTTGGTTAATACCCCATAATCAGGTTTGTAACCAATCGATTTACTTGTGAAAATATGATTTGGTGCAAGAGCTTTTTTTTAACCTTTAATGGTATTTACATTCACATTAAAGCCATGACGATTGCGTTTGAAAGTAGATCCAGTTACTGAAGATTAATCAAATGTAAAAAAAGGAAAGAAAACACCTTTTTTTATTTGCTCTCACCAAGAATGGCCAAATGATAGCCAGTTGTGGTAACTCTACCACTTTCGAGTAACTAACTTTACTATTATTGTAGAAACAAATGTTTGCTGTTTAGTTAGATTTTAAAGAAAATTCATATTTGAAAATTATTTAAAAATGTCTTAAAAAATTAGTAATTTGAGCTAAAGTATTCAAGAAAATTTCCATTGAAAGTGCATTTCTCTCCTCTATTTGATGATATAAAAATTGAAATTAAGTGATATTTAGAAGTAAATGTATGATAAAACCAAAAGCTATAGCGCAGGTCGTTGTCACCATCTTTATGACATCGGCGTACAATTTAACTTCTTAGGCTACATTTCTAATACTTTGGGAAAGTACTCCTAATATGGCTTGATTTTTAGGGCATTTTCTGGAATTTTTTTCTTTTTTTTTTTTTTTAATAATACACATAGAAAAAAATGTTTTTTGGCATTGAATTTAATTGCACTTTCATATAAGTGTGTGAATATTGTCATATAAAAGGGTTGATATTTTAATCGATCTAAATTGCTCAAAAATTCACTATGCATGGTGTGCACAGTAAATCAGTGCAAATGATTGAGCACTTAATAGTCACCTGAAAAAAATTCCCATGGATTCTTAAAATATATTAAATTAGTTGAATGCCAAATCTTAAAGTGATCAGATAAATCAAAATTTCACAAAATGGAGGTTTTTGAAGTTTGGGGTCAATCTTTGGCAATATTTTTTCATTTTCAAACCTACTTAACAAATCAAAAATTGTAAAATTTTAACTTTTTGAAGGTTTGTCTTCTAATTAAAAAAGTCCAGTTTAATTTGAGAAAAAAAAAAAAAGTCGATAATTTAGCAGGAGAACGCACGCCGATTCGAAAAACTTCTTTTAAGAAAAATGTGCTAGAAGTTTTGATAAGCTTTTTTGTCAGCCGTGACACCAGTCTGTTTAACTGGTTGTTGTGACTTAAATATTGGGTGGAACAAACGATGGTTTTGAGACTATATTCCAGAGTATTTAAGGGCTCACAAAATGTAAATTGTAATTTATGTTTTTCGGGAGAACATCCCTTTAAGTGGACAACACATTTCAGACGACAAGAGAAAGGTCCATAATAAAAGAAATAGGACTGCCACATAGTGGGATGAAAGGCATGTTTTCGAGAACACGGATGTAGAGCTCCTGAACGACGTCAGAATGACTTTATATTTGGTAACTTTCTGTTGTTAGAGGTGGGGAATGCGAATCTGAAGTCAGAATTGGGAAATTTCTATGACAAAATAGAGAAAATCAAGAATCTTATGTTTAAACCTGATATTTTCAAAATTCGACTGCAAAATAACTTCGAGCATGTGAAAGAGTTTGAATTAGTTTCGTTGGGCCTACCGAACCTGGACGAATTGTGGTGGATGTTATTGTTATTAATTTCTCTCACCCAATACCTAAGAAAAAGAGAACAAAGCCCATTTTCCGGGAGAATTTGGAGCTTTTTCTTTAATGGCTGTCTTTGTAAAAATTATATTTAAAAATATGTATTTTTATGATCAAAAGATTTTAAAAAAAGGCTACAAAAAACATGTTTTAGAGCTAAATTGTATTTGACTGAATGACGTAGAACGACCAAAAGAAAACTTTATAATTTTTGAAAGGGAAATATCAACTGCCAACTCCAACTAAAGAATTTGGTAAAATTCTAAAAACTATGCAGAATTCCATAATACACTGTAAAAAAAATTCCGCAACGTTCCTGGGAAAAAATGGGCAGCTGAGTTGCCCATTATTTCCAAGAAACAGTTCTTGAAAATGACTGGAACTTTACTGTATATGTTAAAAACTTTCTACAGAAATGCCAGTAAGTTTCCTGCGAAATACCAGGAATATTTCTGTTGACAGCAAAACATTACTGACATTTCCCAGCATGCGGGATCCACAGACGATTTTTACATTTCCAGTTGACAATTTTCACTTTATTATCATTATTTGTTAGAATGAAAAAATATTTTGAAATTGACATCAAAATTATTATTTATAATTTACACGAAAAAATAAATTTTCAGTTAAAATTCAATAAAGTAAATATATATATGATATATTGTTTTTGAACTTTGCTTAAAATATAAAAATATATAAATGTAAATAATAATTAGAAAAAAATCTAGACATAAAATATTTTGGATTTTCGTCAGTAATTATGTTAGTTTACAAGTTAGATAAAATACATATAAATTTTCATGAAAAAAAAAAAAAACCTAAACGTAATTGTATATTTTTTCCAAAAATAAAAAAAATTCAAATTTGCAGCAATTCAAAGTGTCAAATATATATCAAATTTAAATCAAATTGTAATAAAGTGTTAAAATATAAAATTAATTAAAAAAGAAAAAAAAAGTCAAGAGGTAGCATCGAACTCGGGCCGTACGGTTGGCGTGCGAGCCTTCTGCATCCACACCACGAAAGACACATTGAAGCTAATGGAGAGCTGCAAACTAATGGGTATTTGAAACATATGCTAAACCTCGGCATCTAATTTCTGAAAATCTAAGGCCCATTTGAAGAAATCCTTTCACAAGAATAATTAGAGATAAGAACTCTAAAACATAATTTAAATTAATAAAAATCGGTGAGAATCATGTTTGATGGTCCCCTGGTTAATGGAGATCCAAATAATAGGTGTATTTTTTTTACACGGTCTGCTCGTTAAACATTCCACAGACAAGTACAAGAGATAATCTCTTAGCGATGTCACAGAGGTATTGTATTTTCATCTGAACTGTCTTGACAATAGAGATGTAAAGGATTATGTCGTCTATTGATTTATTTGCATTCCATATTGATTTTTTTACATTCATTTAAGGAATTCGTTTTCGACACTCGCACGCGAGCAACGGATTATAGCAAAAAAATAATAAATGGCGGCCGCAGTGTTTTGCTGTTTCCAACTTTTGCTCAGGAACGTTTCAGATAAGAAAACCAGAATTTCACAGGAAAGAGCTAAATTATTCTGAAAACCTGAGAAAAGGCGAAACGTTCTTGGATTTTACATGGAACGTTACCATTTTTTTTAACAGTGTATGGATATTTTTATTGTAGGTAAATGTTGTATTTTTGTCCCGTCCACTGATTTCTCATAAACACTGGAATGTACAGAATGCATTCATCTAGTGTTTTGAGTACTTATTGAAGAAGCAATAACTGATATCATGTGACAATATTTTAAAGAGTTGCACATAAATGATATATTGTGGTGTTGTGCATGCGCAAAATGCTGCTTCCTACAAATCTGCAAGCTTACAAATTCAATATCTCTAGTTATTGATGTTGGCACAGATTTTTGCTGTCTTTCTGGTTGAAATGGGATGCATTCAGACTCTTCAAACATTGATCAATTAACTGCAAGCCAGATATTCTAAGATAACTTGTACACAACAATTTCGAACATCTGGGCTCCATAATTCCGCCAGCAATGTTTTCATCATTTTGATAAAATAGCTTTATTAATAAAAGAAGGTTAGGAAATGAGTGTCCCATAGCAATCGTTAAATGTTTCCCCAAATGTTTGAACATATTTTTGCAGCAAACTGTATTTAAACAATGTACATTAAACAGCGTCGTCTTCCCCTATGAATGCTGCATGAAATATTTGAAAAATGTATACCAAAATTTCTGATTCAAGGGTTACGAGAGTAGATGGTGGCCTTATCAAGCATCACTACTGCTAAGCTGGTAGAATTCAATTAAGGTTTTACTCAAGCTTTTAATATTACTATTGCTTTTCCTAATGGTAATTTTTTATTCTTCTTTTCTTTTATGATTTCCTTTCCAGCATTTTGAAATGCATAACACACAAGTTTGGCGTTATTATGACAAGTGGTTCTTTGCTCCACGGCTCTTTGAACAGAAATATTTTAATCCTGTCTACTCTGGATGTTAATGATTTATTTTTTTCAGGATCTTTATCTATATAATATCTACAGCCGAAATTAAGATACTTTATTTTAAAAGAACAATTTCAATTTATTTTTCTTTGTGAATTATGCTAAATAAATAGAACTTTCCGCAAAAATTCAATAATTGAAGCTACATTTAGAGACTATAAATTTAGATTTATACAGAATTTTCTCCCATAAATTACAACAAGAATTCTTAACAGACATTGGGTTTTCATCTTATTAATATTTGGTGAATTGTTTTCCCATGAAATATTTGTAATTTATAAAATTCCATTGTTTTTCAGAAAAATCCATATTCAACTATACAATGTACAGGGTACAAAATATGCAAATAATAAAAAACATATTATCAAGACAGGAGGTAGTACATACTCCAAATTAATCAAAAATAATTTCAATGTAGATACACATCAGCTATATGGTTTAGAGAAGCCTTTAAGTTCTTAAAGTGTTTATTTTAATCTGTAAGATTTAGTCGACTATGTGCTCTTGAGGACAGAAATGCCTTTTAGGCTCGTCAGATATACTGTGCCCTGCAAATAATACCAACGGAAGCAATTACACGAATATACAGGGTCTGTCCAGTAAGTAATGAGACTTATTCCATAAAATTCATTTATTTGAAGATAATTTTACAGACACTTAATAGCCTCCTTCTGCTCAAAATAGCCTCCTTCTGCTTTAATACACGGTTGCCAACAACTTTGCCACCCATTTGTGCCCGCCTGGAAGTCTTCAACTGGAATGCTGTTCAGAATGCGTGTTACATTTTTCTGCAAGTTCTCCAGATTGTCAAAATGATGTCCTGCTAAGCTGGATTTTAACCGAGGGAATAGAAAAAAGCCTGCCGGTGACAGATTGTGGCTGTACGGTGGTTGGGGCAGCATTGTAATGCTGTATTTGGCCAGGAACTGGGTCACTTTGAAGGATGTGCTGGAACCAGATTGTCACAAATTTTCCGCATTTGAAGTTCTTCTGTGACAATTTGATGCACAGTCGATTTCGTAAGTCCCAATATCCCTGCAATCATTTGCACACTCATCCAACTATCAGAGACCAAAAGCACTAATATGTTAGCAGCATTGTCTGAAGTTCGAGAACATGATGGATGCCCAGCGCGTTGTTTGTCATCAACGTCCTCTTTTCAGTCTTTCAAGGCTTTGTGCCACCTAAACACTTGAGCCTTGGACAAAAAATCCTTCCCCTAGGATTCTTGTAACATGGGAAGCCTCTCAGTAGCTGATTTGTTTAGTTTTACATAAAACTTTATGGCATATCTCTGCTCGACAGTCCACATCCTTCTGAAAACCTAATGCCTTATTCAAACACGTGTCTGCTTCACGAGCGATCTGTGTGCTGCAAAGGCTCTAGGCTAACTGACTTCTGCTAGAATCTGTAGCTTACAATCCCCACCATACATATCACTAGCAAACTCCGTCCCTTTGGCCTTCTGCTTGGCGCGAAAAATTTAGTCTCATTACCTAATGGACAGACCTTGTAGATCCGTTGCCTTTTCAGAAATTTTTTACAGAGCTTGGAGAAATCCATTTAAATTGCACAACATCCAAAATATTTAATAACATGTTTGATTACATTCGATCGCAATCGGAATGAGCTCTAGCTTTTATGACCATCAGCTGTATCTCATAAAAAAATGGAATAATTTCTTTATTCAGTATATACAAATTGCTTCACAGATGTTTTTATTTAAGAATGCAGAGCGATTACATAAATTGAATACATAATGTACTATAATATACATTAGGAGAATTAAAAAAAATTGGGTAATGTGAGTGGTTCAAAACTCATAATTCTACTTACTGACATACGCTATTGAGAAATACTTTGTAATGAGATCTTCGTTGCTAAATCATTTTGATCTGGTTTGATGATGTTATTCCTAATTTTTTCACGAGGAAAGTGATAAAAATTAGAAAGATGGTTCCCTTTTAGTAACCAAAGGAATTTTAATTTTTTCGAGAATAAATTTTAATATTTTTTTCTCCCAAACATGGTTTTAAATGTTCTTGCTGTTTATAAAAAAGATTCATATCATAATTGATTAGTTATGATAACTACTTTTTGCTTAGGTGTTAGATAAGTGAAATGATTTTAAAACAGTCATCCTTTAAAAGGACAAAGATTATGTTATTTTACAATTCAGTCATGCCAATTTTTCTTTAAATAACTTAAAACATGTAAATTACTTTGCATATTTTGAATTAAACCCTGTTGCTGCATCTGTTTCACACTACATGAAAAACTATGTTATTTATAAGTATTTGCAAATATACTTAAGAAGATAATGTAGTATGTAATAAAAATGAAAATAAATGGCACTTTAACAAATAATACAAATCTACAAACTAAAAGTTTCTGTTGTCATTAATCCGACTTTAGAATATTCCAACTAACATTTTTATCATATGATTTATAGGTGGCTAATTATTAAAATAACTTCAATTGAATAAAATACTTAAAAACTGAACATGAATCACAACAGTCTCTAACAAAGATCATATTACCTGGAGAGAGGAGAACATAAGCAGAATATAAGGCTAACTCTGTATCATTCATTTTTACTTCTGCTATACTTCGAGCAAAGTCAAAGGCATTATTAACCAGTTTCATTTCTGTTGTTTCTGTCACATTTTGAAAGAAAATATATGCATTTAGATGCTGAACTATTTGCATACAATTTATATATTCGATGATAAAAAATAATATACACTTAATATATACTCATGCTCAAAAAATAGGTAACAATCACAAAAATCGTCATATCAAATTTATTATATTGAACTAAAATTTAAAATTAGCATGGGTTGCACTTCACTAATAATCAAATTTATGTCTGAAAGAAATTCTGACCCTTCGATGCATTATTTTTAGCAATTTTTTCTAATAATTGGAAAAAAACATTTCAATCTCAATTACTTTCCAAACTTAAAAAAGAAACGAAAAAAAACAAAAAAAAACTAGTCCATCAAAAGTTTTCTGTGGATTCACTTCTACTTTCTGCCAAAACATCGCGTGATTCTATCAATTGTTGAAATATTTAATTATTGTTGTTTATAAATTTAAATACAACTATTAAAATGTGTTCAATAGTTGAAAAATGACAGATTTTATCCGGGTCAAACATGCCACAAATGCAACGAATTAAACATCACACAACTGCCATTTTGAAAAAAAATAAATGCATAAAAATACATGGAAATAGCTATATTAAGCTCTAATTAACTGTTTTATCTTTTAGATTTGGTAAACTACGCTTTAAAGCAAAAATATCTCCATTAACTTTATTTACTGTTAGCAGAGGATGTTAAAAAATACAAATTTATTTATTCGAGGGGAAATTGAAAAATCCCGCTTTATTATTTTTTCTAATCATCGCTACAACTGGCTGAAAACCAACAATATGTATTACAAAAGGCTTATAATAGGCTTAAATCTTGTGTTCGTTACCAATTTTTTTTTTTTTTTTTTTTTTTTTTTTTTTTTTTTTAAATAATATAAAGGCAGTGATGTGGTCCAACATCCCCAGTTTCCCCTATATGTATTTTGTGCACTCTAGGTATGCCCATGATTTTATTTTCAGCTAAAGTTTAATCTCAATTCAGTTGATCTTGCTATGTTTATATTTTTTCTAGGTAATGCTATTTTAATTTTATTATTATATAGTATTAATTATTAGTAAAATATTTTAGAATATTTTCTTATTCTTTTAGTACTTGGGGTACAATGGGTTTCCTTAAAAAGGGGCACAGGGTCCACATTTTTATAAGGATTTGATAGTGAAATTTTCATCAGGAAAACATAAACAGCTACAAAAATGTTTCCTGTTTGCCTTTGAAATATAAACTGCAGTTAAAAAAGTTTTAGTACATTTTGTTCTTTTAAATTTAATTTACAAGGTGGTATTAGGTTATTTGCTTCATTTTCTTTTCTTTTCTTTTTTTTTTAAAATAATTCAATGGTTATACCACTAAATGCATAAATATCTAATTCTAACTGTGTACATTTTAAATGTTCTCTATCTGAAGTCATCAGGATGTTGCAAAGAAAATTGCTCTTAAAATTATCTTATTTTCATATTTTTTAAAAGAATACTTATTTCGTTTGAAATTAAGTATCTAGGAAAAATCTCATTAAATATTTTTATATGTATAATGCCTATAAATCTTTGCCTATATATTCGTGTATAAAGCAAGACTTTTTGTCTCAAGGAACCAAAATTTTATCGCGTATTAAGCGGGATCGCGTAATAACCATTCTCATATTTAAACATGATATTTTTCCATGAATCTTATGAGCTCTGTTAAAAGGTCCAGAAAAAATCCACGTATTAACCGGGTCAGCCTGTATATAAATAAACTTTGCTTAATAGTTAATCTCGTACTTAAATTATGCCTTTGAGTCGACCAAAATATTGATTTTTTACTTCACTAATTAAAATTTAGCAACTTTGTAACATTCTAAACAAAATCATGCTTTAAGTTATCATTATGTACAGTCGTTGGAAAAAAAGTAAACATCCCCTACGAACTCTGCAACTAATTATAATAGAAGAAAGTTACTGGTACCAAAAGATTAGAAATAAAAGTCTACTTTTAAATGAGGTATACAAAATTTGCTTAGGTGGCCGTCTACAAATCAAAACTAGACAAAACTTTGTTTTTTTCAATAGCAACACCCAATTTTGACAATATATTTTAAATCTTCGGTTCGAACTATACCCAGTAATGAAATTTCAAGTTATTTGGATGATAAGTTTTTGAATTATAAACACTCAAAATTTAGAGCTTCTAATATTAAATTACATTTTCATATTTTTATTAATATCTCCAGAAATTATAATCCTAATGTGATATTTTTTTGTGTGGTTATAATATTAAAAAACCCAAACATTTGTAATTTAAAAAAAATTATAATATGAATTATGAATGATAAAATTAATAATCGAAAAAAATATGAATTGCAACCTACAATTCTTTTTGACAGGTTTATATATATTGTGTAGAGATGGGCAACATCGTTCCTTTTAAGGAATCGTTCCAGCCGGAATCGTTCACCGAAAGGAACGAGTTCATTGGAGTCGTTCCTTTTGGAATCGTTCCGAAAAAAAGGAACGAATCTGAGAAAAAAGGAGCGATTCCGAGAAAAAAGGAACGATTCCGAGAAAAAAAGAACGATTTTGAAAAATAAAGGATTCCAAGGAGAAAAAACACTTCCGAGATAAAGAGAACCACATACAATCCATAATATTTTTTACTAATTTATTTTCTTATGTACCCATCCATTTTCTTACGCATCCAGTCGCCTTAATTTTGTAATGTTTTGGACAGATGATTTTGTTTTTAAGAGTTCATTTCATTGATCAGTGTGTGCAATTAATTTGCAGTTATTTCTAACTTTATGATTTATGGTATAAAGCATAATTCCTCTTGGAAATTTAAGGGCGGTGCAAGGTCTATTCGATTTTCAGTGTAATCATTGGTTTCTCTTGAAAATATGTCGTCAAATGACCGTCCATTTATATTATTATTTTATACAGTGTGTCTTTACTCTCAACAATGTTCAGTGGCTAAGTCCTAAACCGTTAGTCATAGACCGGTTTTGTAATTTCCATTCAACTGACCATTTGTAATTTCCAATTACAAAAATGTTTTAAATAAGGTAAAAAATTATTCTGAAAGTCGTTCGGATCAATAAAAATATTTCTAAAGAAGTTACGAAATTTAATTTTTTATACGTTCCCCCGCCCTATAAGAGATATTTAGTAAAAATTTCCTGTTCTCTTAAAAGAAAGACAAAAAAAGTCCCATTCATCTAACACTAAAATTCATGAAGTTATACGAAACTTTGAAATGCAAGACTTATGCCACTTTTCTGCATCCGAATACACATGAGTTTAGCCATGCTTCTAGGGGTCGTAAACAAAGTGCTTAAAGTATTTGAAGGATTTATTTCATGTGTAGCTGCGCTTTGAAAGAAATCGTATTACGACAGATTTTTGTAAGGATTTGAAACTGTTTCTTTTCATGATTTTTTTTAACAAAAACTATGCTATTTTTATAAGCTTTTATTTAACCTATTAACCGCCAAAACTATAAGTAGGAATTTTCAAATTTCTTGTTGAAAGTCGCTTGTCATCACAAATTCAGAAAGGTAATTTCCGCTTTATTAAAATATCAAAATTTCTGCCAATAAATAAGGCATTTTTTTTAATTGTAAAATAGTGGTGACAAAGTAATTAATGTAAGCATGAGCAATTATTTTGACCGTTGTGTGAACGCAACACCAGCGGGTAACGGGTTAACTTGAAACGATCGTATGTATGTCTTTCCAGTTCAAAATTTGTACTCGAAATTCAAGTCACTTTAAAATATGCGATCGAGGTTAAATTTTACATATTGACGTAAATCAGATGACAATGTAATATTATTATGATTTTCAGTGCTTACCATTATGTACTTATTTTACAGGGTAACACAAAAAAATTTCGGATAGATTACTGCCAACAAGTTTACTAAAAAGTTTTAGATTAGATAATACAAGACTGCGATGGTTGTGTTTTTTTATTTTTAAAATTATGTATTTTTAAAATTATGATTTTTATGTATTTTTAGCGCTGAATCCGAAAATTATCTTCATTTTTAAACATCATGTCAGAATTTTTCGCAAATAGTAAATTTCAAAATAGTAAATTTCAAAATTGAAAAAATAGCTAATACTATAAAATAGAGTCGATGGTTGTATTTTTTAACTTTTACAACTGATTTGTATGTGCTTTTTAGCACTGAATGTAAAAATTACCTTCATATTTAACCATCATGTTAGACTTTTTTGTAAATGGTAAATTTCAAAGTTAAAAAATAGCGAAAATCTGATACTATAAAATGGATGTAAAACTTCTTTTATTCAATTTTATTTTATTTAATTCAAGAATTTATTCAATTTTTGGCTTATACTGGGATTCTTACAGCTAAACAGCTCGGGGATCCGATGATGTGGGGAGGGAAGAGGTTCAATTAAAACTTTGAACTTTTAAACTTTGAAATTTACAATTTGCGAAAAATCCTGATGTGGTGGTTAAAAATGAAGGTCATTTTCGGATTCAATAGTAAAAAATACATAAAAATCAATTATCAAAAGTTAAAGAAATAATAATCACGTCTATTTTATACTATCAGAATCAGATTTCCCAAAATTTTTCACTTTTTAGCTTTCAAATTTACGATTTGTAAAAAATCTGTACTTTGTGATAAAAAATGAAGGCCATTTTTGGATTCAGTGTGTAAATAATCGAGGCTGTTGCTTTTCAACATTTTATTTAACGAAAATTCTATAATTTTTTTCCTGTTATATGTTTAGTACAAGCTGTATATTTTGCATTAATATTTCACAATGATTATAGATTTCAAATTTATAATGCAATGTTAATTTTACTATCAAATATTTTTTTTTTATATATCTGAAGATTATTTATATTTCTAGTAAATTTGTAAATGACCCCTATTTCGCATCAAAAAATATGCTCCAAGTTTAAACAGCCATTACTTCGGTCAGTTTTAGTCGTAGAAATAGGACTTTTATTTGTCTTACTTGTAAGTGTAATAGGAAAGTTTTACTAACTATAACTTGAAGGACAGGGGGATCGTATAAAAAATTAAATTTCATAATTTTTCAAGAAATGATTCTATTGACCCAAATCACTTTTTAAATACTTCTTTACCCCCATTTAAAACATTTTTGTAATTGGAACTATATGGCTATGACTAACGGTTTAGGAATTAGCTATTGAACATCGTTGAGAGTGGACATCCTGTATAGGAAATTTTATTATTGCTCTGATATTTGTCACCAGGGTCTAGGAATTTTTAGTCTCATAGATTCCTCTTCAAAATCTACCTCTAGGTAATCTTAATTTCATTTTTCATTCTGAATCTCATTTTTCATTTGGATGGCCCTACAGGTTTGGATATGTAACTAGTTAAAATAGATTACATTTTTGTCCCAGTGTCCGTACTTTCAATAACTTTATCCCCTTTATCGTCTTTCTCCTCAGCTCCCTAACTTTACGCACACAGGATATTTCGCATAATTCATGAACATTATTATCACCACCTTCAGGATCTGGTTCAGAAGTGAAACACCCTATTCTATAGCAATCATCTTGTAGTGCAATTCAGTGATATATATCAATTTTAATGCATTTGAAATAGCTTAATGTCATTAAAATGCGCTGCAAACGATTTTTTCCCGTTGACCATAATGTAACGAAATACTTTTGTGTGCCCCTGGAAATAAACTATTAATGCTACACTCTTCATATTGAATACCAAACATCCCATGGTAAACATCATTAACATATACCAATTGCATGGGAATCCGAGTATATTTACGGGAGTTAGGTATATCACACACTGAGACCACAGAACGACACAAAGCGCAACATGAAGTGCAAAAACCGGTCGAAACAAAGAACGAAGTTGTTTCAAACTTGTTTTAAACCAGTTTTTCTAGCGAATTCAAGCGACATGTCTTATGTGTCGCCTTAGTGTGTGACTTGCCTTAGAGCGTGAACAGACGGTCTGACGGACAGACAAACCGCATTCATAAACACTAACTTTATTGGAAAGAGTTAAAAAGTAAAGCACGTTTTTGCACACTGTCTTTCCTGAGTGACTGATGTATGTCTTGTCTTTTACCCTAACATCGCTATTTGTGAACTGCTGTTAACTACGTAGAATTTCAATAAACTTACAACTCTTTTTGAATCTCCAATTTCACGAGAACCTACAGGAATTTCTCTAATTTCACACCCTCATCCGCCGTCACCCTCTCTCCACTTATATCATACAGAACCTCAGTTCGGTGTGAGTGAATTACGATGAAAATATGTTTGTTTGGATTGGGATCTTTGGAGCTTCATAACACATGAAGTCATAGAACACTTGTGTTACACGAAAGGGTAGAAGTTCCTTCAGATGATTTGTAAACAGATTCATTAGCAGCATGGCTATGGCTAGTGATATTTATAAGATAATATTATATATATTAATATTATAATATATATATATATATATATATATATATATATATATATATATAGTAATATATATGATTTTATTCATATATAGTACATATTATCTCCGCCAAAAGTTATAGTGATTCACCAAACTTCAAAGTTCTTTTTCTTTAAATTTGAAATTTGCTAACATTTTAACTGAAAAACGGTTTATTGGTTTAATTAAATTAAACAAATTAAAAGTATGTCCATTATTATTACAGAGTGTAGTACTGTATAAAGAACTATCCTTTTGACGATGTTTCGGCCGTTGAATGAAAGATATCTGTTGTAAACGTGTTATAGATAGTACCAACCTTAATTTTTTGAGAATTTGACTATTTTTTATTCGGAGTTAAACTTTTTATTGTCAAAACTATTTAAAATAGATAAAACATTTTGTTAAATTCGAACTTTTCAGAAAACTTTATGTAATTTAAGAAAAAAAAGAAAATAAATAAATAAATCTTCTAAGTGAAAAGAATAACAATAAGAAAGGAAAATACATAAAATTTAGTATCGTATTTGCAGTAAGTTTTACCTCAATAAAAACGGAAATTTGGTATTAGGCTTGAAACATTAAATTTAGTTTAGCATGTAGGGAGCCTTGATTTGATCGAAATTAAACTCAGATATGTATTATCCATCACCACAGTAACAGGCATTAATCGTGGCATTGATTTCGGGATTTACGAGTATCAATAACGATCAAGAAATCTGAATTATCATAAGAAATTACTACGATAAACCTGTTTTTTATTTTTTTTATTTATTTATTTTTTTTTTGCTTTTATTTTACGTTGAATTAAAACAAAGCCACAGTTATTTAAATTCTAATTATTTAGCAAGAAATAGAAGTAAAATAACAATTGAAAAATCTGTACAAAATCACAACGTGCATTCTTTGGAAACCAATAATTAAGTTCGTATATTGTAAAACTTTTTAAATGCAATATCAACCTTCCGCATACCAGACCGTGGAACAGACCCGATAGATACATTCAAATTTATTTTTCACATTTTAAAAAATGAAAATTTTGTAAATATGTGTCTTTTTCTGGAATGTTCTACTCAAAAGAATAGAACATCACAGAAAAAACACATATTTACAGAAATTTCAGTTTTTAAAATAAATTAGAAATATCATTATAAATGTACCTGTCGGGGCCATTGAACCCCTCTGGTAGGAAGAGCGTTAACATAAATCTATTAAACCGAAACAAGCATAAAATATGCAGCTTTATATATATATATATATATATGTCGCAGTGTTGGAGAAAGTCCGATAATCTATATGTAGCACGTGATTTTTCTTTCCCGTTTTTATACTCAAAACGGCCATTAAGAGAGCGAACCGCGGTTAAATTATTTCAATCCCACCCACCACTGTTACTGTTATCTTATTATTATTATTAGACATTATGATTTTTGAAATATTCATTATCTTAAGAAAGAAAGAAACATTTTACAAAAATTCCTTGTTCTAACAGATTTTACTCTATGTAATAAACCTCAATGTAAGTTGATTAAAACAACAATCTTAGGGAGTTTCGAGATTTTTTTAATCATCTTCTTTAGGAGAGAAAAACAAGACTCCAAACTGTGGAAATAAAGTGGTACTCGAGCGCTCGTAGCTGGTCATACATTTATTTTGACAAAGAGGATTCTCAAATTGAAATTATGTTTGAGGAAAAAAACATGAAATAGTGAAATATGCATGAAAGTGCGTAACTCTACAATTATTAAAATAATTGAAAATCAGTTATTATTATCCTATTAAAATGCAATTTTTATGCCCTAGTGATATATTTCTTACATTATTCAAAACTATTTCTAGTCAGATTTAAAAAAATATTTTTCACTAGTAATTAAACAAGCATTTTCTTTGTTTTTCTTAAGGCTGTTCTTAAGTGATCTGCTCAACAAGCGTAAAACGTTTTGACACATTTACAAATTCATTTTTTAACGGAAAGATATAAAATTGGAATGTTTGACCATGGGAGCAATTTGGAATTTGAACTGTGTTTTCCATCTTTTGATCAGTAAATTACCTATTGAGTTATAATCGATTTTGATCACGTGACAAACATGTTTTTCACCCATTTTTGAGAAATTATGCCTCTTTCGCGCGGAAATTCGGTTCAAAACGCCCACTTTGACACTATTTTCTGAAAGTCCTATTGCGTTTGCAAAAAAAACGGAAAAAACAGTTCGATTACATAGTTTCTGAACAACAACACCTGCTCGTTTCATGCATTTCCGAATAAAAATAAATTAAAACTTTTGTCACAAATTTATCTTTTTGGATTTGAGAACAGCCTTAAGAATTCATTTAGAAAAAATTCATTTCGTATGATACATTTACCAATTAGAAAATGTATTAGTGTATTAAAGTACACATGGTGTTCCATTACCCTCGGGGTCCAGGTACTCAAACAGTAAAGCACGTAAAATTTCAGGGGTCGAATCCCATCTCGGGCACTTTTTCACTCAGGTGTAAAAAATCCAATTCATATAAAATATTTTTTTTAATTATTTCTTTCAGATTAATTTAGCACAAGAAGATGAAATAGTAATGTTTATTAAACGCCCTAATCCGCCCCGCACTTCAATTTCTTTTTTCTTTCTTTCTTTACTTTTCTTTTTTCTTTCTTTCTTTACTTTTCTTTTTTTTTCTTTTTTTTGAGGAGGGGGGGGGGGGGCACACACATTAGAAGGATATTTTGACAATAAAGTCAGCTTTAATAGAATCAAAATCTGTTATTTTGAAATAAAATAGCGTATTTTAATTTATTAAAACTGGCCAGTCTACAAGAAAAGAACCGTCGGTCCATTTCGGACCGACTCCGAGGAATCGGTCCTTTTCGGAACGGTTCCTCGGATTCGGTCCTTTTTGGAACGATTCCGAAATGGACCGACTCCGAGGAATCGGTCCTTTTCGGAGTCGGTACATTTTGGACCGATTCCGAGGAATCGTTCCGAAAAGGACCGAATCCGAGGAACCGTTCCAAAAAGGACCGAATCCGAGGAACCGTTCCAAAAAGGACTGAATCCGAGGAACCGTTCCAAAAAGGAACGAATCAGAGGAACCGTTCCAAAAAGGACCGAATCCGAGGAACCGTTCCGAAAAGGACCGATTCCGAGGAGTCGTTCCTTTTCGGAATCATTCCGAAAAGGACCGATTCCTTTTTACAGAATGGAATCGTTCCTTCAGTTTCACTGCCGGAATCGTTCCTTTGGAGTCGTTCCTCAACAAATGGCACATCTCTAATATTGTGCCTTGCTTTATTCGAATTCTCAATTTCTAATTTTTCTTCCAAGTAATTTTCGAATTATGATTAGAAAAAGTCAAAATGATGGTTTAAGGGACCGTCTATGATGTGCAAAAAAAAGCATAATTTGAAAAAAAATTATTTTACTCATTTTATTGAGACATTTGGGCTGGCAATAGTCGAAACATATTAAGCGAGTGAAATGGTCGTAATGGCAAGAAATAATACATTAATAGACATGACACAGTCATTCTGTAGCATTTCAACAATCGAGTACCGAACTTTAATTTTGGTAAACCCCCTAAAATATGCTCATTTTAATTAATTAATTTTTCTGAAACTAATCATACGAATTTTATGAAAATTTGTTTTTAGGCTAATTGAAGGATGTAGAACTTATGGTGTGAAACTTGGGTATTACTATTGCAAAAAAAAAAGTTTGGGTTCAATAATTATTAAGATGGAGTTTGGTGCAATATAATAGAAATGTAAAAATATCAACGTTAAAAGCACCAATAATTTTAAATTTTAAGCATACCGGTTTAGGTAGCATATAGCTTATCATCCTCACACAACACTGAGAATGGTATACTATATGCTACTGAAACTGGTATGCTTAAAATTTAAAATTATTGGTGCTTTTAACGTTGATATTTTTACATTTCTATTCATGTTTGGGTTCGTTTTGATATGTAGATAGCCCCCTAAGCAAATTTTATGTACATCATTTAAAAGCAGACTTTATTTCCAATCATTTGGTACCAGAATAATTTGTTGCAGAGTTAGTAGGGTGTGTTTACTTTTTTCATTTCCACAACTGTACATGATGAATGTTTACTTTTAACCCCTTAATTCTCGCTCCCGTCAATATCACGGGCTGAGGTATCGTTCGTTATTTCTCGCTCCCATCATATTTCTGGGGTGGAGATTTATTGCTGGAAAAAACTTCTGAAACCAGAAAAATTTAACTGGCATTTCGGTGCAAAGTCTTTGAATATTGCTGTTTGGGTTTGGCTTTTGCGCTGACTGTAATGTATTGCATGTTTTAAAATATGTAACACTCAAAAAATTATTAATAATCAAAATTTAATGTATATATATTATTTCAAATATTATTTGTAAAAATGTGTGTGATGATGATAAATAAAGATCTAAGATGCGAAAAATAAAGGTTTTATTCGCATTGATTTGTACGGTGTAAAACAAACATTAAGACACAGAATTCTCGTATGATGGCTTTCTGACAAATAAGAATTTGTTCTATAACATCTTTTTTTTTCGCCTTAAAAATAAACTAATTGCATATTTTATTTAGAAAACTTATAATTATTCAATTTCTGTAATAAAATAAATAGGTACTTTTTTGAGGGTTTTTCCAAATATTAAGCGACCGTAAAGGGGTTAAAGTTGTTGTTTTTTTTTAACTGTTATTTTGCAGTTTGTGCACAGAATTTCCTGAAAATAGCTTGCAAACAGAAAAACACGTTTGTAGTGACAGGAAATGCTGAAAATTCATTGAAATTCAAAGTATCATAATCCGGTAAGTTTTATTCATACAAAAATGAAAATTTCGCTGTTTTACTTGTTGGAGCATGAAGAAAAGTTTTCTAAGTATAACTTATAGGACCCATGGACCGATTAAACATTTACATTTACGTAACTTTTACAAAATTAACTATTTTGATGCAAATGTCTTTTGATAACGATAGAAAACAACATTTGAAACATTTTTAATATTTGAACTTTACTGCTGTCATTGAAATACTCAAGGCCAGAGGACACGAGTTGTGACGTCATCACTAATCGACAGACTTCTCGCTAGTGTTGGAATTCACACCAGTAAATTTTGAATTGTTATTTTTCTTTTATTTGTGGAATATTTATCATCTTATAAAACAATAATAACTATTTAAACTTACTGGTGAGAATTTGGAATCCTTGATAAAAAACCAGCCAGATGCGGGCAACACTGTGGCATTCCGCATCTGGCTGAATTTTTATTTAGGGATTCTGAATTTTCACCAGTAAGTTTAAATAGTTATTGTTTTATAAGGTGATAGATATTCCACAAATAAAATAAAATAAAATTGCTATTCAAAATTTTCCAGTGTGAATTCCAACAGCAGTGAGAAGTCGGTCGATTAGTGATGACCTCACAACTTGTGTCCTCTAACCGTGAGTATTTCGATGGCAGCGACTATACCCCTATGAATAGCGGTTTACCCCATGGGGATGAGCGACCGGTATGCGTGCCACTTAAGGTACTCAGAATCCTTCATTATTCCCACCAGCTATTTTTTATTGTAAAGTTTACCTTATTTAATCAGAGCATTTTCGCAATTCAATTACAGGAAATTTTCTGTTTTGAAAAACCGGTGGTAAAAGATTAAAAATTAAGCAAAGGGCTTAAGAATTAGCTAACAGACAACGATGAAAGGTGACATTCTGTATGCTATTTTAACCCTTTCAGGGGCAAAGAACTCCTGATGCAAAAATGTTAAAATAATTTATTTACACCAGGATTTGGGTGAAAAATTATATGAAAATAAGTAAGAGCTTATATTCACGTACATTACATAAGGCAAAAATTTTTTTTTTTAAATTCTGGTGCCCGTTAGGCATTTAGCAATTAAAATTAAGTGGTATATATAATATACCGGTGCCCTTCAAGGAGTTAAACAAAAATTGAATTTCGTGGACCTAATCCCCTCTGATTTTAACAAACAATTTTAGGTCAGTGAAAAAGGTAAACTTAGTAACTTTTTGATTGTTTCAATCTTTCAATGCACACAGAATATCTGTTATCTCAAAGATGAATACAAACATATTTAAGATTAATTAAAGTTTCGTGTACGTACCTGATGTGATGAAAGCTTCTGGAGGAAGTAAACTCTCGCCATATAAAACAGATCGTGTATTTAAATCATAATACCTACTCATACGAATGATACTTAATTCAAAACCACCTGAAAAAAAAAAATATTAAGACAGTATGAAAACATTTCAAATTAAAGCTATAAATAGAATTGCAATTAAGTAATATAAGTAAACTGATTATGGAGTTTTAAAAAATCCTATTAAAATGTATGAAAATGTAGTTTTATTCATAATAAAATGCAAATGAAATAAGTTGTTGGAGTTTTTTTCCTATTTGTCAAATCAGATTCAGACCCACTACTGTTTTTACTAACTGATTCATGTAACCTACCTTACAATTCACCCAATCCATCTAAATCTGAGCAAAATGTCTATATAGTCGAATAAAAAATTAGTACTGGAGCAAATTATTTATTAAAACAATTCATTAATTATCATTATAAACTCATGCTGAACCGTGTACTATCCTGATATGTGTAATTAAGAAACATGTAAAGACATGGTCCCATCTCCCGGTCCCAGGCCCTTGCAGGCCCATTTGTCCCTGCTCGGAACGACCCGGAGGCCAAACCCCGTGATGCGTCCTGAAGGTTGCCGCCAGGAATGGCCTGCCAGGGCCACTCCTCACAAAAACTCCAGTCAGACCGGCACACTGCTCAACACACGTGACACTGGTTATTCCCAAAAGAAGATGAAATGGTCGCATACGACAATCCCCACCACTCAGCCAAAAGAGCCAAATGGTTCCTTCTCTTGGTTCCCGACCCAGTACATCCTGACAGCCTGCAAGAACTGAACACCTATGAAAGAGTCGGGCCCACAGACTTACACGAGGTTTTCCGAGCTGGAGTTACTTTATGATAAAATGGAAAATATACAGAAAATTACTAAAATACAATTTTTAAAATTACTTGTTCTGTCATTTATTGCATATCATATATTATAATAGCAAATCTTGTGTCTGTGTGTGTGCAAATTTTATCTAAAAAAGGGCTCTAACTATTTCGATTAAATTTTTTATCCTACCAGTTTGGGGTATGAGAAGAAAGACCATTGGGCTAGGTCATATGTTTTGGAAAATTTGATTAGTGGGTCATTTTGGGTTCATTACAGGTCAATGCATTTCAATGGGAATGAAGGTTGAAACAGTTATTAAATTGTTGAACAGTTGGGAGTAAAAGCCGCAAAGTTGGCAACATTTCACCAAATTTGGCGATATTTGGTGGGAAAATCGACTTTCAAGACTAATGCCAAAACACATGCTTGGCACCATATAAAGAAATGCTGCCAAATTTGGCAATGTTTGGCGAAAAAATTAGCTTTCAGAATCTGAAAGCATTTTTTAGAAATTCCTAATAGAATCTGAGATACATGATTTAACCAATCAGAGAACATAGAACATTCTCAAAAACAGATTTCAACCAATCAGGATACATAGAACATTCTCGAAAACAGATTTCAACCAATCAGGATACATAGAACATTCTCGAAAACAGATTTCAACCTATCAGGGTATATAGAACTTTTTTTCAACTAATCCTGCACCTATACAAGGAATTGCTTTGTTGAAGTCTAAAGTCTGTGAAGTTGGACAGTGAATCATGCAATCTGCAGAATACTTAGAAGTCTACGAAACGATTGAAGTTTGTACCATAATTTCGTGATTGCTACTGTACAGTGCTAAGCTAATTTTAACAACAACATAAAGCTAATTTTAACCAAGCGTATCTTAGTGTTCCCCGCAGGTTCAGATAATTAAGTTTAATTTTCAATAATGTTTTACATAAAAGTAATATTTTGCTTTATTATTCATCTGGGAATTATACCAATTAAGATAGACAACACATTTTTTTGGTGGGTAATTAATGAGAATCAAAATATTTGCAATTTATTTTTCTTGTGATAAATGGAGAGGAATATATGAAAAGTATTTATTAGTATTTCATATATATAATGGTAAATAAATAATGATATTTTCCATAAAATATACTTTATATGATTATGAGGCTTTGCACTTGGTTATTTAAACAATCATGGGAAAATAAATTATGATGAAAATAATCAGAAAAGTAAACTATAACTAAGAAGTCATGGGCAAAAATATAATTTCATTTACAATTGGAAAGTTTTGTTTCTGATGAAAATTTGACAGTTTAAAAGGTTGCAATGTAAATTAGCTTTTGTATAATTATTATTAAAATTTGATTCCATTGGGAGCTAATTATATAATCAGGATGGTAGAACATGATTATTTAAATATACACAAACAAACTTATGGTTTGTGCAAACTGACACTGTGAAAAACAATTTAAGTTCTTCGTTTAGTGCTAAAGGGTAGCATAACATTTTAAGGTAGCTTTCGTGAGAAATACTACCTCCCCTGTGTTTGAATTTCTGAAAATTTTTGCAGATATACGCCAATCATGACCCATAGAACACAAAACCACCCCTAGTTCAAATCTATGTATATCTATCTATCCATTTATCTATCTATATATATCAGTTTTTTATGGGCATGATAGCTTCCATAATTTTTCACAAATCTCTTCCAAACTGATACATAAAATCAAGGGTCAGAAATTCTTGGACAAGTTCGTTAATTTGCAAAATCTGACCAAAGGGGGGGAAATGGGGAGGGGTTTTGTGAAAACAGAAAAAACCCCAAAACTTCTTAATTATGATAAATATCAAATCAGGTTAAAGTTATTATTACTTCTAGGAAAAGGGCCAAAAATTTACGTTTGACAAATTCTTGATATCATTAAAAATGAGCTCAAGGGGTGCAAAAAATAGGGTTATAAGAAGAATAAAAATCATAACTTCGTCAATTCAGAAGATATCAAATGCAATTAAATTTATTATAAATATTCTTAATGTTATATACAACATTTATATTGACAAGTTTTTGATATGACCAACTCCTTACAGCAAAATAATAATAATAATAATAAAAACAACAAAAAAAGGGAGGGTGAAGAGGAAAAAAATTCATAACTTTGTCAATTTACAAGCTATCAAATCCGCTTGAATTTATTATAAATATTCTTAATGTTATCTACAACTTTTATATTGACAAGTTTTTGATAGGACCAACTCTTACAGAAAAAAAAGAAAAAAGAGTGGTTGTAGAAGAAAAAAAATCCCATTAACATTTTTCTGATAAAACCTACTCTTACAGAAAAATGACATTAAAACTCTTCAAAAGCGACCAGATAAAATTGTTAAACTCGGTTTATCTCTAATCTTTGTTTAGTTTTTGCTGGTGAAATTAGTAGTTAAATTCGAAATCTACCTGTGCCTGTAGGTCAAGCCGACAGGGATTTTTCCCCCCATCTCCTTCCAATATTACGAGAGATGTTTCCAAAGTTTTGGGAATTCTAAAATACTACAGAATGCTGGAAGATTAATAACAATTATTAGAACTAGACCTTTTTACTTTATAGCGATCTACCTTAAAGATGGTCTGAATGATTTGAAGCATTGACTTTAGACTGCTTCTATGGAAGACGCTGTAAAATCGAATATATAGATTATTTTCTTTTTCTGGAAACTGGGTGTAAAATCGCCAGTAATTATTAAACAAGTATAAAAATTTATATTATAACATAGATATTAATGTCAACAAAATATTAAATCCTTTTTGGTGACATACTTATGTAAAACTGAGAAATAAATTTATTGAAAATTTATGTATTGCATCTCTTAATATTCTACTAACCTGATTTTAATAGTACTATTTGGTCGTCTTGCGATAGTTTCATGAAACCTGGAATCATCTTTGCAAATTCTATAATTTGTTGTATGATATTTGTGAGTCGCTGTGCGCAATCTAACCATAAATGCTCATGAGCCTAAGGAATAGAAAAAAAAAGAATAACCTTAATAAATAATATGTGTAGCATTATGGAAACTAAGATTTATATTTCTTTGTTTAACAAGGAGAGGGTCCGAGGTTAGTGCCACCGAATGCGATGAACATTTGTTTATCGATAGAATATAGTTAGTATATAAATATATGACCACCATAAAGCGCATTCCCTAGGGGGTCTTGAGAAAATAAGTCGCAAAGTTTAAGCTACAGTTTATAATCAGATAAATTTGCTTCTTTGGCAAGCGGGATTGGAGATTTTTCTACCCTGGTTCGAATCCGGCTCTGACTTGTTTTTCGGAATGAAAATTTTTATCAATCATTTTCGAATCGCAATTGAAAAAATATGTATAATAATTGAAATTTACGAAAAATATAAATTAAATGTATGTTTTGTAGTATATAAGTGCTTTTTTAACTACGAAATTTTGCATGTTTAAATATATCATGAAAAGTTAAAAAAAAACGCATATTTATATGTCCATAGGTCAGAATTTTTTTGTTGTTATTTAAAATTATTTACAGTTATTTCAATGAATAATCTACTATTTTTCACAGAAAAATAAATTAAAACATGTGATATAAATGCATGAATAATTATATTATTTTAATTTTCTTTCTATATGAAAGTATTTCGAATATTTGATGATTTTTTAATACACTTTTTTAAATTCTTAATATGACTTTTTTTTCCGGATTTTTGGTTTTGTAATTATTACCTACATAATAACTATTTTCAACAATTCAATATCTTTTTAGAACTTATTTTTAAGCACAAAGACAGTTATTCTAACTATAATCATAAGAATCCAAGATTTTAAAAAATTCAAAAGTTAAAAAAACTAGTTTGTAAAAAATGATACTTTTATTTCACTTTGAAAAATAGTAGCTTATTTATGTAAATAATAGTAAATAAATTATAAAATTAGCTTAATTTTATGGTCTATAAAAGTTCCAATTGACTTTTTTTTAGTTGTTATTATTATTATTATTTTATTTCATCTTTACTTTTCATTAAATATATAAGCATGCAAAGATTCACAGTTAAAATTGCATTTATATAATTAAACTGCATTATATAAAAATATTAAACAAGAAAAAAAGTTGATTTCCAAAAGAAATTACTACGTAGACACTTATTCTAATTTAAAATCAAGAATCCCAGACTTTAAAAAATCATATTAAAAATATAAAAGCATATTTTTAATAAACCATGAAATATTTGAAGTATTTGAATGAGAAAAGAAAATGAAAATAATGTATTTGTTCACTTATTTTAATTTATTTCTCTGTTAAAAATTTTAGATATTCATTGAAATAACGGTAAATAATTTTAAATAACAACAAAAAAATTCTGGTCTATAGACATATAAATATGCGTTTTTTTTTCCCTTTTCATTATATATTTAAACACGCAAAATTTCGTAGTT
The DNA here is from genome assembly GCA_963932465.1 of Maratus speciosus. NCBI lineage: Eukaryota > Metazoa > Arthropoda > Arachnida > Araneae > Salticidae > Maratus > Maratus speciosus. Next base: position 15,414,514 of record OZ010787.1, on the reverse strand, counting down.
AAAAAAGCTACAAAACATACATTTAATTAATATTTCTCGTAAATTTCAATTATTATACATATTTTTTCAATTGTGGTTCGAAAATGATTGATGGAAATTTTCGTTCTGAAAGAAAGCCTAATCTTGGGGAAGACCTTAGTTGTCAATGGTGATTATACTGAGCGAGCCTTTTTACCGACTTTGACGTTGTAGGATTTCCATACTGGGAGATATAGCGATGAGTTTGGCGCGCAGAAAATCCTTTTTCGGATTTAATTATTTGTTTACTGCTGAAGTATATTCTTGGATCGCCAGGCTGTTTATCGTTGTTTGGAGGAATAAATTTACGCGAGTTGAATTTACCAATTAATTTGTTTTTTCCCCGTTCCACGCAGATTTTTTTTAATATTCCTGAAAGAATTCCGGTTGATGATAGACAGCCAAAATACATTAAAAAAAAAACAAAAAAAAAAAACAAAAAAAAAAACGAAAAATCCCCTTTAGGGATGCTGGCTGGGAAGGGGCCAGGAAGGGCCACCACCTCTGTCTGGATTTTGAAAATTAATTTTAAACGAAACTTTCTTCATTTCTGATTGTTAAAAATGAAAAGATAAAAAACTGCCTTGCCTTCCTCAACTCATACTGAGGCAAAGAATTTTTAATTCTTTTTCTTTAATTTTCTTTTTACATTCACGTGTTTTTAATTTATCCAAAAAGGATCAGAGACCCTGTGGCGGGAATTTTTTTTTTTTTTTTTTTTTTTTTTTTTTTTTGAATTGTCAATTTTGTTAAATGTTGGTAGAAATCTATTTTTGAATAACTAATATTTCTTAATTGTTGTATTATTTTATTGCTTCTGAGTATGTTTAAAAATTGTCTTAAATGGAGAATTCTGCCATTTTTTTTAAAATTTAGCTTATTTCAAGCTTACATTCTGCAGCGGATGAATGTAGACCATGGACCTCAGCCATCCAAAAAAAAAAAAAATAAATAAATAAATAAAATTAAAATGTGTAAATGCAAACGATATATTAGAAAAGAACCTTCCCATTGGTGTAACATTAACCGACGTGTAAGGCTCCCTACAGGCGAAGACACTCGCGAACTAATGCTAACCCTATGGGGAGGTTATTTTCTAATATCTCGTTTGCACCTCGGAATTTTTAAATATTTTTTTGCATTGGATAGCTGCATTCGATCTCTACATCGCTCTTTTTTTTTTTTTTACTTTTTCGATTTTGGTTGCAGATATTTTTTATTAAGTTACTTTCACTTCCGAAACCGGTTCCGAAAATGAAAGTGTCATTCTAAAAAAATATCTGCAACCAAAATCGAAAAAGTAAAAAGAGGAGAGATGAAGAGATAAACCTCAGCTATCCAATTCAAAAAAAAAAAAAAAAAGAAAAGAAAAAGAAAAGAAAAAAAATTAAAAATGTCGAAACAAGTTTTTAAAAGGAAGAAGTCCTTAATCAGAAATTTGTATTCGGGTATGGGTTAAGGGACGGTGAAACTTTGAAACAAAAAATATATGTACTTTCATTTTGAAAAAACATTCTCGATATGTGTATATATAATTTCTTGTAACAATCAAAATAAGATGTTTGTGTTGGTAGTCGTGCCCAGTGGCGTATCTAGGGGGTGGGCTGATGGGGCTTCAGCCCCCTCCGAAATTTGTGGAAGATAACAAGTTTAATTACAAAAGTTTAGCAAAATGTAATGAAACTTGCTAAGATAAAATTCAAAATGAACCAGAAAAAAATATTCCATTTTAGACAGGTTTTCTTCTTAGAAAGTGTGTTATTTCACAAATGCCGTGCATGTATGTGCTCCAAAATGAGTTCGAGAATGTGTTGAGGGAGGTGGGGTAGATTGAAAATGCTCTTATATAATTTTAAATTTACTGATTGTTTCAGTTTTATTTACTATTTATTAAATACCTTTTAGTAGATAATTTTCAATATTCTGTTTAAAAAAAGGCTGTATAACGATGTAATTATACTTGTGAAGACAAAAACCTGCTTAAAACGACATTTTCTCCTGTCCCATGCGATTTCATTTTAGCAGATTTGATCGTATAATAGATGCGTTACCTGCTAATAAGATATAAAACCTGTTTAAAGCGGAATTTTCTCAGTTTCTTGCGATTCCGTCTTAGAAACTTTTACTGTATCTCAGCCCCATAGACTAAGCTTACCCCCTCCGAAATGATGAATCTAGATACACCACTGGTCGCGCCCCTCAATTTCCGCACCTTGGACGACTGCCCCCCTTCCCCTTCCCCCCATTTCGCATGGGCCTGATTGATTTATGTCAAGTTAAATTATAATTTTACTTATCAAATCAAATTAACTTACATTTATGCATAAAACTGTAGAATGCATTATGAATAACTGGTGAATTTTTTTTTGTTGTTGTTTTTGTTTTTTTGTGTCTAAAATACTGTTAAAATGTTGAATTTATACTATTGTTTAAAAGACAAATTAATTTAACTTCTGATCAATTCTTTCTAAGTAAAATAAGAATAGTTTAAACTTCTGTTTGCGGAAGGATAGAAATTATATCATGAATGTACTTAAGAAAAACAGCATAAAAAAAAAAAAAAGTTTTAATTTACGCAAAAATGAAAATTCTTGTTATTTTACATATTCTTTCCATGTGCTTCATATTTACTTGAGATGAAATTGTCTAATCCACCAAAATTTTCTATCCAACGCGATTGTCCAGTAAATTAAAGAAATAAAAATACATTTTTAGATAACAATTGTTTGTAATTAATTTACCGGAAACTAAGAAAATCTGTTCGATTTCAAATCCCTTCAAATATCATGCCTGCAAGTATCCTGTTTTTACGTTTAAAAACAAGCCCTGAAATAGAAAGTTTCCGGTTCTTGGGCGGGGAAAAATAGTTTTATGAGAACAGTCTTAAAATAAAGAGCTTCTTTTATTCGTTTTAATTTGCAAAAGAAATTTTTCTTTGTTATTTTAAATGTCTCAGTCATATGTTGGGTATGTACTTGTGGTGAAATTTTCCAAAAAATTCGAATCCACCGAAAATTTTTCTCTATATTTAATAGTTTAAAAAAAAAGAAACTTTTGATTGGACATCAAAAATCTACTATCTCTGATAATAAGAGGAGTCTATATCAATTGACCATCACCCCGCAGATCTCTGTTGGGGGTCTAAGGTTACTAGCCATTTGCTTGCACCGTGCCAAATTCTCGCCAGAGTCCTTCCTTGCGAATAAATACATTTCCTTGATTATTACTAGATATTTATCATAAAAATGATTATATGTTAAGCTCAATCGATTTTGATTAATGAGTCAATAATTTTTCATATGAAAATGTGGAAAAAAAGAGATTTAATATGCCATTTCTTTCAGATTCAGTACAGAAATATTTATTGTCGCAGACGCACACACCTCTCTAGTATAATCTCCATTGACAACTAAGGTCTTCCCAAGATTAGAGGGATTCAAACTGACAAAGAAAAATCTCAAATCCGGTATGCTGACGACCATGCTACTAAACTGCTTGTCGAAGAAGCAAATTTATCCGAATATAAACTTTGCCACTTATTTTCTCAAGACCCCCTGGGGGTTGCGCTTTATGGCGGTGATATATTAATATACTAACTATACTCTATCGATACACAAATGTTCATCGCATTCGGTGACACCAACATCGGACCCTCTCCTTGTAAGACAAGCATTTAGAAATATCGCTATATTGCAATTATTAGGATACAAGATTATGAATACTAAATAGCTTCAAATTTTTTATAAAAAAATACTTTTCTTTAACTTAGTATAAATTAGTCATGAAGTTAGTTATGAATATCATAAATGCAATTTCTGTTAACATCTGAAATGTCAATGCTGTTTATTTACAAAGTAAAATAGCACATTTAAATGAGGCATCCTCCCTCGCCTCCCACACACACACACGAAATTCAGTATGTGTCATTCTAGTAGAAACATTTATATCTAGAACAAAAGTATTTTCCATTTGGAAATGGAAAATTAAAAACCTATGCTTATGTTTGCGTTGCTTTTTACAAACATATCCCAAGTTATATGGGTAATTGAAAGTTTGTGTGAAAACACTTAACGTATTAGAGAGAGTAGCGAGGAGGACGTAGTACAGTCTTAACACATTGAATGCAATGGCACACAAATATATGTGCCAAAATATTTACGGGGGGCGCCATTCCACACGAGTATGTGTGCCATCAGTATTTTTCTCGAAGAAAATTTATTGCTATGATTCAATAATTGACTACCATGTATTTAAAAAAAGAACCCGATGGTCTTCCAGGCATGTTCAGTGTTTGCAGTTTGGCATTCAGCCTGTTAAAATATCCAAAATTTGACACTTTTGAATTAAAAATGTATAACATTAACAAGCAGCGATTGGAGATTGTGAACAGACTCGATAAACACTAAACACCGCTCTGTAAATGTCTGCCAAAAAAGCCACTTCATCGGAATCTGTATGTGGGTCAACGTGTTAAAATTCTGAATTGATACTGTATTAGACAAGGTTTATACATAAAAAGTGAAACAAAAACAGTCCCTTTATAGCCTAAAATAATTAAGTACGTTTACTCTTCTCAGTCTTCTGCACTTTTCAAAGAGTTGCAAAATTCTTATCATAAATAGAAAACAAAAGAAATATTTGAGTTTACTTAATTGAGAGAAGGGTCATTAAGGTTGAGGAACCTTTTATTTTCCCTCAAAAAAAAAAAAAAAAAAAAAAAAAAAAAAAAAACGAGATCCCGCTTTCCAATCAGCAACAACATCAACACAAATGTTTTTTGCATTCCATTATTTCTTTATTTTTTTTTTTTTCTCAAGTTGTTTTTCAAATGGAAAGGTTTCGGTTGTAAGTGCATTTTTTCTCCCCCAGTCCTTTGAAAACGTAGAAATCTTTGCTTTCTGTTCCTGAAAATTTCTTTGGTGAATCTCCAATATCCTTGCGATAGTAAAAATTTCTCTCTTGTGTTATCTATCTGTTAAATCATTAGAATTTATACTCGTGCTCATAAATTAAGGATAATAACTGGTAACTTTCAATTTTAGAAGTTTTATTAAATATCTACAGAAATGCTTTTCAATTTGCCCCTGGACGTCGTAAATGTAGAGAACATGTTTGATCTTACATTTTTCAGTGAATATTTAGTAACGGAGAAATTAGGGAGCAACAATAAATTGATTTTTAGGGTTCCATACTTAAAAAGTAAAAACGGAACTATTATAAGATCACTCTTGTGTCTGTCTGTCCGTCTGTCACAGCCATTTTACTCGTAAACTAGGGAACATGGAAAGTTCAAATTTGGGGAAGTAATAAAGAAATAACTATTCACCCACATATTTACTGATTATTAAACATTCACAAATATATTTGGGGAAAATGTAGAGGGGCTAATTCAGTTACTTGAAAAAAAAAATATTTTTTTGTTGTATATCATGTGGGGATCGTGTGAAAGCTTTCGTAATGCTGAACTCAAAAATATATTTCTTTTAATTTTAGGTATTATATTTGCAGAGATATTGTGGAAAATGTAGTGCAAAAATATGTTCCTACCCATCTATTTCCGAATCTACTGACACTAAAATTATGAAAAAAATAGAGGTAGTAGAAGTTAATTTAAACCTTGCAGGAAAATTATAGCGATAACCCTAGGTCACATAGTTTTTAAGAAAAGCCCAGTTTTCTGTTACACACAAATTTCGATTTGCAGGCACTCAGCAAAGGTGTTGAGGAGTGCTGGAGGTACCTATCGTAGCAGAAGTATAAAAGCATTGTTGATAATGATTATCGAAAAAAGTCGTCTGTAATTAGCCGAGATATTAACCCTTAAAAACACGGACTATTTGAACATACATAATGGCAAGGGCGGCATACTGCATGTGCCATAGGCTTTTAAAGCCCAGATAGCAACTTTTAATGATATATTTGTGTAATGCAATGTCCAATAACAGTATAAAAGCAATAAACGTCAAATTGTTAAAAACAGACTAATTGAATTAGAATTAATCACATAAATACTACGGGATTCGCGACTAATTTGCATTCTCAATACGCCTCCCGTGTCTTTAAAAGTTAATTAAAAATATATCTGGAAAAACGTGGCACGGACCAAGGCGGCATTACAACTATGCGACCTCCTTTCGAAGCGTGGTTAGCACAATGCCAAGTTTAAACTTTGAACAAAGGTTTTGTTTTAGCTACACTTTAAAATAAAAGATTATTACAACGCTGAATTTGGTTTTATGAAATGCCAAATTCAGTTTAAATATGCACTACTTTTATTGTCAGCACCGAATTAAGTTCATCATAAACAGATTAGGATAAGATTAAAAAAAGAGTTATACAGAATAGCAATATTTGATATTATTTAGGCTTCATATCTATTTGAATTTCTATGGTATACCCATTAATACTTTTCTAGTATATACAGCTATATCCAACCCTACGTTGTATAGTTTTTTACAAAGTCTTATTATTCTTTTAGCAACGATTTTCTTTTAATAATACAGTTAATAATTCATATATTTATTGTACGGAACTCTCTGAGCACGAGTAATACTCGCACTTGACCATTTATTTTGAAATTATAAATGTTCAATCTTAATTAATAACAAAGAACCAAGTATGATTGGAGCAGAATGGTTTTTTTTTCACGCTACTGGTATCGCAGCTGGCAAGAGACTGACCGTCTGCTGCTCAAAAATCTGAACAAACCAGCAGTTGTCCACCATCTCCTGACTAGATACCAACGCATTTACAATATTCTCTATCCAAATTAAATTAAATACAGTAAAAAATATACAATTTTATTTAAATTTCAGCATTCTCTGTCCTCATCAAATTTAATCACAAAATAGTTCCAGGAAAAAATCATTAAAAAGTAGTCTTATAAAATTAATCTTTTAGGTTCATACTTAGTTCTTGAAGAACGATGGCGGGATTAATTGTTTTTAGATGTTTCAGACTGGAGATGATCTAGAAGCTGACAGGTGTATTCCTGTAATTAAACAGAAATTTGGCTTACCTTTCTCCAAACATTCCTTCTTTTTTTAAAGGTTGACTTTACAGTTCATACTGATCTTTCAGCCAAATCACTCAAATTTTGATGATATGTGGTTGTTCTGATATGAGTAAAACCATTACGGAGAAATAAGTTAAAAAATTAAATGCGGCAAAAGCCAATTTCATTATCTCTGACAAGGCTTTTTTTCGGTAAGCCAAAACGGGAGAATAAATTCCAAAAACTGTTATGGCAGCCTCTAAATTGGTATTTGGGACTGGTGTAATTTCCAGACATTTTGGTGTGGCATCCACAACTTTGAATAACATTTTACGCTCTATTGGACCAGCGCGATCGATATGAATACGTCCCCAAGCTTAGTCTGGGAACAAGCCATGAAACTTTCTGGGCAGACGTGACTGAAGCATTCTGTTGACAAATAGCAAGCCTATTTATTTTAATTTCTAAGTCCTTATCAATTCCATCATCTAAAACGAATTTTCTGAACTATAAGGGAGTAAAAAATGTGACTTTCTCAGAATGGTGTCTCCATCAACAAAGAGTTCAAGTGCATCTTATCAAAAGGGTGCAAGTTCTGCTTTTTGTGGGTAAACCGTAAAGATGAGTACTGAAGCAAGGTTTAACTGGGTCCATAGGATTAGAGTTATATGGGCCCGTGGGGCTCGGGCCCCTCCAATAATTTTTTCAGATGGGCTATATTCTTTTATGCCAACTGACATAGAAAAAAAATCAAATTTTAGAATTTCATAGAATTTACAAAAGTTTTTCAGATGGGCTATATTCTTTTATGCCAACTGACATAGAAAAAAAATTCAAATTTTGGAATTTCTTAGAATTTACAAAAGTTTTTAGCGTATAATGTTTTCGATGGATAATTGTTCTTTTTCTAAATTCGCTGTTTACTTTTATTCTTTGTAAGCAAGTAAAACAATTAAAAAATTTTAGCGTAGCGTATGGGAAAAAACTAAGCACTCTTCATGGTGGATTTTTCTTCCTTCTTTGGACACTGGACACACTTTCTGGGAAGAATTTCTTTTTCTCATTCGGCGTCATTGACATAAGGCAATAAATTCACGTCTTTAACGGACAACAAATGGTGTCCGATATGATCTGGTTAGAGCACAGATAAGATGTTTCGTCATTTCCCGAAACTTCCAAGAAAGTGGCTCCAATTTACGAATTTTAAAGAACCCGGGAGGAAGGGGCGAGAGGAGTTACGTTTTGTTGTAAATGATGAAACTAGAAGCCAGGAAAAATCACCAGTGTCTCCAAAACGTATAATAGAATATAAAGGGAGAAATTGTTTGTCTCTAAATCATGCATAAAGCTCATATTTATTAAAATAGTCCAAAACTATCAAGCGCAGTGGTGTAGTCCTGGGAAAAAAAGTGGGGGGACGCTCATAGTCTTAAACATTTGAATTTGTATCACCCATAAGGCAAACTTGATTTTGAATCTTGCTTTTTATTTTGAATTCCTGTAATTGAAAAATTAAATTAAAACTTGAAAAATTAAAGTTTAATTAAGATTAAAGTTTCTTCTCTGCTGATAGTTAAGCAACTTGTCACAGAATGAAAAAAATAAAGACCTTATTTCGTGCCCGAAAATTTCTGGAATAGGAATCGTAATTCAGTAACACTAATTTATCCGGCGAGATTTTCGTTAAAATTTGTTTCGAATTATTTATTTTGAAAATAGTCGCAGAATAATTTTTGTTCCTGCGAGCATTGAAAATTATTGCATTTTTACTTTACGGACATGTATGGTTTTTATGGAAAATATTCACGATAGTAAAAAAAAAGAAAAAAAAAACATTGTGAAATTTTGGCATATCTTTAATTTTTTAGGTCCACTGAATCGGCTTTCCTATTTTTACAACAATTTTCTATGCATGTGCGTATGCATGCATCTATATCTAGTTGAAAAAAAAAATACGTTTTCAACTCGCTATATTTCTTGCTTTCGCCTGGGTTCCGTTAACATGACAAAAAAAAAATGTTCTTATCGTCCGAATTATCTGAAATTTTAAGAGTTTATAAATAGAACTATATCCGAGCCTTTTTTAAAATTTCGTGATAAACTATGTATATTTAGTAGTGAAAATTTGAGCCGAAGGCGAGTGAAACCATACCGAAACATCCCAGTTTTAAGTGTTTTCGTCGAAATTTTCGCACATTTTGTTTTCTAAAAATACTTCTAGTCATCCGAATGTTTCGGACTTTTGTAGGTGATGTAAATCTGGTCTGCGGAGATGTTAAAAAATTGTGTTGAAATATGCGCGGTTAGCCACTTTTAGCATAGAAAAAAAGAACGTTTCCGTAAGGCGCAAAGTGACCTGCAGTCGCAAACATTTTTAAAGAGTTAAATTTTGAAGAGTAATTTTTGAAAACTGACTGCATCGTCGAAGACAAGATCTCAGCATACGTATTTTTTGTTAACCGCTACCACTGAAATTGGGTCCTAAGGAAGCGTGCCGTACGGAAGAAAAAGAGAACTGCAAAAATGAGCCTTTTTGAAAATAGTTTTTGAAAGGGTTAATAACGATACTTTTTCAAATTCATAGCGCTAAAGACGCAGAATTGTGATCTTTCAGAACATGTCTTCCGTTTTTCTATATTAAACGTTTTGGCTGATGGAAGTATAAAAAAAAGAGGACAACTCCCCCCCCCCCCCCAAAAAAAAAAAAATAAAATAAAATAAAATAAATAAATAAATCTCTGTGCTCTGTTCTTCATTCCGTTCTGCTGTGCAAATCGGGTTATGGGTGGAATGAAACTTGGAATGAAAACTGAACTTGGAATGAAAACTTAACTTGAATGAAACTTTTTTTCATGAGATTTCGATGTGATTTTTATTAATATCTCGGCTAATTATAAAAGAAATAAAAATCTGAGCCTCAGGCGCATCAGGACCTACTTTCGGCTACTCGCACCCAAATTTTCAGACTTCTAAGTATGCTAGATTCATACTAGCCATCGCTGACATACACACAGAGCTATACATTCTTTTATTGGTATAGATTAAAATTAAAGGGAAAATGAGCTTAAAATAAGAGCAGTTTATTTAATTCTGTCACATTTTAATAATATGCACTAGAATATTAAACAGCTTTTTCATTAAAATTAAATTACTGTTATTAATTAAAAGACCTTCTGAAACTATAGATGATAATGCGTGCGTATTCTTTCGTATATTGGTCTTATATAAATGTTTCACGCGCCGTTTTCCACAGCAAACATGCAGCAATGGTCTTTACTGACGCACACATGAATTATTTTCAGTTTGAAAAAATGTAATGTCATCAAAATGCATTTCAAACCACGTATTACCATTAATAGATCATGGCATGGGTTTCCGAATATTTTTTAATTTTGTGGTAAACGAAAGATAAATGTTATTTTCGATAGGGAACATTTTGTAATGAATTCCAATACCACATGTCATTTTCGTTATATTTAAAGTATATTATAACTTCTGAAATGTGTACTTCGAACAAGTTCGACTCATAAACCGGAATTAAATGAACTCATTTTTTGTTCTCTCGTAAACGAAATATTGATGGTCTACAGATCATTAACAATATTGATAGCGCTACAGTAAACTTCAAAAATATGCATAACATTTTGTCACGATTTAAATTAACTTTCGGAAGTTAAAATATGAACAGATGAGGCAGACAAGCGATCCGACACCATAAACACTTTTTATCTTTGTTGGAAATATTAAAAATCAATGCCTTATTTATTAAGGTTGTCAACTTACTTGTGTGCTCATCCTTTAAATATATATATATATATATATATATATATATGACATTAAAAAGTCTGCGTCCTCCTGTGTCTCGAGCGTCCCCCCCCCCCCCCCGATAATGAAAAGTAATGGGACTCTCTAGGTAAAATAAAAAGAGAGGGGATGCCGTCCCTCCGCGTCCCCCTCGACTACACCACTGATTCAAGCGGTCTCTCTTTGCAGTGAATGACGATTCACCAGGATCTATTAACAATAAACAGTGCATATTCAGTTGTTCTTTTTCGGGCCGAGCAAGAAACCCTTTCTCAGGCCCATTTTCTTTCTTTAATATCAGGCTGAGTTAGGGACCATTTCTAAATTTTTTCTGTAAACCCGGCCAGGCCTAAACTTCATTTTTTCCCGTGCCGTTTCGGACTGACATTTGATTTGATTTTCGTGATATTTTAAAACTTTTTGATGTTCATATGGAAATATCTATCTGTACATGCGCCTTCATGGCAAACACAGCAGGGCCGCTTTTTCGTGCGCAACCCTGTAGTATTTATATCATACATTTATACGCTAACTAGCTGATATGCCTGGCATCGTCCGGTCTGTCGAAAAATAGTATAAAACACGAAAAAACTCAAAAAATCGTAATAAAAAATCGCGAAAAAAAAAAAAAAAGCTGCACGAATTCCAAATGAATTTAAATGAAAATAACATAAAATTTACTATTTGGGATAGAAGATAACCGGATTCCTTTTACTAATTTGGAAAAATTGTAGCGAATCGCGAAAAAAAAACTCTAAAAATCGCTAAAAATTCAAAAATCGCAGATGACAAAATTTTGTTGTGGGCTAAAAGATTAAAACAGGATTCCTTTTACAAATGTAGAAAAATCGCCGCGGAATGCGAAAAATCTCTAAACAATGCATAAAAATTTCCCAAAAATAATTCAAAAATAGCTGTACGAATTTCGAACCAACTTTATTGAAAATATAACGAAATTTATTATATTTGGCTAAAAGTTTGACTCCCAATTCCTTTTACGAATGTCAAAACATAGCAGCGAAACGCTAAACATCGCATTAAAAATTGATAAAAATCAAAAATCGCAGGGGAAAAAAATTACTGAAGCGTTTAACAAGTTTGAAACGAATTTCTTTTATAAATGTTAAAAAAAGGCACAGAACGCGTAAAAACGCTAAAAATCGTGTTGACATGCGGATTTTTTATTATTATTATTTGCTATATTAAGCTGAAAGTTTGAATCGAAAAGTATTATGAATGTGAAAAAAATCCCTACGGAATACAAGGAAAAAAAAAAGAAAGAAAGAAAGAAAGAAAAAAAACCCGCAAACAAATGCAAAAAAGAGCATTAAAAATTCAAAAATCGCTGAGAACATAATTCACTATAGTGGAGTAAAAGCCGTAACCGGAATGCTTTCATGAATGTCAAAATATCTCCACGGAATGCAAAAAATCATAATAAAAATCACTCAAGTGAACAAAATTTACTACATTAGGCTAAAAATTTAAAAACGAATTCCTTTTACCAATGTAAAAAAGTCACTGCGGAACACGAAAAACAGCTGAAAAGTGTATTAAAAAGAGCTAAAAATTCCAAAAGTCGCAAAGGCCAAAAATTATTATAAGTGCTCTAAAACATTTTAACCGGAATTCTTTCACGAGTGTCAAAACTTATTGCGAAAAATCGCAAAAATTCGCATTAAAAATTCAAAAATTTCGGAGGACAAAATTTATTGTATGATGCTAAAAATTTGAAACCGAATTTCTTTTATCAATATTAAAAAATCGCTGCGGAACACGAAATAACGCTTAAAATCGCATGCAAGTGTTTGCGAAAAATTCAAACATCGCTGTACGAACTCCGAATAAACTGTTTTGAAAAGAGGACAAAATTTACTATATTATGCGCTAAAAAATTGAAATCGGATTTATTTTAATAATTGAAAAAAAATCGCCTCGAACCGTCAAAAAACGTTAAAAATTGCATTAAAAATTATATTGAAAAAGTAGGGGTGCACAACCTTTTTAAGAGAAGGACCACTTACAAAAATGCCTGGTTTGTCGAGGGCCACATCAGTAATACAGAGAATTATATTTCGGAGAGTTGATCTGAGGCCTATAATCGGATAAAAACATGATTTAAGAGGTGGGTTATACCACTCTAGGTTCCCCTACACAGTCAACATATCCAATTTAGTTGGAAAAGATATACCGTTTAAAGATATTTATGTTTGTATATATAACAAAGATATAGCAAGGATTATTTTCAGGTAGTGATAATATCCCTTGACTTTGTTCGGGGAAGTATAAATTTTGCTTTAGTAAAAGTGCTAAAAAACAAACATAGGCATGATGTGGCTAGTGCCGAAAAAAAAAAATGAAAACTTTATGAACGAAGGAGGGAAGAGGAGCGAAATTTGAGATTTTTCTGCACCCGACCAACGAAAGTCCCTTCTTTCCGCGTCCGATCAACGAAATTTTCAATTTTTTCACGCCTTATAGACAAAATTCGAAAATTTTCCGAATCCGATCAACAAGATTTTTCCGCTCCTGATCGACAAATTTGAGATTTTTTCCGGATCCGATCGACGAAATTCGCGACTTTCCCTCACCAATCAACGAAATTTGCGATTTTCCGCTACCGATCAACGAAATTTGCAATTTCCCCACGTCCTATCAACGATATTCGCTATTAACTGGCTCTTTCAAAATTTGTAATTTTCCCGTCGTTAATTCTTGATCGTCAACTAGCCCTATCGACAATACAAGCAATTTTCCCATGTCGATAGACGAAAATTACGATTTTTCACGCCTGATGACAAAATTCGCAATTTTTCTGCACCCGACCAGTGAAATTCGGGATTTTTCCACGGTCTATCAACAATATTCGCTATTAACTGACTCTGTCGAAATTTGGAATTTTTGCCGCAGCCGATCAACGAGATTTGTCCGCACTTGATCGACAAAATTCGCGATTTTTCCGCACCCGATGAATGAAATTAAAAAATTTTCCGCGCCTGATCACGAAATTTGCGATTTTTCCTGCACCTGATCAACGAAATTCGCAATTTTTAGCAGAATGACAAAATTTGCAATTTTCTCCCGATAAATTGACGAAAATCGCGATTTTTTTCTCTTGATAATCTGACAATTTTCTTTTAAATAAACACATTTTATCACAAACATCAACAAAACTTTTATTCTATTTATTCCCTTATTCTAAAGATATCATTTTACTGCTGCCATAGTAGCATGATAAATTAAATTTCCTTAAAAAAAAAAAAAGCACACTAGTAGAAAAATATTTTACTAAATCGAATAGTTATATTTAATTTTGGTTTTAGAATTGAATTCATGAGCTCCCGTGCATAAAACAGATTAAACAGCTAGTATGTTATAAATATAACTGTACACGAGTACTCTATAAGATTTCATGAAAAAATATGCATATTTATTAATAAAAACAGGTGCCGAAGCCAAGCAAAACCGTGCCGAAACCGTTTTTTAGTTTTTACGTCGAAATTTTCTAATTACAAATTTTTGTAATAGTTGTAAAATCCAGTGTGTCGAAATGCCCCAAAATAATTGTGAAAAAAAGATAGTCTCGTCACAGTGAGGCGCGAAGTGACCTGTGGTCGCGAATTTGTTTAAAGAATTAAAATAGTCTTTTAAAAAACCGATTGCACCGACGACGAGAAGAAGATCTTAGCTTTAAATACGTATTTTTTGTGAATCGGTACCTCTAAAATTGAGCACTGAGTAAGCGTTGGCGAAAGGGAGGAAAAGACGACTGAAAAATCCCTTTTTGAAAATTTTTTTTTCAAAGAGTTAAGGGTGTATTCCAATCCAAACTGCTTATTTTCTGATTTATTTTTAAATTCATTTTTGCTCTCAAACCCATCAAACTGCCAAATTCTCTTATTTAGAAACCACATAATGTGCCGTGCTTGTCGATTTTTTGATAAATACAGAAAATATTGCAAAAAATGCTGTCAAAGTGGGAGTTTTGAACTGAATTTTACGAAGCGGGAGATCTGGGGATGAAAACAGGGTCCTACTGAGAAAATAATCGTTTAAAAATCAAATTCTAATGAATTGAGCGAAAAATGAAATCACACGGCCTCTTATACATCTCTTGAAAAATCACCTCAGCAAGTTTCATGTTTTTACTTTTAAAAATGAGTCTGAAAATGTCTCAGAAAATTTCGAGCTCTTGAGGGAGGAAAAATATTTTTTCGAATACACCCTTAAGAACTGTATTTTTTCAATTCCTACTATTAGCTCACACTCTCTCTATATTAATTTTTATATTTATCTTGTTCAAATTTTCAATCGTTAATAAAATACTCATTATTCATCCTATCAAGTTGAAATATTTTTTTTTTTTTTTAACTTGTACTGGATGACAATTGATGTTAATACAGTTTTTTCAAATATTAATTCATTGATTAAATTTTAATTAATTAATTTTAGTTTTGCATGGGAAACAAAATGGCGGCCATTGGTTGTTGAAGTCGTTGAAGATCACTTAAAGTATTTTCGATAAGGGGTTACCATAGGGGGGACCCTGTTCTGTCGCCAAATACTGCCAAGTTTGTCGTCAAAAGTGACGCCAACTTGGCGATATCTCTAATATTTCGCCAAATTCCCATAGAGTTCCATTGTAAACCTACTTGCTTATAGAAAATCAACAAATTGAGATATTTTAATGCAACAAAAACCAATATTAGCTTAAGGGATTATATTAAATTTTTCTTTGATGACCTAAGTAGGAATTGACTTTAAAAACAAAATTTTTATATTACTTGTTTTAACTGAGTGCGGAGTTTCAGACGGAAAATTACAAACTATAAGAATATGTCGTCCGTTTTTCCGTATTTTAAACTGAAACTGAACTGCTGAAGGGCAATAAAAAAAAAGGGGCAAAAAAAAGTAATTAGTTCTTCTTTCCTTTCCGCTCGAAAAGCAGGTTTTGGTCATGCACGAGCGCGCCTGCGTCAATTTTCAAAAAAAAAAATATCTTTTTTGATGAGTTTTTAATTAATATCTGGGCCAGCTATCAAAAAATTTAAAATGTAAACCTCAGGGGCATCCATACCGGCATTGAACTATTCTCATATAAATTTTCAGACGGGCAGTAGATTTCCCTAGCCATCGTCATTAAACACACACAAACAGCGATCTTGTCTTTTATTATTATATATATAGGTAGATATTTATGATATATGTAGAGTAAAACTTGTCAAAACGGAACCTGTCTATGGCATAATCCTGTCTTAAATGGAAGCTTTTCATGCTCCAGAAGGAACGATTGCCGTACAATTTTACTTAATTAGCCAGGAACCTGTCTTAAACGGAATATTGTTTCGATCGCTTACGATTGCTTTTACAATGTTTTTACTGTATGGATATAAGGTTAACCTGTGTAAACGAAATCTTGTCTAATGGAAACATTTCATGATCCCAACAAAAGGAACACTTTGAATTTTTACCTGCTAAGATACACGAAAATCTGTATAAAACGCAAACTTTCAGCAGTTATTTATAATTTTGTCTTAGCTGGTTTTAATATTTTTGTATTCATCCCTTAGTAAATTAATTCCCTGTTCCAGGGAATGTAGACTCCCCCCCCCCCCTTGTCTCCGCCACTGGCTGGGCCCCTACAATAATTTTGAAAACTCTACGCCTATGACTGGGTCACTTCTGAAGTTTAGTGGCAAATAAATGCCTTGTAACTGTGCTATTATCCAGTTGTCTTATCAGGAGGATGATTCTTTGAAACAGCTCGGCTAGGTCTGTACATTTGACTTAAAGGGGAAACTGGCTGCATGCTCCGTAAAGATTACATTTCCGAAACTTTATCTTGTAGAAGTAAGCTGAGAGTGTCAGTACCCAATGCTGAATACGTGCCGCTGCCACTGAAGGGACAGGTTTGTCCTCCTATGGCAAACTTACTAGGGGACGATGGTCTGTGAGCAATGTGAAGGTGCGACTAGCAAATAATTGCAGAACTTTGTTAATTCAAATAGTAATGCTAGGATTGCTTTTGCAATGTGTCTGTAATTCCTTTCAGCTTTACTTAGAGAGCGAAATGCAATAACTATGGGACGATAACCTTGAGAAGTTTCATGAGACAATACTGCTCGAAATCCCTAGAGGCTGGCATTACAGACAAATACAACTTTTTTATTGTTATCAAAATTCACCAATAATGATGAATTCTGTTGTATTTGCTTTACCTTGGCGAAAGTTTCTTTTTCTTGTGATTCCTACCTCCATGCTTGTTTAATTTCAAGTAGCTTGTGTAACGGAGCTAAGAGTGTAGCCTTATTCAGGAGGAGTTTTGCATAGTATGTGATAAAATCCATGTTTGTGCGACTCTCGTCCAAACTTTTAGAATTCGACACGTTGACTGAGTAAACACTTCATTCAGGTTTTGCAAATGTTCTTCATTATTTTTACCGGTGATAAGTGTATAAGTAAGTATGTGTGTTTAAATCATTTCTTCATTTCACATTGAAAAAAGACAGGAGATGAAGCATTATGTGAGGCACAGTGAGGTGAAATATTTTTTCGGATAAATGATTAGTTTTAAGTAATGGCACATTCATTGACTCCACCATCATTTATCAAATTTGGGAAAAAGACAATGGTGAAATTAAGTTTTGCGATAGACTGAAATCCCAATAAATTTTAACTCCCCGGTCTGGTTAATCATTATCCATGCTTTCTTTATGCGAAAGGTAATGAACGTCAGAAAGTTGCACCATCTAAAACATCATTTTCTGCTACAACAGGAAAAGCAATTCGCCACTGCGCTGGAAACATTAAAGTATCAGAATTCTTTACTGATAGATAGTTTTTTGCCATTTTGAATTGTAAGTATTCAGAACCTTCCCCAGTAGTAAATCGTTAACCCGGGAGAACGTGCGCATATCCAGGGTATGAATGGTTTTTACTTTGTCACCAATAAATACAAATAATAATCGACACCTTATTTAGTCGGAAACAATCGTTACAAATTCTGTGCTAAAATAAGTTGAAGATTGCTTTAAAAAAAATAGTGATGACAATTGTAAAAACCATACACACTACGGGTCTAACAGGCCCGGCGCGCGTCCTCCACGGTTAAAATTTATTTTTGGGCATGAAAAATGCTTTAATTATCAAAAAACTATTAAATTTCTTGAAAAAGAAATTTTCGAGCTTTGTGTACCTGGCAGAAAAGGCATATTACCTTTTCAAAAAAGGAATTAGTAGTATCAATAAACGTTCATTGTAGTAAGTTGGTGCCTGTAGCGAGCTCCATGTGAAATTCGGATTGGCTTAGGCTTCAGTTCAAGATGACTTCTTCGAAGTCGCGATTTTAGTGAGAAAAACCTGTTTCAAATATAAAAATCGTAATAAATATAAGTGTGATCCGGTCATCGTTGCCATTGTTGAGATTAAAAATGTGCAAACTCAATTAACAACAACAAAGTATGATTGGAACAGATTGGCTTTTACTCCTGCGGCTAGCATCGCAGTCGGCAAGAGATTGACCGTGAGCTGCTTAGAAATATAAACAAATCGGCGGTTACCGGTAGCGTCATCTCTCGGACAGATACAAAGTTAAAACTCACTTATTGAAAAAAATATCTTTGAAATTAAAGTAATAACAACAAAAAACAAATAAAGTAAAAGCAAATTAAAACAAGAAAAAAAAATGACTGGTAGACATTTGAAAATTTTCAAATTAAAAAGTATCTCCCAAAATCTTGGTAGAAGCATAAGCTGCTTTTGTAATACTTTCCCTAAAAAGATACCTAATATATACATATGGATTTTTATTAAAAAAACTCACTAAATTATAATTTTTATAAAACAAATATACTATCAATTTTTCTATGGTAAAATTATACTTACCAAATTTTTATAATACAATATTCTAGTAACATCTTGTGGTCTCCTCATCATTTCTTGTATTTGATCGGTTGTATATAAACATGTTCTGGCATACGCTTCCGAAACAGTTCTTGCTAAAAGATCTAATAAAAATTGTTTTATCATTATACTGAAAGAAACACAAACAATTAATTATGAAATGGCAATTCTTTACAAATATAAGTAAACGTACGAAATGTCTTTTTCACCTGTCTTCTCTAATCATTAAATTATTATTAAATGCTGCAAAAGCTTTTTTGTTGTTGGTATTTTCCGTTTGACAGATGCCATTTCGTGCCAAGTACAAGTGTTAGCGTGAAAGATAAGACGCCATTTCGTGCCAAGTACAAACATTGGCGTAAAATATAACAAAGAGTAAATATTAAGAAAACTATATTATGAAAGCTAATTTATGTAGAAGATAGGAATGGTAATTATAATGGCATACGTATAGTTTATCTACTAAAAAACAACTTTTCAAAAGTAAAATATAAGCCAAGCAAAACAAAAAAGAAAAGAAAAGAAAAAAGGTGAAAGTTGTGGCTAAAAAATAGTGTGATATCAAATTTCCAAGCTTATATTGCGGTACTTATTTAACATATTTTGATAAAAATTTACCATATGTAAGTCGCGTACCTAAGTATGCGTTGATAGAAAGCCTTTTCTCCTTTACTAAATACATCGTAACGTGTTTCTGTAAATTAATTTTTTTTTAAATTATGCATGATGGGCTTGACGGCCATCTTTCCATATTTTACATAAATTTCTAAGCACACAAGTTCATTGTTAAGATTGGAAGTTCGAAATTGTTACTAAAGCAAACATTTTATTCTTTTAATTTATGGAAATGAGTGCCTAAAAATAAAGCTGAAGTAACTTCAGGTTTCATCTTATGATTCTCTTTTTTCGGAGGGGGGTTAATTAATTAGTTAAAGCAGTAAAAATCAATTTGTTTTTTCAAAATAAAAAACTTTCTTAATTTATCTGTCTGTAGCTAAAACTATAAGTTCGAAATTCTTAATAATGCAAATATGTTACGAGCCTGAGTGCTTAGAAATTTGTGTAAAATATGGAAAGATGGCCGCCAAGCCCATCATGCATAATTAAAAAAAAATGAATTTTCAGAAACACGTTATGATGTATTTAGTAAAGGAGAAAGGGCTTTCTATCAACGCATACTTAGGTACTCGACTTACATATAGTAAATTTTTCTCAAAAAATGTTAAATAAGTACCGCAATATAAGCTTGGAAATTTGATATCACACTATTTTTTAGCCACAACTTTCACCTTTTTTCTTTTCTTTTCTTTTTTTTTTTGCTTGGCTTATATTTTACTTTTGAAAAGTTGTTTTTTAGTAGATATCAGTTCTTTTTTTAAAACAAATGATATATAACTGAAATAATTCTACTAGCTCAAATTAAAATTAGTCCTTGTATAGCCTTTATAAGCAGGGGGCAAACACAATATTATACATTTTGTTTACCTATCATTCATTTTTTATAGTGATTAATAATTTAAAAGTAAGGAAAGTCAATTTCTTCTTTCAAAGTATCAGTCTTTCTCAATTTATATCTCCTTAAAATTTTCTACGAAAGATGAAAAATTAGTAAAAAACAGAGTCGAGATAAAATATATATTTACAGTTAGTCTGTCAGTTAATTGTTTTTTCTAACTTTTTTTGCTGACGGTTTTGCAAAATAAATTTACCTTTACAAATACCTACGGTTAATCCGAGAATGAAAACCCGCAGGCATCTAAAGAATCGAAGATCTGTAAATCTAGCAATTCTAGACATAATAAAGGAACATTTTTGATAAAAAAAAATCTAAAAATTTAAAGATATAAACTGTACATATAACTTCATCTTCATTTAGATCGTGTTATAGAGAAGAAAGAATAAATATGTAATTTTACTCAAGTCTGTTTATCCATACCTATTTGCATAAATGTGAGGATATTAATTTACTATAAAATTTCCCCTAAATTGATTATCTTTAATAGTCTATTATTAAAGCCACATATACATTAGAATTAAATATTTTTCGGTTAAAAATTGCCTGAAATCTATAGTCTTATCGTTCGTTAAATTTGTTTTTTTTTTTATGCCCAGACTCTTTTTCTGAACTCTGACAAAAGATCACAGACATATTGAAGCTATCCAAATTCTTATATCTTTCTATTGTATTTCCTTTTTTGAAGGGGGTGTGAGGAAGAGCCTTAAGAACTTCGTTTTGTTCTCAGAATTCTGAATTATTCATTCAAAAGATCTACCTACATAAGTCTTGTTGCAGAATTTTCATTAGTTAAGAGTTGCATCAAGTTATACATCATGTGAATCTATTAAATTAATTTTGTGAAATACTAGATGGGAGCCATTGATATTTCCAGACCATTTGCCTACATTTTAAACTTGAGTCATTTACTACTATTCATTAATTTTCTATACGAGTTAAAGAAGTCGTTGTTTCCGTGCCAACTGTACCTTTCACTATTGCTTGCTTGTTTGTTTGTTTGATTTATTGAACACATACATCATATCACATGCGGATCACGGCGGGATTCGAATCTGCTTCCACCTACGCTCTCAAGCGATTAGCGGCATTGTGTCTTATCCACTCAGACACAGTGGGCCACTATTGCTTTCTCTAATGCCCAGATACTCAAATTTAACCAACTGCACTTAGAATCATGGTCATAACACAGAACATTTATATGTTAGAGCAGTGTTGCCAGTGGGCTACTTTTTTTAATTCAGATTTCTTGATTGCCAGCACTTATTATAAACGGTAAAATTCCCATTGATTTCGCCTTAATTAATATGTCATTAAATAAGGCACATTTTACAATTTCAAAAAAGTAGTGCCAATCAAGTATCTGAGTTAAAAAAAGTAGCCCATCTGGCAACACTATGTTAGAGTGGTGACATATGCACAAGTCGTGTACTCATATTCAATTTTTTGTCCAAAGTACGGTAACTCAGTTTTCAGTAATAGACGAGAAAGATTTCAATTAAACCAACCAGAAAAGTTAACAAACATTGGCTTCCTGATTTGATTTTATTCAAAATTGTATTAACCAACCAAAGTTAATGTCCGGGATCCAGATAAATTTTTCTCTGTTAGTAAAATTACATTGACCAATCAGTAGCCTTTATCCTTGCAGGCTTTTCGGTGTTTACTGCAAACATCAAAAAGTTCGGAAAAATGCAGACGTCTGATTGATCAATCCCATCCCGCTAATAGCGAAATATCTATCTTGATCCCGGCCTATTCAACGCCCTTTAAATATTGGAGAAAGCCTTGACACGTGTCAGAAAAACGTCACTCAAAGCAGGCAAAACAAAGAAGAAAAATCATTCATTGGCTCGTTCATATTCACGAGCCGATGAATGATTTTGTTTCTTTGCTTTGCCTGCTTTGTGTGATGTTTTCGTGACGCGAGTCAAGACTTTCTCAGATATTTAGGATGCTTTGGCGTATTTCACCACCATGAAGTTATGAAAGGAGAGGAACAGACATGTCAGTCTTCCCGTGTGAAAAATTAGTTAAAAAAAAAAACGAGTTATTTCCCTCTCTTCTGCCCTTTTCTCTCTTGATTTTGACCGATAGTAGCCCATTTAGCAGTCTCCAATACAAGATGCCGCTATATACGGTGGACGCAGGAGGGAGGGTGTTAGCGCGACCAATAGGCCATAATAAATATAATGACATAATAGGCCAGTTCATGATGTTTAAAAGTCACACGCAGTGGGATCGAGGCAAACGAAAAAGACAGGCTACCGCGGTGGGTCCGATTCTTCTTTTTTTACAAACCGCTGGAGTCACGTGATGCTCTTTTCACGCACCTTCTTTGGTGCATTCTTTTTCGTTAGTCTCAGAGTTGGATGATCTTTACACGATGATTCGTACAAACCTGCGAGCCGATTTTTTTGTGTCCATTGTCGTGTACAGATAATCAACTCCGTGTGACGTTATGAACTGGCCTTATATGTTGTTGGCCACAGTTTAGGAACAGCTACAAATGACTTCATCTATATCTACTCCGAGGTAAACGAAAAAGACAGGCTACCGCGGTGCTACAGCGCCTAGAATATATAGTGTGGAAATCGGCTATCCCAGTAATACTTTAAAAAGTGCCAATATATTGGATCTCTTAAATTTCAAATGATGCTGAAATCCAATGAGTCGATCACAGCGATATCTGCAGGATATTTCCTAAAACTTCATGACGATTTGGTAACAGCGTCTAGAATACCTAGTGTGGAAATATTTTATTAAACAACGCTAAAAATTTGTATCCCGTAAATGATCGACGATACTGCTAAAATTCCAAGTGTCGATCGCAGCGAAATCTGCGGGATTTTCGTATTACATTGTATAGACTAGCAATATCGTTCAGTAATAGAAAATATCCTGCAGATGTCGCTGCGATTTGTATATTTCAGCAGCATCGTTGCACATTTAAGGATACAATATTTTACCACTTTTTTAAGTATTGCAGGGGTAGCCAATTTCCACACTATATATTCTAGGCGCTATAATTTGGTTTAGACGCTGTAGCGTTTTTTTTTTTACATTTTATTAACATACATCTGACCTGTGTGCTTGGCGTCAAGCCCGCTGTAATAATACGATGTTTACTTTTAAAGTTTATCACAGATGTCGCTGCGATCAGCTCCCTGGATTTCAGCGTCAGTGCACATTTAAGGGATACAACTTTTAGCGCTGCTTGGATAGCAAAATTCCACAGTACAGCGCCTAGAAGATACAGTGTGGAAAACGGCTATTCCTATAATGCTTTAAAAAGTGCTAAAAACTTGTATCCCATAAATCTCCAACAATGTTCAGCGGTAATATGCTGATACGAGCGCCATCTCGTAACTCTTTTCAATATAAACACTGTGTTTTCAAAAATTATAGAATGTTGAATATCGGAAACTATAAATATAAGATATTTTGGTCTGTTATAAGCTAATTTAGTTAAGGAATGACGTGAAATCGGTTAAATAGTCTCTTTTAGAATGACTATCGTTTTTAAATCACTACGATGGCGTTACGATCGACATCTTGTTATTCAGCATCGTTGTACATTTATGGGATTCAATTTTTTAGCACTATTTTGTAGCCGTTTTCCACACTGTATCTTCTAGGCGCTGTATTCCACAGTATGTATTCTAGACGCTATAGCGGTGCATTACACGTGTCTCTTTCTTCTTTAAAAAATATCCTGCAGATGTCGCTGTAAATGACTGTTTGGAATTCAACATCGTTGTACATTTAAGGGATTCACTATTTCCGCGCTTTTTTAAGCATTGCTGGGATAGTCAATTTCTACAACATATGGTCTAGGCCTATAACGGAGCTATAGTACAGCGCCTAGAAGATACAGTGTGGAAAACGGCTATTCCTATAATGCTTTAAAAAGTGCTAAAAACTTGTATCCCATAAATCTCCAACAATGCTCAGCGGCAATATGCTGATACGAGCGCCATCTCGTAACTCTTTTCAATATAAACACTGTGTTTTCAAAAATTATAGAATGTTAAATATCGGAAGCTATAAATATAAGATATTTTGGTCTGTTATAAGCTAATTTAGTTAAAGAATGACGTGAAATAGGTTAAAGAGTCTCTTTTAGAATGACTATCGTTTATAAATCACTACGATGGCGCTATTATCGACATCTTGTTATTCAGCATCGTTGTACATTTATGGGATTCAATTTTTTAGCACTATTTTGTAGCCGTTTACTACACTGTATCTTCTAGGCGCTGTAGCTATAGTATCTAGAAGATATAGTTTAAAAATCGGCTTATTAAAAAGGTGCTAAAAAATTGTATCCCATAAATGTTGAACGATGCTGAACGATGAATGTCGATCACAGCGACATATGGTAATTCCAACGTAACTATTTCAAAAGACATCAAATGAGAAAACGTTTCGCTCCGAGAAGATCTAGAAAATGTTGCTGCTATCGACATTTGTCATTCAGTATTTTTCAATATTTATGGGATTCAATTTTTAGCAATTTTTAAAGTATTACTGGAATAGCCGGTTTCCACACAATGACCATGATCTAGGTCGATTTTTCTTTGTTATCGCAACGAGACTGACCAATCAGAAGCCAGAATTATTGCTAACTTTTCACTGTTTGCAAAAATGTACGTGGATCTCGACCTATATTTCTAGATGTTATAACTGAGCTCAGGAATAGTACAGAAAGCAAACTCCGTATTTTGATAAATTAAGGCCGGGATCCAATTAGGAACAAGTGTGTCGCTATAACGAAGTAGCGACATATGGCCAATAAATGTTTATTGGTAGAAGTGATAAAAACAAATCGTTAAAGGTCTTTGTGAGCGTGTCATTATCGTCAGGCTAATGCATATTGAATTATTTCCCTAGTCTAATAAAACTCGTCCATGCGCGTATCGTCTAATGGAGGATATTCCAAATATGGGTTCAAGGCTGAAAAAGTCACGTGCTACCGGCAATTTACCTAAAGAACTTCTAACTGATGAGAAGGGAAACAGGAAACTACTACTGCTTTCTCCCGTGAACTGTTTCATTGGCTAGCGGGGATTTACATTACGTCGACGGAGCCTTCCCTTCTTTACGTTAGACGTTTTTGCCTTGACCATGTGATCATAACGTAGATAGAATAGCCTCTATTCTAGAAAGTGGATTGCCGTAGTATAGCACCTAGAATATATAGTACAGCGCCTAGAAGATACAGTGTGGAAAACGGCTATTCCTATAATGCTTTAAAAAGTGCTAAAAACTTGTATCCCATAGATCTCCAACAATGCTCAGCGTCAATATGCTGATACGAGCGCCATCTCGTAACTCTTTTCAATATAAACACTGAGTTTTCAAAAATTATAGAATGTTAAATATCGGAAACTATAAATATAAGATATTTTGGTCTGTTATAAGCTAATTTAGTTAATGAATGACGTGAAATAGGTTAAAGAGTCTCTTTTAGAATGACTATCGTTTTTAAATCACTACGATGGCGCTACTATCGACATCTTGTTATTCAGCATCGTTGTACATTTATGGGATTCAATTTTTTAGCACTATTTTGTAGCCGTTTTCCACACTGTATCTTCTAGGCGCTGTATATATAGTGTGGAAAATGGCTATCCCTGTAATACTTTAAAAAGGGCTAAAATATTGTATCCCTTAACTGTGCAATGATGCTGCTGAAATATACAGATCACAGCGACATCTGCAGGATATTTTCTCAAACTGCAAGATATTGCTAGTCTATACAATGTAATACTAAATCCCGCAGATGTCGCTGTGATCGATACTTGGGATTTTAGCAGTATCGTCGCACATTTAAGGGATATAAATTTTTAGCGTTGTTTGGATAGCATATTTCCACACAAGGTATTCTAGACGCTGTAGCCATACTTTCGGCAAAAACTTGAAATGAGCATGCTTCCTGTGCATATATCACCACTCTTATGTATGAAGGCTCTCTGCTATGGTGTTGATTCTGAGCGCTCTTTGTTAAATTTCTATATTTGTGTTTTAGAGAAAGCAATACAGAAAAGTACTCTTACTATGGAAACAACAACTTCTTTAATATTGAAAGGTATAGCAAAGGAGTTCAGAATCAGTGCCTTAAATAGTTTCGAATATGTATTGTTGTTATGACAATTAATACCATACCTGGATGTGGAAATGCAAAATTGTGTTCAACATAATGGAGGATATTCCATCTACATTTTGATCACGTGGTCAAGGTAAAAACTTCTATCGTAAAGAAGGGAAGGCTTCGTAGACGTGTAATGTAAATCCCCGCTAGCCAATGAAACGGTTCATGAGGCAAAGTAGTAGTATCTTCCCTTCTTATCAGATAGAAGTTCCTTGGATAAATTACCGGTATCACGTGACTTTTTCAGCCTCGAACCCATATTTGGAATATCCTCCATTGTGCGCAATCTAGATAGATTTGTGGCTGTCAGAGAAACGAGATTCATCAATCAGAAGCCTGCATTTTTGTGAACTTTTCGCTGTTTACAGAAATGCAGGCTATTGATTGGCGATTCTCGTTTCGCTAACAGCGAAAAATCTATCTGGATCCTAACCTACATTTCTACAAACATTGCACTTCATCCATGGCACTAAAAAAAATGACTCAAAACTTTCATGACATAGGCCGGGATCCACAAACAGCAAATATTCTCAAACATGCAGGCTTCTGATTGGTCAAACTCATTTCGCTAACAGCGAAAAATCTATCTGAATCTCAGCCATAGTTATCTTCGATGAAATCAGTGCAAAAGGATAATATAAAAGAAAAGTATAAGATTTCTAAAATATTTTGGCGGGTTTATCGCTATTTGGCATAATTTGTAAACTTTAGAACTAATTAACAGTTTTTCGCTAATTATGAATAGAAAATTAATGTTTTTAAAGCTGAATTTTATAAAAGCACGTAGATTGAGTAAATATCTATCCAAAAATTCAATCCTTACTTTTTTCTGTCCATTATTTAAGTCTCTACCTCGATTGAAACATAATTTGTGACGAAGAAAATAAATCTGTCATTTTCAGTATATCGACGTTATTTTAAAAAATCTATATCTCTGTTTATAATTAATTTATGAGGATGCATTTGATCTCAAATTGAAGATCTTCTTTATTAGGTCCTTCTAGTGTTGGTTTTATTTTTCTGCGATGATTGCTTCTTTTGACATGGGAAATTTTACGCTGGCATATTTCGTTCATTTAACATGGAGAAGTTGTCATCAGTATAATAAGCAGTTACGGTGTCTTGCCTTATTCTTGGCGTTTGTTTGTTTGGCGGGGTTAGCATTTTTTTTTCAGCTTGGCTTGGCAGAACGACAGTCCTGCTTGATTGAAAGGCATAACTAAACTATAGCATTTGCAGGTGATGTGCGGCGCCGATAGGGATCGAACCGGAGAACCCACGGTCAGAAAGCAAGATCTTACGTGCCGAGCAAAAGGCTAACTCGATCGCTTCCTACGAGATACTCGTTTTACTGACCGCGCAAGATGGCGCCGCCACAGTACTCACAGACTTCTAATATAAGTAGACTCCCAATCCCATTGTTTTCGCGGGAAGGTTTTGACTCCAACATGTTTTGCTTTCATCGCCAAAAGGGTGTCGTATTTTGGCGGTAATCCCTTTATTGGCAACTTTCGGATTTCATCCTCGCAATAAAATAAATGTAAACATAGAAGCGAAACTACAAGCTGACGCGAAAGTTGTCATTTTAAAAGCTAAAATAAAAAGTTCTTAAAAGAACTGTTAAAGGGTAAATTAAAAAGAAAAGCAAAAGTACGGTCAACTCAAGACAAACGCAGACAGACGATGTTTCGGCGGGAAACTGGAGAGAGATTCCGAGGAGATTTTGGCGGGAGAAAAACCGGTTTGGCGCGCTAAATCTGCCTTCCATCACGTGATGGAGGGCAGAGATGTAGGAGACAAGAAAAGATTGCCGATTGGGAGTCTACTTATATTAGAAGTCTGTGACAGTACTCCCCCCCCCACCCCCCCCAGTGAGAAGAGCATCTCGTTGATGCTGTACGAGGGATGTGCACTCGTGTTGCGTTGGCGGTTGCCAGATGATGCTGTCGTGCGCGCCCCCGAAGATGCGCGGCGTGACAGGCTTTGTGCTTTGAGAATTGTCATAGGCTTTTGTGTGCTGTGAGCGTTTCACAGGCTTTGCTGCTGAGGGTGTTTTCAGTGCTGCCATCTGTTGGTCCCGAAGGGAGATGATGATGTTTGTTAAGGTGCGTGTCCTTTTGTCCAATGTCACCAATGCAGGAGATGTGGGCACCGATAGGGATCGAACCGGAGAACCCACGGTCATAAAGCGAGATCTTATGTACCGAGCAAAAGGCTAGCTCGATCGCTTCCCGGAAGATACTCGTTTTACTGACCGCGCAAGATGGCGTCGCCACACATTAAATACGATACAGAGGAAATTAATTCCTAAACAATAAAGATAATTAATATTTCAATACACATCATAAAGTTAAGGATTTTATTTAGTGTTATTGTAACTGTCTGATTTTTTTTCAGGCCAGCGGCGCTATATATTAATTCCATTAAGTATATTCATAGAAATTTGTAGATATATAATCATCAGTAAAAGAAAAAGTAAGTGAACACTCCTTACAAACTCCGCCATAAGTCGTCATATAAATATGTAACTGGTACCAATTAATTAGTAATAAAGTTTACTAATTATAGTCCAGGCAATAGGAGATTTTACCTGGCAAAATTAATGGTAGTTCTGGAAATTGGCTTACTTTATGTTTTTTGGGTCGCTGAATCCGAATTTGTAACTTCCCACCAAAATATTTCCCGGCAACCCCCCCCCCCCAAATTTTGGTAAAATGCCCCCCAAAAAAGGTTTTTATTAAAAAAATAAATTTTTTTATTGTTTTAGGGGAAAAGTATCTAGAAATTCAGAAAGTAGACAAAATTTGCAACAAATCAGATATATGACATTATGACTTAGGATGAAGGAGAAGGGGGGATCTGCCTCGGAACATGTGCCGCGGTGCTGCGTGGACTAATTTGCGCAATTCCGCTTAACCACTCACACGTTTACATTCGCCCTCCCATCTCCCCTCCGAACTTTCTCTATAAGGTTTACTTTAAGTTTTTTGGGTCGCTGAATTGGAATTTTTAACTTAACCCCAAAATTCCCCCCCCCCCCAAATAGTTGTTTTTAAATTAATTTTTTTATTGTTTTAGGAGAAAACTGTGTAGAAATTCAGGAAGTAGACAAAATTTGCAACAAATAGGATAGATGACATTATGACGTAGGATAAACGGGGAGAGAGGGGGCTGCCTCGGAACATTCCCCGCGTGCTGTTCTCAAAAACAAAATTTTTTCAAAAAATCATTTTTTTGGAGGTTTACCGGGGGAAATTTTGGTGGGAAGTTACAAATTCGGATTCAGCGACCCAAAAAACATAAAGTGAGCCGAAATTCAGAACTAGCATTAATTTTGCCAGGTGAAATCCCCTATTACCTGGACTTGCATAACTTAGTGCACATAGCGCCGCAGTGTATGTTCCGAGGCAGCCCTCTCCCTCCCCGTTCATCCTACGTCGTAATGTCATCCTATTTGTTGCAAATTTTGTCTACTTTCTGAATTTCTACATAATTTTCCCCTAAAACAATAAAAAAATTAATTTAAAAACAACTATTTGGGGGGGGGGGGGATTTTGGGGTTATGTTAAAAATTCCGATTCAGCGACCCAAAAAAACTTAAAGTAAACCTTATAGAGAAAAATCGGAGGGGAGATGGGAGGGCGAATGTAAACGTGTGAGTGGTTAAGTGGAATTGCGCAACTTAGTCCACGCAGCACCGCGGCGCATGTTCCGAGGCAGATCCTCTCTTCCCCTTCATCCTAAGTCATAATGTCATATATCTAATTTGTTGCAAATTTTGTCTATTTTCTGAATTTTTAGATAATTTTTTCCCTAAAACAATAAAAAAATTGATTTTTTTTAAAATAAAAACCTTTTTTGGGGGGCATTTTACCAAAATTTTGGGGGGGGGGGTGGTTGCCGGGGGAAATTTTGATGGGAAGTTAAAAATTCGGACTCAACGACCCAAAAAACATATAGTAAGCCTTTTTCCAGAACTACCATGAATTTTGCTTGGCAGAGCCCCTGTACGGTCTCTATTGCCTGGACTATTAAATTTTGCTTATGGGTCTACATAAAGAAACTGTAACAAATTTTAAAATTTTCAATACTAACACATAATATTTGGATTCCTCGGCAAATGTTACCTTCGGGCAACAAAGGAGAAGTCAGAAGGAGATTGAGTCAAGAGGAGTCAAAAGGAGATTGAGTCAAATAGTTTAAGAATTATGAAGCTTTGAAGTTTGGAACACATAATGTTAGATTCTTTTTAACTGTTGCAAAACAGATTACAATGAGGTTAATTTTTTTATCATAAAATTACTTGGTGGAGTGAACAGTAACTCTGAATCCTCATATTTGAAGCTCCGAAAATTGATCTGTGTTAAAAAAAAAAAAAGAAAAAATCATATTTTTTCAAATATGCATTGTAACTTATATTTTTTTAATAGTAATCATTTTTAATAATAATTAATCATAGAATTAAACTATCGTTTTCCGATTAAATAAGCCAAATAGTAGTATTCGAATATAGTGATGACAATAACATGCAGCACCCAAAAAAGCTGTCAAGAGACGTTATACTGATTTCAAACAAAGTTTACTCGTAAATAAAGTACAAGTTCAACAATAGCACCACAGTCCTAATTAAATTTAACTCAGTTAAGAAATTGGCAAAAATACAAGACTAATTTTAATACATTTCTTCGCAATATCAAATTACGCTTTTGCATCTAATTTTTTTTTTTACAAAACTACGACAAAATTACTTAAATAAACAAACGGAGAGTTATGTGAGCTAACATGATGCATTATTTAAAATTCAATCTAATTTCTCTTTACAATTGCAGCGAAGGATACAAGGCGAAGCAGCTTCAACTGCCAAAACACATCCTACACCATGCGGCAGCACGTGTTTTTGATACTGGAGATCAACTGACCAACATCCCTTAACATTGATATGTATAAGCATAAAAGTAAAATCTCTCTTGATGGAAACATTCACGCGCAGTGGCGCCAAGATATATGGGTCTGAGAGGGGCGCGAGCCCACCCAATAATTTGATATCTCCGTTCATCCAAATTCCATTTATTTATTTCGTTATTTATTTATTTAATCGCTGAAATAAAATTTGGTTTTATTGAAGTTCTCAAAATAATTTTGTATGCAAAAAGAATAAGGGCATCAGTACGACTTACAGGAGCACTGAAATCCTTCAATTGATGTAAAAATTAATTTCTCTCAAAAACAATTTTCCTGCATATTTTGCCATCAGTTTTAATGTCTTCAGGAATCAGTGAAGGTGACCAAAATGACATTTAGTTTTTCTTGATATTTAGATTTTTGCATTTTCAACAGTTAGCAATTTTTATGTTATTTATAATAAATATTATAGCATTTATAAGGAAAAACCTGTAAGAATATAATTTAATAAATTATATTTAAATTATAATAATTTTATATTTTTCCCAGAAAAGCCACAATTTGACTTTGAATTATCGTCTTTAGTCATTCTCTCCTCTCCCACTCTTCTCTCCACACATACGCACTGGGAAAAAATTGCATGTGTTATATTAAATATATAAAATTGCATGTGTATACTCAAACTTTTTGAGCAAACCCAATATTTTCAAAAATTGGCACTGCTGTTCACGTGTGTGGGAAACTTACAGGAAGTTTAGAAAATAATAACACGGGTTGATCAGGGTAGTAATGATTCCACAGGCTGCACATATGTGGGATGACGGTAGCTAATCGGAACTGTAGCTCGCAATCTGCCAATGCCCCCTAGATAAGGGAGAAAGCCTTGACACGCGTCACGAAAACGTCACACAAAGCAAGTAAAACAACGAAAAAATAGAACAACTTTCAAGTTTCGATTTCGTTGGCTCCTGAAATTATAAATTCTTATTTTATAATAATAATTAATAATTACACGAGCCAAAGAAAACGAAACATGCAAATTGTTTGATTTTTTCACTGCTTTGTGTTACGTTTTCGTGACGCGTATCAAGGCTTTCTTCTTTATCTAGGGGGCGTTGAATCTGGTCGCTCAGTTTCTTGAAAGTTGTCATACCAATTTTGGCGACTTTACACTGGTTTGAAGTAAATAAGTTACAAACAAAATAAAGCAAAAATAGGTTTTTTACAACTTATGGCCAATGTGCTAAAAATTATTTAATGTATTTTGTATAATTATAAATACTAATTTAGTAATATTTGTCTTCAGTAATTTTAATTACTTGTTTTAACGTTATAGTATTTATAACTAAGTATACTTAATATTGTTTTTTATTTATTAAATAATTCCATGATTTTAAAGACGAATGGAGACCAGCAAGGTCTCACATATTTAAAAGAAGCCACATTCCCTCTCTTCCCAGGATTTTTTTAAGTTTACCTTTGAAAGTCATTTAGTGCCCCGAAAGTTTTCTTACACCTTGGCCTATTTAAAGTGAGCCTTGAACGTATTGGAATACAAAAAGAGCCGAAAACATTTCATTATTTTGCAACAGTATAGTAAGGAGGACCCGAATGAACACCAGACCCTGGGCCTTGATTTGGCTTGATCGGTCCCTGCTTAAAATTCACAGTTTTTGATTTAAAACGCTTTTTCAGGCATGAAAAACTAATCTTCGCGTAGCAATAGGTTATAATTAAAAGCGTGTCTTTATAAGATGAAATTTTTTTTTATTTTTCACCATCCCAAAAAGTACACCTGAAAATTTTATCCATGTAGGAATATTAACGATTATATCAAACGTTTGCACTATAAAATGGTATTCATATGAAAGTTAATTATTTTTATGTTATAGTTTATGATTTAAACTGATTTTTCAAACACGAAATACTGGTCATCAGGTAGTTAATACACTGTAAAAAAAATCTGTGAAGTTACTAAAATTTTTCTAGGAAACTGGGATTCCTAGAACTTTTAATGTAACGGCAACAACAAAAAATCATGTAACAGATACACTTTTGCACCGTAAATCAAAAAATCTGTAAGGTTACTAAGAATTTTTTAGGAAACTGGGATGCCTAGAATTTTTTATGTAACTGCAACCCGGGTTACAGATAAAATTTTTGTAAGATTACTGTAATATTAGTGGGTTATTTTTTAAAGCTACAGATTTCTGTAGCTTTACAAAAACTAGTTTTGTAGATTTACATCTTTTTCTGTGCAGTATACAGATAAAATTTTAGTACACTCTAAAACTGGGAGGAGTGAAAAGCTCACTCTATGAAAGAGTGACAGGCCTTTTGACTCTTTTTGGAGTGAATTTTGTAAAAATACACTCCTTAAAGAGTGGAATTTCCCACTCTCTAGAAAGGAGTGCAATATCTCACTCCATTATCGAGAGTGAAGTTGTCACTCCCGAAAGAGTGGCTTGCGTATGCATTGCTTATTAGCCAATCAGAACAGCAAGGCGACAGCGCTCTCGTAAGTTAAGGATATCATTTAAATTATTCGTAATATAATACATAAAATAAAGGTAAGTCTTATTTAATTTTAATCATTTATTCGTGTAGATATGTTAAGATTATGCACTAAATAGTTGTATCTTATATAGAAAAAGATTGATCGTTAGAGTGTTCAAAAGTGATTGTCTGTTATATTTCTTCATGTAGCGGTTTGAAATATAATTCTTTTAACAATTGAATACACACTAGAGATCTGCACGGGCCGGCTCGTGCTCGGGCCGATTTTCACTCACGGAACTCGGGCCGGTCCCGGGCCGGTCCCGGGCCATACTTTTTTCTGAAGGCTCGGGCCGGGCCTAGCTTATTTTTTCAGTACAAAGCCGGGACTGGTTCATTCCGAGTCTTCACGACCCAAAATTTTCAGTCCTAATTTTGACCCAGCCCGTTCAAAATCATTGTCTCACCGTGGCCAGGTCTATTCAAAGGTCAGTAAAATTAGATCTGGCCCAAAAATGTTTGCAAAAAATGCATACATTTTTAAATCGTCATTATTCTACCCTTAAACATTAAAATTTATTATTTTTAAAGAACACTAGATTTCTGCGCTTATTAAAATATAGCTAAATTAAAACATAGCAAAACGTGTGAAAAGAAATTGCGTATGACGGAACCCAGTTTTAAACTCACTAACGTATTGATCAATGCATAATTAATATACTAATACATAAGAAAAGAATATATAATACATTTACACTCGCTAAGAAGGGAACTTGTCTATAAAGCATTTTTTTTTTCTTTTGTATACAATTCCATCTTACTGTATAGCATTTTCCAGATTTTTAATACTTCAAAAAAATAAAAAATGAATGTTTTGTTGAAATTCACTCGGGCCGAGATTTTAACTTTTTTTCGGGCCGGGCTCGGGCAGAACTTTTAAGTTTTTTACCGGGCCGGACCAAATTTTCTCCTACGGGCCGGGCCGAATTTTTTTTCTATGAGTCGGTCCGGGTCCTTGGAAATTTCGGCCCGTGCAGACCTCTAAGCTCACAATGCTTAGCAAAAAAATAATCCAAACTTCATTAGTTCGGGAAATGTGAATTAAAAAAAAAAATGAGTGAAAATATTTTTTATTCCCTTTCAATGCTGTGTTTGCAAATTATAAAACTTTTACCAACGACCAAAACAAAGAAGTTTTATCTCTTTCGTTTGAAAGGGTGACTGACTCATAAGAGAAGATAGATTTTCTCAATCGTAGGAGACACGTCATTCGAAAACATTAATTTGCCGTTCTATGAGATTTTTTTTTTTAGTTTATTTTTGATTTCGGATTATATACAGTTAAGAGTATTTATTATTGTTTTGGAGTTAAATATGATATCTGATGTTTATGATATTACGAAAAGTTTGGTACAGTGAAACCTCCCTGTGCGACCAACTCTATTAGGCGACAATCTCCCTCAACGACCATTTTTTTCATGGAACAAAATTTATTCCCATAGGCTCAATACTAATTTGACCTCCATTCAGAGACCATCCCAGTTGAACCCCCTCCATGAGAGACTGATTTCTTTGAAGAAAATGAAATAAATTCCGTTTTTTCCTGGTCGCTTGAAGAAGGTTTTATTAAAAAAATAATTCCAGAGAGTGCATTATTCATCAAACTTCTAAACTAAGTTTAGATTTTTTTTTTTTTATCCCGGTAACTTTTAAGTGTTTAAACCCCTTTGTGCCTTTTTAGGCAAAGAATTTAACTCTGATTACCAATTAAGACTGACGGTTAATAAACTCCTCTGCCCTGTTGTGTCGAAAAACTCTCAAAGAAATAGATAAAGTAATGAAATCGTCATTATTTGTTCCCGGCCAAAAAAAAAAAAAAAAAAAAAAAAAAAAATGCATTTATTTACTGACCTTCGAAAGGACTTGGAAATAAAAATTATAAAATATAAAACTGTAAAATTAAAGCAAAGCTCAATGTGTTCATTTTTTAAACTCTGCAGTAATTAACTTATGTACTTAACTTTTATTTTGATACTTAAATTTTTATTTTTTTTCCTAGTGTGAAAAATAAATTTAAGTAACATTGTTACCATTTTTCAACAATTAAAATCTAGATTTAAACATGACCTCCATTAAGAGACCACCTCTCGGAGAGACCAATTTTTATTGGAACAGTACGTGGTCGTTTTAGGGAAGTTTTACTGCATATTAATTTTTTTAAATTGTATCTAAACATTTTTCTGCGGGTTATGATTTTAAAATTTCGAGACTGAGTAATATGAAAAAAATAATTATAGACATTCTGCATCAGTTATTAAATTTCCTTCAATTTAAATGCATTTTCTACGATCTTTTGATGCACGTAATTTTTGGCACTTAAAAATAAAACTTGATATTTAAGCATTGAAATAAAATGTTTTTTTATACCTGTTTTGAAGTTTATCGACAAGACAGCTTTAGTATATTTTTTAAAAAGTTCATATTTTCTTACATGATTTAGGACTGAATATTTATTTTAAAGAGATTAATAACTACTTTTGTACATTAAAATGTTTTTCAATCAATAAGAACTTTTATATGCAGTCATTCACTTTATTTTTATTAAAATTCATACAGATACAAATAAATGTAATGTGTTTATTTTTATATTTATTTTTTTTCTATTTCCTTGGTCAATCTTTTCCTATAAAACATATCAAATCTATTTTGCTCATATTCCCAAACTACAATATCTACGGGAATAAAAAATTTAAATTAAATATGACTTACCGTGTCATTTCATTAATAAGTATTGTTTTCAACAATGATGGGCAAAATTAGAAATCATGATTAAGTTAAGGAATATGTTTAAACGACATATATATACATATTCCAGAGAACTTAAAATGTAGACTACATTACCATATTAAATAAATCAAAAGCAAATCACAGCGGAAAAAAATACACATTCTTAATATTTAAATCATACTTAGAACTCATTTTTTTAAAAATATGTAAGTTTATAAGCATTGTTTTTAAGTAAAAAAATGAAAAATATTTTAGAACAATAGGACTTTGCAAAAATAGCAATAATTTACGGAAAAAGTACGGCAAAAAGATAGGAATTTATATTTAAAAACCAAAATTAAAATGACATCAAACATTGTTAAACATATAATATCCACCTATTAAAAAGTTATTTATAAAACTTTAAAAGTAATATTTTTATAGGGTATGCAATAAAAGCAAACACAAAGGATAAGTGATAAAATTGGAATAAAATATATTAGTTTATTTCTGTCAGTAATCTAAATTAAATTCATATGTAACTTTAACTGATTTTTTGCTTAAAAGTTCAATTAGTGTTACAAACTATGAATTAAATAAATATTGCTGATAAAGTATTTTATTCCAATCTTTACCACGCTTGTATCTATTTTCATTGCATGCTGTAAAAGATGTGATTCTTTTAAAATGCCGATAAAAGCAAAATAAAAAAAGAATTGACTCCATAAAAATGCACATTCACTTCTATGAAAGAGTGACTATTCACTCCTACCAGGGGTGAAAAACCGCACTCCTTTAGCAAGAGTGAATAGTCACTCCTCCGAAAGAGTGATTATCCACCCCTGTTTAGAGTGAATATTCACTTCCCAGGAGTGACTATTCACTCTTTCAGAGAGTCAAAAATTTCACTTTTGCTCAGAGTGAATAGTCACTCTAAAAAGGTTGGGCATATTTTGACTCTGCGATAGAGTGACTATTCACTCCTCTGGAGTGAATAGTCACTCCTTTTTATTTCGAGTGTAAGCATACAGATTTGTGTAACTTTACATCTGTAGAATTACAGATTTTTTTTTTTACGGTGTAGATTATAATTAGGTGTGTGTCTCACTGTAAAAGATTTTTTTAATACCTCAATAAGTATATTTGAAAATGTTATGAACGTAGAAATGAAAACAATAACGATTGCAACAGCGTCAAAAATTTCGACTGGCTCTCCAGTCTCTAACGAGTCAAACGGTAAAAATTTCATTCCTCTGCTATAAAAATTTACCGAGTTATGATACCTTGAATTTTATGAAATTTCAGCGATTTTAGGCACTAAAAAAAGCGTCTTTTCGTTTTTAGTATCTGAAAGTGCTTAAATTCCATAGAATTCAAAGTATCATAACTCGGTAAGTTTTGGTCAGAGAAGAACGGAATTTTTACTGTTTTATTTTTAGAGCAGGGATTGTTTTCTAAATATGTATAACTTATAGGCCCTATGGAAGTATAAAATTTAAATTTCTTATATTAATAGGTATGCAGCCCATGCAAAACGAATGTCATATCTAAAAGCTGTACATTGTAAAAAAAAAAAAAAAAGATGTAAGTCTACAAAACTAGTTTTTGTAAAAGCTTCATAAATATGTATGTTTACTAAAATTTTATCTACACTGCACACGGTACAGAAAAAGATGTAAATCTACAAAACTAGGTTTATAAAACTGCAGAAATATGTATGCTTACAAAAATTTTATCAGTAACCTGGGATAATTACATTTTTTTTTTCTTTTTCTTTTTTGTAGTCACATAAAAAGTTCTAGGCATCCCAGTTTCCTAAAAAATTCTTAGTAACCTTACAGAGAACATAAAGTGTGGAATTTTCCACTCCCTAGAAAGGAGTGAGGTATTCCATTGTCGAGAGTGAAATATTTCACTCCATTGTCGAGAGTGAAATATTTCACTCCGTTGCCGAGAGTGAAAAATATCTCACTCCGCTAAAGAGTGAAAGCGTGTCATTATACACTTTAAAAATAATTTCCGTTAAACGTTGAACCAATATTTGGAGTAAAATAACGAAAAAGCACAAAAGATGTCACTTCTTAAATTACAAAAATTCCATTTCATAATGTAACCTTGGAAATTACGTACTAAAACGCATTCCTTTTCAAGAGTGAATAGTCACTCCTCTGAAACAGTGACTATTCACTCTAAGCAAGAGTGAGTATTGTATGGGTATTAATAATCAACCAATCAGAACAGTCTTGTCTACGACGCTTTTTTAAGGTAAGAGAAAGATGTTCGCCATTTTAGAATAAAAATATACGGATATTATTAAAGCGATCATTTAGAGAACTTTATATCTTGCTATAAAATTAAATGTAATTAATTCATAAAGGATACAGAAGAACATTCTCAAACAGTATTCGAAAGAGTTTCCCGGTTTCGTTATCTGTAGTTTTTTTCCGAACGCAAAAAAGTGTTTTCAAAGTTGAGTCATAATGCATTGCTTGCATTACTTTTACTTCCGTCTCCAACCTGTCATGACTGATATACACAGTGAAATTAAAAATATTAAATAAAGACTGTCTCATTTGAGCCAATACAGCTCAAATCAAAGGGTAATATTGAAATTTTCGGCGCAACTCAGATTTTGGGACGAAAAGGAAACCTAATTTTATATATTCGTATTACTCATCAGCTAATCTGAAAAGCAAAGCATTCTTAGGATTAAAACATATGGATATTATTATAAAGGTAAGTCTTATTTAATTTTAACCTTTTATTCCTGGTAGAATTTGTATGTAAGGATTATGAGTTAAATAGCTATGATACACGTAATTACTGGCATTAAAAAATAAAACATGATATGTAAGCTTTGAAATAAAGAGTTTTTTTATGCCTGATATGAAGTTTATAGATAAAACTGCTTTAGTATATATTTTTTAATATTCATAGTATCACTTATATAATATAAGATTGAACATACTTTAAAGAGATACATAACTACTTTTTACATTAAAAATGTTTTTCAAGCAATAAGAACAGTACATATGCAGTCATTTCTTTTCTTTTTATATCTCTTTCTTTTTTCTATTTCCGAGAACAATTTTTTCCTATAAAACATACAAAATCTATTTAGCTCATATTCCCAAAATGCAATAAATACGGGAATAAAAATTTTAAATTAAATATGGCTATCATATCATTTTTATGATTAAGTTAAGGAATATGTTTAGAAGAAAAATATAAACATATTCCACAGAGCATAAAAATGCGCTCCATAAACACTCCATGTTCATATTTAATAAAACAATGACAGATCACTACACATAAAAAGAAACCTTACACAATCTTAATATTTAGATCCAGCTTAGAATTTATTAAAAAAAAGATCTGTTTATAAGCATTGTGTTTTCAGTGGAAAAATTTAAAATATTTTAGAACAATAGGGTTTAGCAAAATAGCACTAAAAAGATAAGATTTTGTATTTAAAACAAAAATTAAAATGAAATCACACGTTGTTAATCATATAACATCCACCAGTTAATTACAGTTATTAATAAAACTTCAGTAACTAAAATGCAGTAAACAATAACGTTTTATTAGATTTAAATTCATTAGCAATGAATTTTGAGAACTAAATATTTAAAATTTGAGTTACACATGAAACAATAGAACATAATTAACGTACATCAATGGAATTATTAAAATACTAAATGGGTATCTGAAAAGAAAAAAAATAACATTAACTGATGACGATTTCAGTTAATTACTTGCCCTTATGGGCATTTTAAAATTATCATATATTTACAGGGCATGCAATGAAAGCAAACGCAAGGGATAAAATTGCAATAAAATATCTTAGTTTTTTTTTTCTGTCAGTAATCTAAGTTAATTCATATGTAACTTTAACTGAATTTTTCCTTAAAAGTTCAATTAGGGTTACAAACTATGAATTAAATAAATATTGTTGATAAAGTATTTTATTCCAATCGTTACCACGCTTGTATCTATTTTCATTGCATGCTGTAAAAAATGTGATTCTTTTAAAATGCCCATAAAAGGAAAATAAAAAAAGAATCGACTCCATAAAAAATGAACATTCACTCCTATGAAAGAGTGTCTCCTACCAGGAGTGAAAAAACGCACTCCTTTAGCAAGAGTGAATAGTCTCTCCTCCGAAAGAGTGATTACCCACCCCTGTTTACAGTGAATATTCCCTTCCCAGAGGTGACTATTCACTCTTTCAGAGAATCTAAAATTTCACTTTTGCTCAGAGTGAATAGTCACTCTAAAGAGGTTGGGCATATTTTGACTCTGTGATAGAGTGACTATTCACTCCTTTTTACCAGACTGCCAAGAAGGGTTATGTGTTTTACGCGTATCTGGGTATGTAGCTTTCTTCATACCCTCTAAACATCCCAATGGCTGGATGGAAATTAATGAATGAGGTCTCTATCGATTCGTTTTAACCCTCCGATGGTTATAGGCTGGGTTTTGTTTTTATAAATTCAAAATGGCGGTAGAGACGAAAAAAATATTTTACGCACCATATTGAGTGGCATATCATTGGATAGGTCTTTCAAAATGAAGACGATGTTTCATTGACTATTTTACAGACAGAAGCTCCGTTTAAATATTACACAACCTGAAAGTTTTGCAGGTAGGATCTCTAGCTTTACTGAAACTCTAACCTTCATAGACATCTATAGTAGGATGGGCCGATAAAACTTTTTTTCGATTTTCGATGATGGGTAGTGCGGAAAAGTTGCCACTGGTGGAACTAAGTTTACACAAAAAAATTGCGATTTTTCGGACAATTCCTTCATTTGCTGCAAATGGATTGAAGTTTCGCTCAAATGCTGATTTTTGAACTTTTTTTAGCAAAAATTTTAAAAATGTTAAATTAAATTTATTTTTGCTGAATTTGCTTGAAATGTCATGTTTAGTGTACGAAATGTTTCAATAAGCACTGATTATCTATTATTTATTAGTTATGTGTATTTTGAATTAGACGATTTTTATAGCCTTTTTGCATATAACTGAGCAAAAATTGTATGTATTTTTTGGTTCGTTCGTCGGTTTCTCTCTTTTGTCTTATTATGTTCCTCGCTCTTCTCCCGGTTTTCGATGCGTTCAAACTAAGAGTCACATATTTGAATGCCGGACCACAGCATGTTTTGAAAGCAATTCTGGAAGGAGAGGAGAATGTGAAGTAGAAACCATTGAAAACGCAATCAGTCATCATGAGGATGAGGTAGGAAATAGGAGATGGGAGTAACTACGAGATGGAATGTTAATTATTTTTCTGCTCTAAAATAGAGATTCAGGAGATTATCAGGAGATTCAAAAAGTGGGAATTTTGAAGCAGGTAGTTCGTCTGAATCAGAATTTGAACCAGGGCCACCAAAAGCAGACAATCCCAAATGCATATCCCTTTCTCACACAGCGTTCACCGGATTTAGAACTGGTATATCATATAGGTAAATTGCGTTAAGAACTTCATCTGCGATTCAGAATACAGGAATTGTGACAACCAGTAATAAGAATCTCGACATCGATAAAGACTTGGTCAGGAGACAGAAAAAGAAACTTGAAAAGAAAATACAGGATGAGGAATATCTTAGAAGATGAAAAAATTACAACCATATTTTTTGATTGTAGAAATAATAACACGATCTTCATAGAAAAAAGGGAACAAGCGGCACCG
Source organism: Maratus speciosus (assembly GCA_963932465.1). Lineage (NCBI taxonomy): Eukaryota > Metazoa > Arthropoda > Arachnida > Araneae > Salticidae > Maratus > Maratus speciosus. Next base: position 15,372,273 of record OZ010787.1, on the reverse strand, counting down.
TCGAGAGAAATGCGAAACACATATCACTAATGGCATGCGAAAATGTACGTGTCCATTTCTACGAGCCTATTCCTGTTTCATGGACATCAGAAATACAAAAGGCTGAAGACTTCAGTCTAAGTAGAAGACTTTAGACTTCATTAATTTAGCTCCGTTTCAGTTGGTGGTCAAGTGGTTCTACCATCTAGTTTAGACAGTTGATGTCGATGCCATATGGAAGCTCGTTCGTATGAAGAACTCATATCAAATGTTGCATTCTCTTCTTGATTTTTTTCCAAAGCAGACCTTATTCCGGCTTAGAAAATTATATAATGATTATGCTATTTCTCTGCAACGACAAAAAGGAGGTGTCAAGTGGCCCAAATACAACATGGATTCAGACCACATGGTGATATTTTTTTCGTCTTTCTGTCGACGCTGCTGCTAGTCCCCTTTTTTTCTATAGAGATCGTTTTATTTTTTCTACTATCAAAAAAGATGCTTGTAATTTTTCTTCCTCCAAGATGGTCCTCCTCCTGTATCATCTTTCCAAGTTTCTTTTTCTGCCTCCTGACCAACTCTTTATCGATGACGAAATCCTTATTCCCTGTTATCACAACTCTTGCAATTTTTGCTCACTTATACACGAAAAAGCTATAAAAGTCACCTAATTCAAGATGCACATAACTATTAAATAATACATAATCAGAGCTTATTTAAACATTTCGTACACTAAACATGACATTTCAAGTAAATTCAGCTAAAATAACTTAAATCTAACATTTTTTAAAGTTTTGCTAAAAAAGATCAAAATCCAACATTTGAGCTAAACTTCAAGCCATTTGAGGCAAATGAAAGAATTGTCCGGAAAATCTCAATTTTTTTGTGTGAACTTAGTGCCACCAGTGGCAAGTTTTCCGCACTACCCATCATCGAAAATCGAAAAAAAGTTTTTTTCGGACCACCCTAACCTATAGGCCTCATCAAAACAGTGTTTATAGATAGGATCTAACAATTAAACGCAACTTAAAAGTCATCAATACAAGTAAATAAAAAAAATAGGTAAGTAATATAAAAAATAGTTTCACAGTGATGAGAAATAATTAATTAGCTCGCTTTTACGAAGTCGGGTTTTTTGATTTTTTAAATTTAATTTTTACTTGTTATTTAGAGTGTACATTATCATCCCTGTGTTACATATTAAACTATTATACATATACATATTGCAATTCATGAGTTTCAGAAGATGCATTAATTCATTCTACCCAATTTAATCTTGATCTTACGCTACGTGCTTTTTAACAGCTTAACATGCTCATTATACCTCATCCTACATGCTCATCGTAGTATAAGACTGGATGCACATTAGAGTCCTGCACGGATCGAGTTACACTCGGCCCAAACCCGACAAAAAAATTTCGTATACACGAAAAGCGAGCCGAAACTGAATAAAAAAATTCAGTCGACTCGGAAACCGATCCTAACCTGAAATATTTAATCTCCAAATCGAAATTAAAGAAATCCATATTTTAATACAATAATGGAAAAGTTATCTATGTATCACGCCTGTCTGCCACGCTACAGGTCGCGAGTTCGGCTCCCAGCTGAGCAAGGTTCACCCAATCATCCATCCCTTCGGGGTCGATAACATGAGTACCAAGCTTGCTTGGGAAACACCGAGGGCCTCGCGTTGGGCTGACCACCTGGCCGGGGCACATGCTGCATAGTACCTCGGGGCCCAGGGTCATGTAAACAGAGTTGGGCACTGTAGGCCCTGATCCTTCATGGATCGTACAGCCACAGGTTTAGTTTTTTTTTTTTTATCTACTACGTATATCTATCTCTACTATCAATTTTATCTTTTATGTACAAAACTCGTATACATGCTCGCTAACGTTCAAATGTATAGTTTTCTCGTCTAACAAACATTCATGACTCTTTTATTTTGAAAAATTTGGTCGACCTGAATCCGACCCGAAAGAGTGAAAACCGAAATAATAAAAGTTGAATACAGCCCAAACCCGTCCCGCATCAAAAAAGAAAAGTCAACTGCATCAGCAACGAAATAAATTAGAAATGACCCGACCCGAAAGAAGGATCGGATCGGGTTCGGGTAAAATTTGATTACCCGATCCGATGCTGGACTTTGATGAACATTTGAGAGCTAAGGGGAAGTTACGCTGAGCTTCGCTTTGAAGTCCTGTTTCCGATGCCACGAATGATACCATAGTTCTTCCGTCTATAGAATGCTATATTTATTCCATTTACTGTGATAATTGGACGGGTAATCGCAACTTTTTCAAGTTAATACGCTCTTCAGTTCCGAAGCTAAAATAATAATAGAAATGCTTATTCATTGGTTTTTTCCAAACAAAATGACATCGTAAATGTCAGAAAAAATATCTTTTTTGAAATTGATCCTTTAGGCACTTAGTAATTTAGGTTCAAAAATATGGATCTAAAATTACAAACCCCTTAAAACATCAATTTAATAACCATTAACCTAAATTAACGCAATCACAAATTTAAGAGCTTTACACAAGTAAATAATTTAAAAAATCCTCAAAATTTTTTATTGAAAAAGATTTAAATTAAATACTAATGAAAATTTCTCACTTTCTTGGTCATACTGTCTTTTGGGCATTTTTAGGCATTTTGCAAACTCAGATGAAAATAACATTTATTTTATGTGGGAATCAGCTTAGATGTTGCGCCATTTATTCGTTTGCTTTGAACGCAAAAATCATTCAGCTATTAAGAAGCGATGTGAAAATGCAAAAAATCGGACATTTTAGTTTTCATAAGGAAAAGAACAGGGGTCCCCGTTTGAAAACCCAGGGGCCGAAGAGGATACACGTCTTGCTGGAGTATTTTAAGCAAGAAAAAGTTAGTCACCCTGAAGAATTAATTTATTGTGATTTTTAACAGCAATAATCCGAAGTTGAATCCATCTTAAACAAAGCTTGAGACACTACTGTTGCAGGGCTGCCACTGGTGACTATTTCTATATTTTATTAGCACCACTACTTTTAAAAAGTAAATTTTGTAGTATATTTCTCTTGCAAATGTTGCCAAAGTGTATGTGAAAGAATTTTGTTTTGAAAAAGTGGAGCGAGATATAATTGAAAAATAGTCACCTTTGGCAGTCTTGCTGCTGTAGCCATTCCCATTTCATTGATACGCGGAAAGAAAGAATCTCATAAAAATCGCACCTATTTGTATTCGGTTGAAAAAGTATTGATATGCATTCACGATAGATAATTTCTATTTTTTGTATATTTAGAAACTTTTTGTTGCATTTCAGAAAAAAAAGTGTCTTTAAGAAAATTACCTATATGTGATGTAGACGGTGTAGGTGTCGTATTTCCTGATGATATAGTTGTAGACAAAAGGCTGCTTGTGTCTGGTATGGGCTCCAGTAGCTGGCGGGGATCAAAAGTTGTGCTATCAACAAAGTCTGTACTGCTGAGATCAAAATTCATTGTTTGATTATTGTAACCGTAACCATTCGGTGTGTATGCAGTTAGATCATTACTATACCCATACCTGGAAAAGAAAAACATCATGCATTTTCCGCTTCTTTCAGCAATTTTATGCAAATAAACTAAATGCACATTTCAGATTTTTTACAAAATTTTTAAAACTAAATCAGTTTTTTAAATATATTTTGAAAAGCTAAATAGTAAATTTTCTTCATATAATATAAATTGGTATTAAATAAACACTTTCACTTACAGTTCAAAACTGAGCTTTGTAATATTTGAAAACGCTGAATGTCGCTGTACAGTCGAGGGAAAAAAATAAACACCCCTTACTAACTCCGCAAAAAATTATCGTAGAAGAAAGTTACTGGTACCACACGATTGGTAATAAAGTCTACTTTTAAATGATGTATGTAAAATTTGCTTAGGGGCCATCTACATATTAAAACGAACCATAACTTTGTTTTTTCCAATAGCAGTCCACAATTCTGACAGTATAAATTAACTCTACACCCAAAAATTAACCTAAAGACAAATTTTTATGCAATTCGTGCGATAAGTTTCCGAGAAATTAATTATTTTAAAACGAGCGTGATTTAGGGGCTGTATCCAAATTGAAGTTCGGTACTCTATTTCCGAGAGAACCCACTTCTTGATCAAGGCATCTTAAGCGTCACTCAAGCGGTCATTGAAGACTTCTAGATTACAGGATAGCATAAGAAATTTGAAAATATCTAGTCACTTCTATCGTAGACGGCCCCTTAATCCACCATTTTGCCGTTTTTAATGCATAATTTGAAAACTACTTGGAAGAAAAATGTGAAATTTTGGATTTTCATAAAGCAGGACTTAATAAATCTAAATCCATCAAAAAAATTGTAGGTTGCAATTCATAATTTTTTCGAATATTAATTCCATAATTCATAATTCATATCATAAAATTATAAAAATTGCAAATTCAACGTATTTATGTTTGGGTATTTTAGTATTATTGCTACACAAAAAATTAGCACATTAGGAATATAATTTCAGGAGATATTAATAAAAATATGAAAATGTAATTTAACATTAGAAGCACTAAATTTTGAATGTTTATATTAGGTTGAGCAAAAAGTTCTGGGAAATTTTTAATCTAATAGTTACCAGAATTTGTATCGTATATAGGAGTACTAGTGGAGTGGTACAGTCCAGACGTGGCTAGATCCGATTATGGCCTCTTTTGATCAATGCAACATTTATTCAAGGGCCGTCGATTTGAATCCTTTAATGAAGTTGAAGAAGCATGTCAAGAGTTTTTCGATTCCAAGGAGCCTCCATGGTACTTCCAGCAAATCCGGAATCTGGCAGAACGATGACAGAAAGTCGTGGACTATGATGGTCTCTGCTTTGAAGAATAGTCCTTGTTGCTTTTGTTGTTAATTTGGGCATAACAACGCAACTTTCACAAATTTCCCAGAACTTTTTGCTCAACCTAGTAATTCAAAAACTTATCTTTCAAATGACTTTAAATTTGGTGTGTAGGCATAGTTTGAACTGAAGATTTGAAATATCTTGTTAAAATTCGGAATTGAAATTGAAAAAAAATGAAGTTTGGGTTCGTTTTAATATGTAGATGGCCCCCTATGGAAATTTTATATACATTATTTAAAAGTAGACTTTATTTCCAATCGTTCTGTACCAGTAACTTTCTTCTACGATAACTTGTTAAGGAGTTAGTAGGGGGTGTTTACTTTTTTTTTTCCATGACTGTACTTAGAATAGATACACATGGGTTCGAACGCTCGTGTATTTTGATGTGGGAGGTATACACTATTAATTTCCAATATTCATCGACTTATGTAATCTTAGAAAATGTTTACTAATGACAGTTATTAAAAAGTACTGGTGTATACCTCCTACAAATACTGTAGGAGCGGACTAGTGTTGCCAAGTCCACTGTCGCAAAAAGCGGGACACGGCATTTTAAATCAGGGCATAAAAATACATTAAATCATATGAGAAAGGAACCTGTTTATAACGGAATCCTTTCTTACACGTAACGACGTAACAAATTCAAAATTACCATACAATTACACCTGCTAAGACGGAAATGTCTAAAACAATGTCTAAAACGGATTTTAATTTATAAGTTTAATTTATAAGTTAATTTATAAGTTTCTTCTCTGTTTTTTACTTTTTTCATTCTTCCTAAAATTCAAACGTAGAAGTTATGCAAATTTTGGATTAAATTGTTCCTGAATTAATTATTAAGGAAAGTTGTTAAAATTTTATAAATAGAAAGATACATTTTTAGGTGCATTCGTAATTATATAAATACGTAGTCGTCTGTTCTGTTTGTCTGTCTGTCCATGTACAACAGCGCAAAAACTACCCAACCGAATGGTTTGACATTTAATATATAGAATCGTTGCAGAATTTTGTCGAATCATTTCAAATTTTATGAAAATCGAATCGAAACTTAAAAAGATATTAATAAAAGTTTTCTTCATTTCTATCATACTTAGAGCCCCACCAGTGGCCGAGAGGTTCTGCTCTCGAAGCTGGTAGACGGGAAGTGATGGGTTCGAACCCAATCGCGCCCGTCGGCCTAATCGTTCGGAGTTTTCGTGGTTTTCTTCGAACCTTGGATTTCCAAGCGTTAATACAGGTTAGGTTCCCTTAGAAAGACCACCACGAAGGGCACCCCTCCCCTTAGAGCCTATATCCCTCTTGTTGATAATTGGCCGTCATAAACACAACCAACCTATCATACTTAATGAATTCAATAATATCCCATGATAGGTAATGATTCTAGGTTGCCATGGTGATGACGCCCTATTTAAGTTGGAGTCCTATTATTTCCGTATTATTGAATTTATTATATATAATCGTAATAAATTTTGTATTTATGCATTTTTGCATAGGAGTGCAACAGCTATTCCACCGAGATCTGAATATTTATAAAACTAGTTATAGTACGGAGCACCTCATTTGCCACGTTTGACGTACAATTTCCGACTTGTTTGTTACTATTAAAGTCAGCATGGTAGAAAAGCCGCATATAAAGTTGTTATAGTGAGAGCAACTGTATGAAAACGGTTGCTTTAGATGTCTGTATAGTAGATTAACCCATTTATGACTAGAGTTCCATTTTTGGGACACTTCGAATTTTAATAAATTTGTTTAAATTTCTTCTTCTTTATAACGTGAAAATTGTATGAACTAATTATTTATAAATGTCTTTATCTGTTACCGAAAGATGACAGCATAAGATGGATATTTATTTGATTAAATGAAGGCTTTTTTCGGAATTTATAGACTTTCCAATTTTCAAGATGGCGAAACGTAAAAAGCAAGTTTATTTGTGTTTTTTCTACCAAGGATTCAAATAAATAAGTCATAATCTTAGTTTATAGACTTCTTTGAAATACGTATTTTTTAAAATTGTGAAATTATATCTTCAAGCTTATTTTTATGCATTTTTGTAACGTACAAAATATAGGAAGTTAGGCACGAATGAGTACATATTTTTATTAGTCATTTAGGGGACAGTTATTTATGTAAAGTTCTTTTCAAGAGTATTATGAAAAAAATTGTTTTTAAGCGTTAGAGACTATTATTCTTAATTTATTATTGCTAATACTTATAATGTTATTAGTCTCTGTAAAGAAATGGATATATTTTTTAGTAGTTCATAAAAATACTAATTATACGATATAATATACAATTTAAAAGTTTATTATATATAAATTTAGACAAACTATATAATAATGCATATTATACTACTACAAATATTATGCATATTCCCATGTTTAGTACGTTTACATTTCATCAAATAAATACAAAAATATTTCACGTAATTTTTTTTAGTATTTTTCCAGTTCATTTTGCAACATTTTAAAGTCCTTTTACCAACAAATTTGAGAAAACGAAAATTCTGGCACAAATGGGTTAAAGTTAAAAAACCCTTTTTTGTCATTTCATGTGTGTGATAAATATCAGCAAATCAGCTACACAATTATGGATTTCCAAAAAAGCATCTTTATTAGAAAGAAAAATAATGGTTACACTCGTAATTTAAAGCATTTCATTCGAAGCACGTATAAATACGTGTTTCGCTTAGGGTGTTGGTAATTTAAGGGGAGCAGAAAGGTTTCAAAGAAATTTTTTTAAAGAATTATTCTTATAATGTTTGAATTTTTACAAATGTCGAACAGTTGGTCTGATAGGAATCTGCATATTGTATATTGTAACATGTGTTTCATGTATTACAAAAGTAGTATTGGCAACGGTTTGGAAATGAACGGAAGTGAGTTCAGTTGTGTTGCTATTCGATGATGCTTACAACGTGCAAGCATGTGGTCTTTTAGATTAGTAAAGATAAGTTACTATTATGAAGTCTGAATCTTATTTATAATTATCAAATAACATAAAACATGGCGTAGTCGTAATTATGTCTGACTTTCACAGTTAATTATATGTGTACATTTTAGAAGCATCTGACTGAAGATGGAGTTTTGTCGTCCACCACAAGGCCTAAGTTTTGATGGAAATGTAGCAGAAAATTGGCGTCGTTTCAAACAATTTTTTGAAATCTGGTTGAAAGCGTCAGGTAATAATTCAAAAGATCCGGATGTTAAGCTTGCTTTATTTTTAAGTGCTGCAGGTGAGGAAGCAGTAGAAGTTTACAATACTCTGCCGTTAACCGGCGAAGAACAGCAGAAATATGAAGCTGTAATTAAGCAATTTGAAATTTATACGACGCCTAAAAAAAACATTGTAGTCGAGAGATTTATTTTCAACAATAGGAAGCAGCAAGAAACAGAACCTTTTGATGCTTTTGTGACGGATTTAAAGAAATTGGTAAAATCGTGCGAGTTCGGAGACCAGTCTGAGTCTGTTGTTAGAGATCGAATTGTTCTAGGAGTGGCTGATGTAAATCTCCAAGAAAGGATGCTTCGAGAGACTGATCTAAGTTTATCGAAAGCCATTGAGATAGGAAAAGCAGCGGAATTAAGTAAGCAAAGAACCCAAACTGTGCAGGGTCAAAGTGTCGATAGCTTACGCGGAAGTACTTCGAAACCAAGTTGGAGACCAAGAAAATTTCCAAAAGATAATCTTAGAGGGGACTCCGAATGTCCTAGTGGTGAATATATATTCTGCAAGGAGTGCAATCGAAAACATCGTAGGAATCAGTGCTCAGCGTATAGAAAAAAATGCTTTAAATGCAATCGATTTAATCATTTTGCCAACGCCTGTAAATTCAAGCCTGTTCAGGAAGTGAAACTTAATACCGAGGCCAGTGACTCAGAAGATTTTTTCGTGGACTCTGTGTCAAGGGTTAGGTCAATCCATTCGGCAACCACTCTAAGAGAATGGACAAAAACTGTGCTGATCAATGGAATATCTGTGACATTCAAAGTGGACACTGGAGCAGAAGTAAACATTCTACCCTTAAGTGTTTTTAAAAAAGTATCCTCAGAGAGTGAGTTAAAAAAGTGTAACGTTATTTTGGAAGCCTTTGGAGGTTCCAAACTTAAACCTCTTGGGTCTGCATCATTATCTTGCATTGCCGATGGTGTAGATCATATCATAGAATTTCTGGTTTTGTCAAACAATGTACGACCATTGTTAGGTCTGGACACATGTGTCAAATTTAAGTTAGTTCACTTTCTGAATAATGTAGAAATGACGAATAAAGGTAAGTTAGACTCTTATATCAATGTATCAATTCCTAAAGAGCAGTTTATTCAAAATTATTTAGAGGTATTTGAAGGTGCAGGAAAATTTAATGGAACTTGTACAATAACTTTAAAAGATCGGGAAAACCCTGTTGTCAGACCACCACGTAGGGTACCTTTAAGCTTAAGATCTAAACTTGAAATAAAATTAAAAGATCTAGAAAGTCAAGGTATCATTGCGAAAGTAGATAAGCCTACAAGTTGGGTTAGTAACCTTGTAATTATTGAAAAAGCTAATGGTACATTAAGAATTTGCCTTGATCCTCAGGATCTTAATAAAGCAATTAAACGGGAGCATGTATTAATTCCTACAATTGAAGAAATTTTACCCAAATTATGTAATAAATCTGTGTATTCTGTCCTAGATCTTAAGGATGGATTCTTTCAAATTGTTTTAGATGAAAGGAGCAGTGATTTGTGTACATTTAGTACACCCTTTGGGTGTTATAAGTTTCTTAGGTTGCCAATGGAAATATCATGTGCCCCTGAAATTTTTCAAAAACGTAACCAGGAAAATTTTGGAGATATACCGGGTGTATTAGTTTATTTTGATGATCTTCTCATTGCAGCTAGTTCAGTGGAAGAACATGATGAAATTTTGTCCAAAGTGATTGACCGGGCTAAAGCTCTTAACATTAAGTTTAATAAAGACAAATTTCAATATAGGGTTACCGAGGTTAAGTATTTGGGTCATTTGTTTAATGCTTCAGGTATGCGGCCTGATCCTGACCGTGTTAAAGCTATTGCTGAGTTAAAAGAACCAAGAAATAAACTTGAATTGCAGCGTGTCTTAGGGATGCTCAATTATCTGAGAAGGTTTGTACCAAAATTTTCTGATAAAACTGCTCCATTAAGAGAGCTTTTGAAACAAAATGTTGAGTGGCAATGGTTAGAGTTGCACACTAAAGCATTTATAAACTTAAAAAACTTGATTTCCAATGCGCCTGTGTTAGGAATATTTGATAGTAATAAACCGATAACTATTCAAGCTGATAGTTCAAAAGATGGATTAGGATGTTGTTTGTTACAAAATGGTCAACCTATAGCATTTTCCTCTCGTAGTTTAACAAATGCTGAAAAAAACTATGCTCAAATTGAGAAAGAATTTTTAAGCATATTGTTTGCTGCATATAAGTTTCATTATTATATTTATGGCAAGGAGGTTGAGGTCCTTACAGATCATAAACCATTGGTCTCTATTATGAAAAAAAATATATGCAATGTATTATCAAATAGATTACAAAGAATAAAAATTAAGCTTTTAAAGTATCACTTAAACCTTAGATATCTGCCTGGTAAATTTATGTACATAGCTGATTTGTTGTCACGTTCATTTTTGGATATACAAGTAGATGGGGAGAGCATTGAAACGAATGAATTTGTTCACACTCTGACAAAACAATTACAGATGTCTGAGTCTAAAAAAAGGGAATTTTGGGAGGCTACCTCAAGGGATCAGGGGTTAAAATTGGTGCAGAGCTATTGGCAAATGGGTTGGCCTGCTGGTGTTGATCAGGTCCCTCGGGAAGCCAGATCTTATTTCAAACTTAAAAATGATTTGACCGTTGAAAATGGTTTGGTATTTTTAGGTAGTAGAGTTGTAGTGCCAACATCTTTAAGAAAAAGTATGTTATTGTTATTGCATGAAGCACACTGTGGGATTGAGAAATCAAAAGCTAGAGCTAGGCAAGTAATGTTTTGGCCTGGAATTAATGATGATATTGAAAAAATGATTTCTACGTGTTTAGTTTGCGATAGGTACAGACCTCAAAATGTTAAAGAACCATTAATTAATCATAAGATTCCCAGTTTGCCATATGAGAAAATTGGTGTTGATATTTGTGAGTATGGGAGAAAGAACTATCTGGTGGTAGGGTGTTATTTAACAAAATGGATAGATATTGTTCCAATAAATGAAAAAAGTGCTTTAGAAGTAATTCACAAGTTAAAATCCATTTTCTCAACACATGGCATACCCAAAACTATGATTTGTGATAATGTACCCTTTAATAGCTGGAAAATGAAACAATTTGCTAAAGAATGGTGTTTTGAAATCATTCCCTGTAGTCCTCGTTATCCAATAGCTAATGGGTTTGCTGAGAAAATGGTAGGTATTGCTAAAAGCATATTACGAAAAGCAGGGGTTGAAAAACTGTATGATGCATTGCTAGAATACAGATGCACTCCAATTTCAGGTATAAACTTATCACCCAGTCAAATGCTTTTTAGTAGAAATTTAAGAACTAAGTTACCCATTGTGCAGACAGAATTAAAACCCAGAATAGATAATACATTTAAAAAGAAATTACTGAGTAAACAAAAACAAGCTAAATTTTATTATGACAGACATGCTCAGGTAAGACCAGATTTCTGTCCTGGGGAAAAGGTAATGTTGAGAGTAGGAAATTTATGGGAACCAGCTGTAATAGTTAAAAAGCACTCAACACCTAGGTCATATTGGGTTAAAACTAAGAACAACAGAATTGTTAGACGTAATAAATTTCATATACGAAAAACTAATAATCAAAATAATATACTGCTTTCAGACTACTCTGATTTATGTAATAATGTTCAACAAGGTCAAAGTGCAGAGCATACAACAGAAAATGATCTTCACCATCAGAGCACTACCAATGATGATAATATGACTTCTGTGTATAAAACAAAAAGTGGTAGAAATATAAATCTTCCTCAAAAGTACAATGATTATATAATGTAATGTAATTTCATAATTTTAATGTTTTGTAATGATATTCTTTGTATAGAAATATAAATCGTCCTCAAAGTATAATGATTTTAATGTAATGTAATAATATTCTTTTCCTCCAAAAGAGGAAGATGTAACATGTGTTTCATGTATTACAAAAGTAGTATTGGCAACGGTTTGGAAATGAACGGAAGTGAGTTCAGTTGTGTTGCTATTCGATGATGCTTACAACGTGCAAGCATGTGGTCTTTTAGATTAGTAAAGATAAGTTACTATTATGAAGTCTGAATCTTATTTATAATTACCAAATAACATAAAACATATATATACATGGTTATCGCGCATCACGGCGTGCACCGACAATGGATAATTTTCCTTTTAAAGCAGTTCGAGAATAATTATTTATAGTGGAGTTCTTATTCTGCTGTTAAGTACCTTATGTACGGTACACAAAATGTGTATTATTATATACACAGTACACAAATTGTTTATTATTATATACACAGTTTTAGTATTAAATAAGAATGTAGACGGCAAGGGCGCCAATTGGAGGGAGGCTAGGGGTGCAATTGCCTCTTCAAGAAGCTATATATTTTAGAGTGTGTCAGTCATGAAATTTCAGTTAAAAAAAAAAAAAAAATCTGAATTTGTGCAAATCTAAAATACCTTGCTAAGTTTGTTTAAGGGGACCGGGAAAGCCCTATCTCCGCTATGTTAAATTCACCAACTTTATGTACTTTTTTCTCAGAAATGGTGAAAGATAGAGGTCTAGATTTTTTAGAGTAGTTAGAATAACATGAGTTTTGTATTTTAACAGACCATTTTCTTTCTAAGTGAAACTCAAAATTAATTATTAATTATTTATTGAAAGTCATTTTTAAATTAGCACTTTTGGTAAAATTTCACTGCCTATAGTAAATAATTCTTAACAAATCATTAAATCCCTGTGTTAAAGTATACAATATAACATAATATAAGTATTAAAAAAAATCTGAGTTCTTAAGTTTAATAGATATTGAAAAAAAGGAACATAAGCATGAAAAACTCAAGTTTTGAGAAAAAGTCAAAGATTTAAATGGCCATTAAGCTGTGAAGTACTCTTAGAAAGAATGAATAATTTCAACACTTATTTTTTATATATATAAACATGTGACACATCGTTGGAAAGATAAAAGTTTAAACTATTTAATGATATAAAAAAGTAAAAATAGATTTTTTGGTTGAATTTTGTTTTCCCGGTCCCCTTAAAACAGAAACAGTAGCATTAAATAAACACTTTAAGAACAGGAATCAATAATTATCAATATTATTTGCTAAAGCCTTGGTATTGCAGCAAATTTCAAAATGTGACGCGATTATCGTCAATGAATACCTTTGGTAATTTAAAAAATATATGTGAGAATGAAACTGTACAGATTGCTTCTCAGCTATGTACTACAGTAAAATCAGAAGGAGACCCCCCCCCCCTCCCCCAAGAAAGTCCTCACTGTCACTGTACTTGTTATTTTTAATGACCTTTTAGTCTTCTTCTACGTGAATAACTGTCCAGTTTTTGATTAAAAGAATTGTACTTCACCAGGGGAGGGGGGGGGGGTTTGATTTTAATGGTGCTTCAACTGGGCATGGTCAAAAGTGTCTGAAAGACACGGAGGTAAACAGCCCATAAAGAAAACAAAATTGTAAAATAAATCTAGAAAGTCCCAAGTATGAATGTTGCAACAGCTTTATTCTACAACATATATGTTGCATTTATAAATGCATAATGAAATAGGTGGGTACACCAATTTTTAGCATGCACTTATGAATATGTTACTAAACCGTTGTATTGTTTCTTAAAAAAATTTATACATATATTCCAAAGAAAACGTGTTTTGTAATAGTGGTTTGATTTTTTTCATGCATTATTAATTACAAAGATTCATTAGTACCACTCCCATGGTTCGGCCTAAAGGGAACTTCACTAGAACTTTACTTAAGGGGACCTGGAAAGCAAAATTCAACCAAAAAATCGATTTTTACTTTCTTATAACATTAAAAAGTTTAAACTTTTATCTTTCCAAGGAATTTTCTTAACTAAAGTAAAAAAAAGAAAAAAAAAATCTATTAATTTACAATATTGCCAAGAACCAGCAGTAGTGCCACCTAGTGTTGAAAATTGAAAATGTTACACTAATAGAAACCATAGACAAAATGCAGATTAAATTTTGGTGCTGCCATCTATTATGATAAAATAAAACTATTATGATCTAATTACATAAGAGTAACCGTATTGAAGCTAATGTTTTCAAATTTTACCTTCTGCTTTACCCAACATATCCCAATAAATAAATACTACCATATTATATATCATTATTCACAAAAATATTAAATAAATATAAATGTTAATAGATTAACCACAATTATTATTCTTAAGATACAATGCATCATAAATTCAAAAATAACATATTTATAAGGAAATTTATATATATATATATATATATATCACTTCCTTCTGGACACGATAACTTCCACAATTCTGCACAAATCTCTTCCAAACTGATACATAAAATCAAGGGCATAAAATCTCGGTCAAGTTCGTTAATAGGCAAAATCGGACAAATGGGATAGAAATAGGGAGGGGTTTTGTGAAAACCGAAAAAACCCCATAACTTCTAAATTTTTGGACATATCAAATCAGTTTAAAGTTTTTATTACTTCTAAAAATAGAGCCAAAAATTTATGTATCACAGATTTTTGATAAAATTAAAAATGGGCTCAAAGGGCGCAAAAATAGGGTTTTTGGGAGAAAAAATTCATAACTTCGTCAATACTTCAGACATCAAATCCAATTAATTTTATTATAAATTTCCTTAATATTATCTACAACTTTTATATTCACAAGTTTTTGATAGGACCAATTCGTACCGCAAAAAAAAAAAAAAAAATAAAAATAAATAAATAAATAAAAATAAATAAATAAATAAAAAATAAAACAAAAAGGGGGGTTGAAAAAGAAAAAAATTCATAACTCCGTCAATTCACAATATATAAAATCCCCATGAATTTATCATATATCTTCTTAATATTGCCTACAACATTTATACAAACAAGATTTTGATAGGACCAATTCTTACAGCAAAAAAAAATTAAAAATACATAGTGGTTGAAGAAAAAAATCATCTTATTAAGGGCGTATTCAAATCCAAACTGCTTATTTTCTTACTCATTTTTAAATTCATTTTTGCTCTCAGACGCATCCTATTGGTAGATTCTCTTATTCAGAAACTATATAATGTACCATAATGATCGATTTTTTGATAGAGGCAGAATATATTTCAAATATCCCTGCCGGCCCGGCCTACAGGCGGAGGTAGATTTCGAAGTTAAGTATGCTAATCGCACCAACAAAAACTAAATCATGATTAGAGATAAACCCACTTTAACAATTTTATCTGGCCGCATTTGACGAGTTCTTATTTCATTTTTACATAATAGCTGGTTTTATCAGAATCATGTTGAGGCGGTATTCAAATAAATATTTTTCCATGCTCAACAACTCGAAATTTTCTGGCACATTTTCAAATTCATTTTCAATAGAAAAAATATGAAACTTTCTGACGCGATTTTTGAAGAGATGTATAAGCGACCTGTGTTTTTATTTTTCGTTCAATTAATTAAAACTTGATTTATAAACAATTATTTTCTCAGTAGGACAATATTTTTCGTTTCTAACACAATCGCTTCAGAAAACTATGTTCAAAATGCCCACTTCGACATCATTTTTTGAAATATATTCTGCCTCCATCAAAACTTGATCATTACGGTGCATTATATAGTTTCTGAATAAGAGAATCTACCAATTGGATGCGTTTGAGAGCAAAAATGAATTTAAAAATGAGTAAGAAAATAAGCAGTTTGGATTTGAATACGCCGTTAAAAAGATGATTTTTTTCTTCAACCGCTATGTATTTTTAATTTGTTTTTGCTGTAAGAATTGGTCCTATCGAAAACTTGTCTATATAAATATTGTAGACAATATTAAGAAGATATATGATAAATTCAAAGGGATTTTATATCGTGTGAATTGACGGAGTTATGGACTTTTTTCTTTTTCAACCCCCCACTTTTTGTTTTGGTTTTTAATTTTTTTTTTTTTTTTTTTTTTTTTTTTTTTTTACGAATTGGTCCTATTAAAAACTTGTCAGTATAAAAGTTGTAGATAATAGATAATATAAAGGAGATTTATAATAAAATTAATTGGATTTTATATCTTGAGGACTGTCGAAGTTATGATTTTTTTTCTCCAAAAACCCTATTTTTGCGCCCCTTGAGCCCATTTTTAATTTTATCAAATATCTGTGGTACATAAATTTTTGGCTCTATTTTTAGAAGTAATAAAAACTTTAAACTGATTTGATATGTACAAAAATTAAGAAGTTATGGGTTTTTTTCGGTTTTGACAAAACTTCTCCCTATTCCCATCCCCTTGGTCCGATTTTGCCCATTAACGAACTTGTCCGAGATTTTATCCCCTTGATTTTATGTATCAGTTTGGAAGAGATTTGTGCAGAATTGTGGAAGTTATCGTGTCCAGAAGAAAGTGATATATATATATATACATATATATGTGTGTGTGTGTGTTAGATAGATAAAGTTTTTAGTGAGGGTGGTTTGGGGTTCTATGGGTCCTGATCGGTGTAGATCTGCAAAAACTTTTCAGAAATTCCAACATAGGGGAGAATGTAATACGTAGTATTTCATACAAAGTCTACCTAAAAAAGGATGTCAAAGTGGGCATTTTGAACAGAATTTACCGAAGCGATTGTGTTAGAAACGAAAAATATTGTCCTACTGAGAAAATAATTGTTTTTAAACCCAATTTTAATTAATTGAACAAAAAATAAAATCACAGGTCGCTTATAAATCTCTTCAAAAATCATGTCAGCAAGTTTCATATTTTTTCTATTAAAAATGAATCTTAAAATGTGCCGGAAAATTTCGAGTTGTTGAGCATGGAAAAGTGTTTTTTTTGAATACCGCCTTAACATGATTCTGATAAAACCAGCTATTATATAAAAATGAAATAAAAACTCGTCAAAAGCGACCAGATAAAATTGTTAAAGTGGGTTTATCTCTAACCATGATTTAGTTTTTGTTGGTGAAATTAGTATACTTAACTTCGAAATCTACCTCCGTCTGTAGGCCGGGCCGGCAGGAATTTTTAATACGTATGTTATATTGTACAGTTTAACACAGGGATTTAATGATTTGTTGAGAATTATTTATTTTAGGCAGTGAAATCTTACCAAAAATGCTAATTTAAAAATGACTTTCAATAAATAATTAATTTTGAGTTTCACTTAGAAAGAAAATGGTGGGTTAAAATACGTAAATCATGTTATTCTAACTACTCTAAAAGATCTAGACCTCTATCTTTCATCATTTCTGAGAAAAAGGTACATAAAGTTGGCGAATTTAACATGGTGGAGATAGGGCTTGCCCGGTCCCCTTAAAACTGAAATGAATGGAATGTAAGAAAAGAATTGCAGCAAATTGTAAACGTTATTATAATAATTTACAAGGAAATAACAATCTACAGCGTTGCTTTTAGTGTTTGAGCTATAAACAGTTATAAAGAATTGCAGATGAGAGATTCTAATGCTTGAAATTATTATAAAAAATACAGAAAAACGCGGAGAAAATAGACACAAAGAATGAAAATGTTTGAACGTTTGGTGCTGCCATCTAGTATTCACATTAGTAAACGTTTCGGTAATAGATATTGATGTGACAGGTCGAACTTGTCTATGTTCCTGAAACTATAAAACACATTTGATAACATTAAAAATGTGTCATGGTTCTGGTGAACAGCCATAAGTTAGGGTTTTTTTTTTATGCCAGACAATCATAATATAGAGTATGTATCATTTAAATGCACTAGTGTTCTAGCCAAACAGAACATACAATTATTATTCAGAGAAAACGGAAATTAATTTTACTCTATTTTGTATTAGTCATAAACTTTTCATAAATTACTAACTTCTTTTGTTATCGAAAATTTCCACATTCAGTCATTTGAACATCTAAAAATGCTACTTCATTCTGATTTCAGATGACTCAAAATATTTGAGAGTCAGATAATACTGTCCTTGTTAAGGGAAATGTCTTTGGGGATGAAAGCAAAAGAAGAGTAACACATATATAATTAGATAAACCTTACATAACATGATATGTCTTATTTATTTCTTTATATCATATAATTCTTGTTTTTTTTCCCTCATAGAAGCAGCTTAGAAAGTACTCGAAGTTGAAAAATTCATTTCTTTGAAATACGTAGTTTTTATTAACTTTTATGAGGTCTAAAAAATTTAGCAAAGTTTTATAATACTTTCTGTTACTATTATCGCAATTCGAATGGAACTCTCGAGATTATTTCTTGAAAAATTCAATTATTAAGTTAAGGCTGTTCTCAAATCCAAAAGGGCAACTTTATGACATAAGTTTTAATTTATTTTTGTTCGGAAATGCAGGAAACTAGCAAGCGTAGTTGTTCAGAATCTATGTAATCGAGCTGGTTTTTTTTCGTTTTTTTCTGCAAACGCAATAGATCTTTCAGAAAATAGTGTCAAAGTGGGCGTTTTGAACCGAATTTCCGCGCGAAAGGAGAAAAACCTCTCAAGAAAGAGTGAAAAACGTGTTTGTCATGCGATCAAAATCGCTTATAACTCAATAGGTAATTGATTGATCAAAAACTGGAAAACACAGTTCGATTCCAAATCGCTTCCATGGTCAGGCTTTCCAATTTTATATCTTTCGGTTAAAAAATGAATTTGTAAATGTGTCAAAACGTTTTGCGCTTGCTGAGCAGAGCAGTTGAGAACAGCCTTAAAAGAAGAGAACAAGAAGAAACCCTTTTTAACACTTTACAACATACTTGAAAAGTGTTTATGAATTAGGTTTGTCTGTCTGTGTGCCCGTCTGTCCGTGTTCTAACTCGCGCCAATATAGTCCGATTGCCATGAAATGGATATATGTTATTTGGGTTTACTGTGGCATGTTCGGTATTGAAAAAAAAGTGTGCAGCATTTTCGGTTCATTCACAGGGCCACTCAAAAGAATTTCGTTACATTACGGCCTATGGGGAAAAATCGTTTGCCGTGTATTTCAATGATATTACAGTATTTTAAACATATTGAAATTAATAAAAATTACTGGAATGTACTACAAGGTTCTTACTGTAGAATATAGTGTGCATAGAACTTTCGTTCATTTACAGGGACACACAGAAGAATTTAGCTATAGACGAAAATGAGCAATTCTTGAATTAATGAAGCCTACGAACAATAATTGCTGGAAGTGCGCTTTCAGTTGCGGTATGCGTTTTTAAATTTAACTATTTTTTTAAATATTACTTGGTATGTATAAATTCTATAGATCATATCACCAGTGGCTGAGAGGCTCTGCTCTCGAAGCTGGTAGACGGGAGGTGCTGGGTTCGAATCCAATCGCGCCCGTCGGCCTAACCGTTTCGGAGTTTTCGTGGTTTTCTTCGAAGCCTTGGATTTTCCATGCGTAAATACGGGTTAGGTTCCCTTAGAAAGACCCCCACGAAGGGCACTCCCCCCAGGGCCTATATCCCTCGAGTAGATAATCGGCCGTCAACAATCAACCCACACACACTCTATAGATCATATACAGGGTCGCACAAAAGTTCTAAACAACATCCGTTTATTGACGTATCATAAATTGCTGAGTGGATATTTTAAACTGTGCTATGCGTTTAACCGAGCTAACTTTTAGCATACTATGTAGTATGCATACATTTCTCTAGTTCGTATACAGGGCTGGAAAAAAACCCGTTATTTTAACGATTATTCATGATAATAGCAGAAATCGGGTTTTCAAATGGGTTGAGCGTTTTCCAGATTGTTTAGACGTCATCTTTCACCTTAGTAAACTATGAAGTTTTGTTATAGTATTCTGAATGTGTTGGAAAGCGCTTCGTAATCTATGCTGTATGCATGATTTTTCGTTCTTGTTAAAGATACATTCCAAAGATAATAAATAAAAATAACATATTTTAGTATAATAAGTCAGAAAAGGCGTTGATGCACACAAAACCTTCGATTTTAATTTCGAAATGAATATGCTCACTGCGTAAGACAAAAAAAAAAAAAAAAAAAAAAAAAAAAAATATATAGAAAATATTTTTTATTGGAGATTAAAAATATGTAGAACAACATCTTCTTTTTTTCTCCATATCCGATAAATCCGGGGTTTATAATGTTTCTTGTAATAAATGCAATTTATCTTACATCGGTTGAATCAAGCGTCTCTTAATTAAAAGAGCCCCACCAGTGGCCGAGAGGTTCTGCTCTCGAAGCTGGTAGACGGGAGGTGCTGGGTTCGATCCCAATCGCGCCCGTCGGCCTAATCGTTCGGAGTTTTCGTGGTTTTCTTCGAACCTTGGTTCTCCAAGCGTTAATACGGGTTAGGTTCCCTTAGAAAGACCTCCACGGAAGGCACTCCACCCCTTAGGGCCTATATCCCACGTGCAGATAATTGGCCGACATAAATACAACCAACCAACCTTAATTAAAAGAATATCTGAGCACAAAAATTATGTTAAGCAAGAATTATTTAAATGTGCCGTTCCAAAGCACTCATGGCAAAATAACCATGTCTTTAATATTCTAACATACTAAAATGAAAAAACAAAACAAAAACCCGTAATGTCGATGAGTTGGATTTTTTAGAAAATCTGTCATTTATTTAATTTAAGATAAAATTTTGAAGCAAATTCACTCCCAACTGCTTATAACAATTTGCTTTAAAAAATGAAATAAAATAAAAAATAAACCTTGTTCATTAGAATTATTAATTTCCTCTCAATTTTAAATATTAGATCAATAAGGAAAAAATACCAATATTTTCCTTTTTCTTTTCCCCTGGTACTTCAAAACACTTTATTTTATTTATATTCTGATATTATCGTTAACACAAAGCATTTTTCTATGTTTGTTGATACATTCTTCTTCTATCAGTAATTAATAATTTTTTTTTTTTAAATCTTTCAATAATTATTATTACTGAATTTCAGTATTTGAGTTTCAGTAATAATAATATACTGAATTTCAGTATATTATTATTTCAGTAATTATTATTACTGATTACTAGGGGATCCAACCGAGCCTTCCCGGCTGCTTTTTCAAGAAGGCTCACGTTTTCAGCACCAGCCTTGGCGAGTTGGCGAAAGCGAGAGCGTTCAGCCAGCTCTAACGCCCATCGTCGTCTTGTGTTTTGTTTTGAACCGAAATGGCGGAAGACGAACTAGCATATTTTAGAATAACAGTCCTACCTAAATTAAAGAAATATTTTCAGTTATGTGTTCTAGATGAAAAGAAATCTTCTTCGAAAGAAATTGTATTACGAATTCTTATACTCTGTTTTATCGAAGGCATTTATTACTTTTGATGATATAGACTAAAATTTTGATTATTTGATCCCCTCAAAAATCTAAATTTTCATTCAATTGAGCATTATTAATTCCATACCTCTTAAACAAAAACTCATTACCTTCATATATTTAGATATTTGATTACATATAAAGATGGATTTATGGGGATCATGAATTAATGTAGTTTCAGTGCATTTTGATGTATATAAACACAGATTTTAAAAAATACCTGTGGCAGAAAATTAGTATATTTTCTACGATGAACTTATAATAAATAATTTAATACCAAATCATTCTGCAGAAACAGCACCCAAAGTCGAGTGAAAATAGGTCAGACCAAGAAAGAAAAAAAAAACATTTCACACCCCCAAACAGGATGTTTAGAAATTGCCTTTTTAATGTGAGATGAAATTCTTAAGGGGAGGTGGGGTAGAAGGAAGATTGAATGACTCTCATTTGTTACTTCAAAGTAACAAATAAAATCATTAGAGAATTTTTTTAACTGCATATGATAGTGAGGGGCTATAGATTTAAATAGTTAAATTTATAAATTAACAAATAGAAAAAACAAACAAAAAAATTAAAACTTGGAATATTTAACTTTTTTTTTGGGGGGGGGGGGGCAGAATTTGAATAATTGGTCTTTTACTTATAGTTACTTCAAAGTAATAAATAGGACAGAAAATTTAAAAAACTGTAAAGAATTAAAAAAAAATGAAAACGTTATCCTTAAAGGTTAATTATTATTATTATATTTTAAATCTTTCATTCTATTTGTTTCCTTATCTTTTTTTATGGTAAATTATTTATTTGTTATTTAAAAATCAACAGATAGAGCAACAGTAAACTTTATGCACTGTTATGGATAAGCGAAGGAATAGTTAACATTTCAGGCACAATTTTAACTAATCTTTTCTGCAAGGCAACAATGAATTTTAAATGGGCAAAAAATGGTGTGATGGAGGAGAGGGAGGGGGGGGGGGAAAATTCGAAATGGGAGGTTGCCTCAGACGATTGAGCATTATTTTATTGCCACTTCAACTTAATAAATAGATCAATATGTGTGCAGAATGACGAAATATAAAGTGTGTATGTGGGGGGGGGGGGGGATTTCATTCGAGAGAAGAATTTACATGATTTATTCAAATATGACGAATTATTATTTTTAAATAATAAATAAAACAACTAAGTTGAAATAATATTTTAAAATATGGCAAAAATTTTTAAATAAAAAACTGAAGAATTTTAAAGATTTTTAATTTTGTGCACTAGGGACAGACCAATGTCTTTTTCATAAAAACTCAAATAATGATAAAATTTTAACAATATTAAAATGTAATAGTAATTGATTTAATTGCATGCATCAACTTGCAATTATTTTAGCTAATAGATTTAATTGCAGGATACGGCTAAATAATTTATGCTTTATCGTTCAATCTAATTATAATCGAATTGATTTTAGTTTCAACTTCCTATTAACTTCTAATCGCAATTAAATTAAAAACAATTAATTTTTAATGAATTATTTCAGCGAAAATGTGTGTTATTAATGCAATCAACATGTCACACAATTATGCCGCTTAATAATAAAAAAAACTAAATTAATTTAGTAATAATACTAATAAAATTAATAAAACTATGTTCAATTGTGTCCTAAAAACATGATCAATACAATTATATTTATTAAAGAAAATTTTTACGTCTGTTTTTAAAATACGTTCTCAATTTCTTCGAACATATAGCGAATTAATGAAATAAATGAATATTATAGAACTGAAAAAAAAAACATAACTTATGTTTGAATTATATATATTTGTGCAATTAAAAGTTATTTTAATCCGAAAAAATCTTTGTTTTAAGAAAGGTTCTAATTGTAAACGACGGTGAAATAACATTTTGTCTAGCTTTTTACATTTGCGGAAAAAACAAATGAAAAAAAGCACATCTCTTCCTCTCAGCAAAGGAATGGGGTTGCTGTTCGCTACGCGTAGGACGTCACGAACAAAAAAGGGTGCGTAGCGTTGAATTCATCCCCGCGCCAAACCTTACTCTGGCGATAAAGTGCTCAAAACGTGAGCCTTCTTGAAAAAGCTTCCCGGCTAACAAAATACAGGTGAAACCCATTTTTTAATTGCTATTTAAAACTCCAAAAAAATTTTTTATATTTATTTATTTATACATATATTTATTTATTTTATTTTATTTATTCATTTGCCCACTAGCAACACCAAAAATCATTTTTATATGAAAAATAAATTAAGATATCCAAATTAAGTTTTGAAATTTATTAAAAACAAAACTTTAGTATTAACCTCGTGCCAAGAGTTAATGGAAAAAGAAATTGCCAAATATCGCTATTTACAACAGAAATTTTAATTATGAGAATTTAATTTTTGTTTTTTAAGCGCGTAGTTGAATTACATGTCTTACATTTGTGTTTTATTAATTTTTATTATTTTATTTATTTATCGACAAAGTTTTAATTTCGTTATATTTCGTAATCGTCAGTCTGCCGCTATAGAGACAAATTAAAAAAATATATGTATGTTAAAGCTTGAAAATCATTTTAAAGATCATAAAAAATGTCTAAATTGCGGTTCAGTTTTCAAACAAACTGCAATAGAGTTTTCAACACCCCCTTCCCCCTCCCCCCTATTCGACTATGTAAAAATTGAAAATGTGCGATGTTTCGATAGTTAAAAAAAAAATGCAGTTAAAGCGCAATTTAATCGTTTGCTGTTGCCAACGTTAAAATGACGTCAGCGTTACGGACGCACACGATTGTCCTTTATAATACAGATAATCACGATCCTTATTAGTTTACTTTTACTTCTTCTAACTCATTTGCAGCTTTATGTTTATTCTTTCATATTTCAATTTGGGTGCTTGTCTTAAACATTTTTCGCAAACTGTAAAACAATAATAATAAGGATTTTAATAAGGCTTTAGACGTTTAATAAAATAGTTCGGAATGCTAGATAATGAAGCTAAAATGAAATAAAAAGACGATGCAGCTAGAGAAATTTTGCTAATTTTCATTTTGTATTGTTTCAATAGTTAATCCTAGATGGCAGCAGTAAAAAGAAAACGATTCCAATTTCATTTCAACATGCATTCATTCATTCCTTAAAGAATAAATTAAATACAATTTGTTTATAAATAAAATGCTTTTATTAATAAATTTTCGATAATTTCTTAAAATAATTGAATCAAAATGAAAAAAGACTTTATAATTTAAATTTTTACGCTGTTTCCAACCCTCATTTATATTTAATAAGAGCGCGATAATTTATAACCGTGTGAAAACATTTTATCTTACTAAAGTTATTATTATTATATAATATATTATATAATTATATGTAAAAAATTATATTATATAATTTATGTAATAAATAAATAAATAAATAAATAAATATTTCAGTGGAATAAAGGTGCCGAATTTTCTATGCTAAATAGTGATTAAATAGTCACGAAAAATTGTGTCATTGATTACTGATGTTCGTAATTTAATTTTTATGTGATTAGTTTTACATACAATTGCTCCCACTGGAGTATGGTGGCCGAGAGGTTCTGCTCTCGAAGCTGGTAGACGGGAGGTGCTGGGTTCGAACCCAATCGCGCCCGTCGGCCTAATCGTTCGGCGTTTTCGCGGTTTTCTTCGAACCTTGGATTTTCAAGCGTGAATACGGGTTAGGTTTCCTTAGAAAGACCCCCACGAAGGGCACTTTTTCCACCCTTCGGGCCCATATCCCTCGAGTAGATAATTGACCGTCAAAAATCAACCAACCAACTGGAATATGACATCATAAACATAAACATCAGGTACCAACATTTTTAATGCACTTTCGGCGTTAGAAAATGTGTCCGTGAAATTGCTATTTTTGAATACATATTTCGTAATAGAAAATCTCTTCCTACTCGTATATATAAAAAAAATAATAAAAAAAAAATCCGATCACATTTACGCATACAGCGATTAATCACATTGATTGAAATAGCTCATTTCCTAGACTTATGTGAATTATTATTTTTATTATTATTATTAACTTTTTTTTACAGGGATGAGAATTCTTCGTCCCAAATGACTACTTGCTACCACTAAATTTTAATGGTATTTCTCGCCTTATTTAATGACAGAATTTCTGAGATTTAATAAAGCAAGGAATACTATTCAAATTTAGTGGTGAAAATAAACCATTTGGGACGGAGATATCTCATCCCTGTCTTTAACTTGAACTCCCGTTGTCCACATTTAAATCTAGTCTTGTTTATCCGAAAAAATATTTAACCCATTATTAAAAATACTGCTATGAAATTAATTAAAGAAACATTTTTTTGAAAAGGTAAAATAATATTAAGTATGTTTTAAAAGCTCAATTACATATATAGAAAGCTTGTTTTGAGGACCTGTGTAAACTGTAAACAAGAGGATTTTAAACAGCCATACTCAGTTTGCGATTCTTGCTTTAATCGTCTATAAATATCCACAGTACTATACTATATTAAATGGCTACTTCACTCACGCGAAAACACCCGCTCGCTAATGCAATGGAGAATTTTTTTTTTTTTTTTTTTTTTTTTAATAGCTTGTTTGCATTTCAATATTTTTAAATAATTATTTTTCGCATCGGATAGTTTAGGTCGATCTCTACAAAAGCCGTTTTTAACTTTTAAAATTTTGTTTACAGTGGTTTTTTTAACTTAGAAAGTCACCTTTCCGCTGAAAATGATGACTTTGATTTTTATTAAGCCATTTCTATTTGAAATCTTACCCATGCAATCCTGTATTTTATATTCCTGTAAGGAGCAAACACATCGTTTAAAAAATATTAAAAGGTAAATTTTTGCGGAATTTAAATAAAAATTAAAGACGACGAATTTTTCTAGAATGCAAAATGATACAAATAGGTTCGTCTCCCAGATTGAATGTCGGTAAACGGTTGCTATGGCAAGGGGGTTCGTTCAGAAATGAGCTCGGAGGGCTATTTTAGGATCATTTTGGCTTTTATTATAAAATGATTTCTGATTTCATATTTTTAACGATCGGCGTTTTGACAAAATAATTCATTTTTAGGATATGAAATCTTACTCATTTAATCTTATATTTATTTTTAACAAATGATCATTTTAACGATATATGCACATTTTAATAAATGTATATATTTTCGAAATTGTGTTAGTTTTTTTATTCTGCAAAGAAATTCTTAATTTTTAATTTTTTATAATGCTTTTTCGCGTATTAATGAAGTGCCGGCATTTAGTGACTGTCATATTAACGTTGGTTCTATACGATGCCGAAGGCAATGGGGTTTCCACGACTTGGGGGCACCAACATTAGGCTCGTTTGTATATTATATTTAAGGTAATTTTAGGTATATTTTTAAGGTAATCTCAGGCAACCACTTACTGTGACATACTTCTCCGATTTGGCTGGCCAAAAATCGGTTTCGTAAATTACAGCATATGAATGAAAAAAACAGATAGATGACAAAGACGAATCACTGAGGATCCACGTGATCAACGATGATCTTTTTTATTAGTCAGAACTAGAGCGTTGTGTGCAATACTTTAAATCATTTTACACAGCAACGCTTTGTTTTTTGAAAGTAAATATCTTTATTTTGGGAAGTACATGATGTCGAATAGTTACAAAATAACGGTAGTGATGGGCGATTCTCGAGAATTCGACAATCGAGAAAAATCGTCATCGTAAAAAATCACAATCGATACAGCCATCGATTAATTCCTAGAATCTACAATCGAGATGTTTTACAATCGATTATAACGAGAAAAGCTAAAAACAGTTATTGGAAAACTTAGCTATTATTCTGGCCGACAATTTCATAGTAGTGATAGGGCTTAGTGATGGGCGATTCTCTAAAATTTACCAATCGAAAAAAATCGTTATCGTAAAATACACAATCGATACAGTCATCGATTATTTTCGAGAATCTACAAAGGAGATGTTCTAGAATCGATTATTGAAATCATTGTTTTTACATATATATAAGGCAGATTTTATTAAATATAGGGTAACTGAAAACAGATGGAATAAAAAAACAACAAACCAAAGGGAGGCTATAAAGGAGCCATAAGACTGGAAAAGTCTTGTAAGGGTGCCCCCTGGTTGAAAAAAAATGAAAAAACGCGAGTAGCTATGAAGCGGTAAGGGAAGTTTAAGTATCAAAAATTAGAATTTTTCGGCAATTAGCACCAAAATGGCCAAAGAAATAAGAATGAAAAGTACCCCCTAGTGGCAAAAACATGAACTAAAGGATGATAAAAGAGATCAAAATTTTTTATTGATTTTTCTACGTCATTTGAGATTGGATCTTTAATTTCCCCATTTTTAGAAAGACTTCGACTGGAATACATTAAACGAACCCCCGCGGGGAGCAAAGTAGGGGGCAGGGGCAAGGAAAGTGCATAATATGAATAAGTGGTCACAGGACTTTCCAACGATATGTCACATGAGGGGTGTCGGCTAAATTTAGAAAAGTGCCCCGCGCGGGGCAAAGTAAGGGGAGGGGCGCGGGCGATATATAAAATGAAATAGTAGTCACAGAGCTTTCCAATGATATATCACATGAGTGGTATCAGCAAAAGATAGAAAAGAGTCCCAGCTCCCAGGATTCCAATTATCGTTCTCCCGAAATATACCCTGCTTATCCTTCTCTTTGAAATTTTCATATATTAAAAATTATTTATCGGAGGGCTCCGTAAAAAAATCCGATCTAAAATGTTTAAAAACGCTACGATTTCAAAAAAGTTCGAAAAGTGCCTCTCTCGGGGCGCCAAAATAGGAAGGGAAGAAGAAAGGTTCATAATATGAAAGAGTAACTTTCCGATGATAACCGAAAACTTTCCGATGATATATCAAATGACTGGTCCAAAAAAAGTTTGAAATCTACCCCTCCCACGTGGGTTCCCTCTTTTATCCCAGAATATACCCGGAAATCACGCAGCCCCACTTTTCACCCACAGCACCCCCCACGCAGCCACCAAAATTTTATATTTAATAAATAATATTTATCGGAGAGCTCCATTAAAAAACCTCATTTGATGATATTTATTGTAGAAATCTCTACAATTAAAAAAAAAATCACCCCCGCAAAGCTCCCCCCCCCGCCCCCTTCCGGAATTCAAGTCTGGGAGGAGAAAGGTTCATAATATGAAAGAGTGGTGAAAGGACTTTCCGATGGAGAGGTTTGGTAAAACTTTGAAAATTACCCCCCCCCCCCTTTGTCCACTCTCGCGCCCCCCAGAATTCACTCACCTTCATCTTTAAACTTTTTATATTTAATAAATAGTATTTATCTGAGTCTCCAGGTATGGGGCAGCTTGGCAGTGCTAAAGTAAGAGAAACATTGAAAATTCGGGGCAAAATGACACTAAATTTAACAGTAAAGTTTGAAACTAGGACTATACAGAACTGAATGCATAAACCACTATGCTTCATAACCCACATCGGTTAATAGCAATAAAAAGATAAGTGCCAGTTAAACTGATGGCATTGAGCTCACAGGTTATTCACATTAATTGTATATTATACTCTTATTTCAAAGAATAATGTCCCTCAAAAAATAAATGAAGGGAAATATACCCCGTTTGCCCCTTTTATACTTAACCAATGAACCTCCAAATCAAATCAGGGAAAATCCTTAACTATAATAAATCAGTATATCAAATTTGAAGAAAATCAGATAATTCTGCATGAAAAAAAGAAACATATCGCTAAATTAAGGGTGGTCTAACCCCTTTAACCTTTTTATACTTAAATAATGAACCTCCAAATCTAATCAGGAAAGCTCCTTATCTGAACGAACATAGAAAAAAAAAAAATTAAAGTAAATTGAATAATTCTCCATGAAAACCCATTTATCTAAATTAAGGGGAGGGGACTTGCCCCCTTTTCGCCCTTGTATACTTAACCAATGAACCTCCAAATCTAATGAAGGAAGCGCCATATCGGAATAAATCGGTATATTAAATTTGAAGCAAATCGAATAATTCTGCATGAAAAACCCTTTTATCTAAATTATGGGGGAGGCCAGCCCCTCCCCTTTATACTTAACCCATAAACCTCCAAATCTAATCAAGGCAGCTTCTTAACATAATAAACCGGTATCCCAAATTTGGAGCAAATCGAATAATTCTGCATGAAAAACCCATTTATCTACATTAAGGAGGTGGTCCACCCCCCTTTCCCCCCTTTATACTTAAGTAATGAACCTCCAAGTTTAATCAGGGAAGCTCATTAACACAATAAACCGGTATACTAAATTTGGAACAAATCGAGTAATTCTGCATGAAAAACCCAATTATCTAAATTAAGTGGGGAACCAGCCCCCCTTCTCCCCCTTTATCCTTAACCAATGAACTTCCAAGTTTAATCAGGGAAGCTCCTTAACATAATAAACCGGTATACCAAATTTGGAGCAAATCGAATAATTCTGCATGAAAAGCCCATTTATCTAAATTAAGGGGGGACCAGCCCCCTTCTCCCCCTTTATACTTAACCCGTAAACCTCCAAATCTAATCAAGGTAACTTCTTAACATAATAAACCGGTATATCAAATTTGGAGCAAATCGAATAATTCTGCATGAAAAACCCATTTATCTAAATTAAGGAGGGGGTCTACCCCCCCTTTTCTCCCCTTTATACTTAACTAATGAACTTCCAAGTTTAATCAGGGAAGCTCCTTAACATAATAAACCGGTATACCAAATTTGGAACAAATCGAATAATTCTGCATGAAAAACCCATTTATCTAAATTAAGAGGGGGCGGGCAGCCCCCCTTCTCCCCCTTTATCCTTAACCAATGAACTTCCAAGTTTAATCAGGGAAGCTCCTTAAAATAATAAACCGGTATACCAAATTTGGAGCAAATCGAATAATTCTGCATGAAAAACCCATTTATCTAAATTAAGGAGGGGGTCTACCCCCTTTCCCCCCTTCATACATAACTAATGAACCTCCAAGTTTAATCAGGGAAGCTCCTTAACATAATAAACCAGTATACGAAATTTGGAGCAAATCGAATAATTCTGCATGAAAAACCTATTTATCTAAATTAAGGAGGGGGGGGGGACCAGCCCCCCTTCTCTCCCTTTATCCTTAACCAATGAACCGTCAAAACTAATCAGCGGAACGCCTTATCAGAATAAACACAAAAAAAACTGAAGCAAATCATACATTTTAATCAAGAGTTATCGCGTTACGTACATACGTACGTACGTACGTACGTACATGCATACACACAGAACAGACGGGTACATTAGCTCTCAGGCTTAGATAGCCTGTGAGCTAAAAAGAGATTGGATAAGCAGATGGACTCCTTTGAGAAATTATGACTTATACCAACCGGTAAGTTTGACTGCTTCCATCTCGCATTTCGGCAAATCTCATCTCGATGATTTTTCCAGCATTTCGACGCTTCCAGATGGGAAGCTGCTCGATGGTTTGTTCTCTCGCGGTTTTAAACCTTTCGGAATGGGAAGTCTCTCGAGAGTGTCTCTCGCCCTTTTCAACCTTTCCCGATGGGAAGCCTCACGCTGGTGGCTGGTTTCTCTCGTTCTTTTCAAAATCTCCCAACGAAAAGCCTTTCGAGGATTTCGCTCGCGCTTTTCAACATTTCGCTATGAGAAGCTTTTCGAGGATTTCTCTCGTCCTCGGCAGAGAAGAAAAGTAAGAAAATTTATCGAGAGTACCAAGGGACGAGATAGAGAAAGATGCATGACAATGAGCTGTGAAATGAAGCCCTAATTTTCAAAGTTTCTCTTATTTTAGCCCTACCAAGATGTCACATACCTGGAGCCCTCCGATAAAAATTATTTATTAAATATAAAAATTTCAAAGAGGAGGGTGGGTCGGGTGATTTCGAGGAAGGAGGACGTGAGAGTGGAATCATGCGGGGTGCAATTTTAAAAATTTTACCGAACCCTTCCTGTGGCATATAATCGAAAAGCCCTTTGACCACTCTTTCATACTATGAACCTTTCTTCGCCCAAAGGGGGATGGGGAAGGGGCGAACAAATTTTTAAAACCGTAGCCGATTTCTATAATAAATTTAAATATCACTTTAGATGTGGGTTTTTTATGCAGTCTTCCGGTAAATATTAATTATTGAACATAAAAATTTTAAAGTGGCGGCTGTGTGAATTCCGGGCCGAAAGAGTGGGCTCACGGGGGGGTGGGAGGGGGAGCAATTTTCGAACTTTTTTTGGACCAGTCATGTGATATGTCATCAGTAAGCTCTCGGATGACTCTTTCATATTATGAGACTTTCTTCCTCCCCTCCCCAATTTGGCCCCCACTGCGAGGGTAGTTTTTCCGTTTTTATCATTTTAGATAAGATTTTTTTTATGGAGCCCTCCGCTAAATATTATTTATAATATATGAAATTTCAGGACACTTTTCCAAATTTAGCCAAGACCCCTCATGTGACATATCGTTGGAAAGGTTTGTGACTACTGATTGATGCTATGCACTTCCGGTGGACGCCTCCCCACTTCCCCCCCCCCCCGGAGGACACTTTTCCAAATTTAGTCAATACCCCTCTTGTGAGATATCGTTGAAAAAGTCTGTGACTACTTATTGATGTTATGCACTTCCGGTGACAGTCCCCCCCACTCTTTGCCCCCCCCGGGGACACTTTTTCAAATTTAGTCAAGACCCCTAGTGTGAGATATCGTTGGAAAGGTCTGTGGCTACTTATTGATGTTATGTACCTACGGTGTCCCCACCACCACTTTGCCCCCCCCCCCGGGGGGCACTTTTCCAAATTTAGCCAAGACCCCACATGTGAGATATCGTTGGAAAGGTCTGTGACTATTTATTGATGTTATGCACCTCCGGTGACAGTCTCCCCCAATTTGCCCCTCCCGGGGGACACTTTTTCAAATTTAGCCAAGACCCCTCATGTGAGATATCGTTGGAAAGGTCTGTGACTACTTATTGATGTTATGCTCCTCCGGTGTCCATCCAACCATTTTGCACCCCCCGGGGGACACTTTTCCAAATTTTGCCAAGACCCCACATGTGAGATATCGTTGGAAAGGTCTGTGACTACTTATTGATGTAATGCACCTCCGGTAACCGCCCCCCCCCCCACTTTTCCCCCACGGGGTGTTTTTCTAAATTTAGCCGGGACCCCTCATGTGACATATTGTTGGAAAGGCTTATGACCACTTACTCATGTTATCCACCTCCCTCCCCCCTCCCCCCTTTGCCCCCACGGGGAGGCCTTTTTTATAAATTCAGATCCAGACTTCTCATGTGACATATGGTTGGAAAGGCCTAAAGACCTGTGACGAATTAATCATATTATGCAGCTGCTGTGTCCCTCCGCTCGCTTTGACCTCTCCCCCAAGAGATCTGGTCCGAGGTTCATTCGTTTCGATATTATATTTTTTACAAGATTTTGTAGTGCGTGCACACCACACCCGCCTGCTATCATATATCAGTGCCGTATATAGCGGGTAACCTGTTCGTGATTTCATATTACAAGATTACGTATAAATTAGGGGCCCCGATTAAAGGAGGGGCCCGCTAGCGGTCGAAGTCACCTAGTCTTTATTAACATCGACGCATTCCAGTTCACTCGCAGACGATTCTTGATAAATGTATGACGTATATAATACATAATATATGATTTATAAAAGAAATTTGCAAACTGCAGTCATCGAGAAAAAATTTACACAATCGAAAATTATCGAGATGTCCATACAATCGAGAAAATCGAGAAAAACATCTCGTTATCGCCCATCACTAAATAACGGTATGTGTGAATATGCTTTTTTTAATATAATGATTGGGACATAATCAGTTTTAGTAATTGGAAAAATGATTTCAAATAACGCATGTTTTCCCATTATTTTTCTTTTTATATTTCCAAAATTCAACACTTTTTATTGTACTTCTCGACCTATCCCTGCTTTTTTACTTTCTTCTATCTTTACAAGAAGAAAATATTGAATTCGTGAATATTTTCTTCTGATTGTGTTTCACGGCTATTTCTCTTAAAATGATGAAGGTTTGGCTGTGAAATTAACGCCGATTATCCGTATTGATTCACAGGTGTCAAAACTGGTATTAGAATTTTAAAAATTGAGTTAGTTTTCGAGATATTAATTTTTTTCTAATTTTAGTGAAATTTCTGTAATGATGGCAACTAAATTACTCCATTTTTGTGGAAAAAGGGAAAACAGGGAAAAAACTATAGGGATTATTAGATTTCTTCTTTTTCGTCATTTTCAAATTGAAATTATCTTTTATTTCAGCCAAAAGTGAAACAATATTGTGATTAAATTAAATTAAATGATCACGTGTTAAAAGCAGAAAATAGGGAAAATTACGTCAAAATATTTACACGTAAATATTAAAAAAGTACAGAAACTTTAAAATAATAAAATTATTACACTCGAAACGCATTTAAAGGTGATAATTACGTCATATGTAAAATTCACAAATATTAAGTATCGTCATATTTAAAGTGCCTAAAATAATTAAATTATTACGTGTGAAAAACTTTTAATGGGGAATATTAGGTCATATTTAAAAAGTTCAAATAATAATATTTCGAAACAATTTTAAATTAAATAATATGTATACCCATGAATCTTAAAAGAAAAAAAGTTTAAAACAAATAAATTATTATATGAGAAATGCATTTAATAATGAAAATTACGTCATATATTAAAACGGCTCATTTAAAACTACTTGCATTCCGGAGAGTTTTAATGTGACGTCACATGGTATAAAAGTAGTGCGACTAGTAAATTTGTTTAAGCATTACATCACTTGATGCGGCGTAAATACAGGTAAATATACGTGCAAAATACTTTCGATTTATTTTGTACGAATTACTATTCGATAAATACATATTAGAAAATTCGGATATTCTTATTAAGGGGGTTTCAGGACTCTAAACTTCAAAATTTTCCGTAAATTTTATTTTTTCAGATGTTAAACGCCTATTTTTTCTGAACATTTTGATATAATTATTTCCTTGAAATTCCCATTAGAACAGAAGTATAATTATGCTTTTAGAATGATATCCGCGCAAAGCTGAAGCTGCATTTCTGAAATTTTGAAGTCATTTTTCTCCAAATGGCGTTTTTGGGCATAACGCGCACGATATCTGAAACAATTCTGAATATTTTTTCATGAAATTTTCAAAACATATGTTTCATGTTAGTCTGTATAAATTGAACCAAAAATTTCACTTTTATTGTTCGAGAAAATATTTGTTTAGGTAATTATACTGTTGAAATTTTCAAAATTTTGTATTAGCTAAATACAACTTTGTATTAAAAATATAAAAAAAGGTTTAAATACAAATTTATTTAGATTCAGGGTAATTAATATAATCTGAAGTATAATTAGGCACAAAACATTTCATTCTAGTTGCAAAATTTATTTTGTAATCCTGCGCGTAAGCTGTCATACCAATTTTCTGCTCGACAAATGTCTGACAGTTTGGAACGCCCCATAAATACTAATTCTATATCTTGTAATTTTTTAAATACATGAAATGAAAGAAAATACTTATAATTTTTAATCCCAATAAAAATTGTGTTTTTAAATCATATACATTTTAAGATATTAAATGTTGAAAATGGTCCTTTGTTTTTCATTTTTTCCAATTTTAAGAGTCCCGAGACCCCTTAATTAATATAAACAATATACACTGTAAAAATAACATGAAAATATGCATGATGGTATATTTAAATAAAGAAACGAATTCATGAATAAGCTGTACCTGTTCCTGAAAATATCCAAAACTCGAACAAAACACAAAATATAAGCTTAAAAATTTCATAATAATAATAAAGGACTTTACGTTGTAATATCGATACAAAACAAATAGGTGTTGCTATCCAACGTACAATTTATACACAAGTTTAACATAAAACTCTACGTTTCGGTTTATTCTTTAAAACCTTCATCAGGAGAAAAATTTTCTAAAATATAAATCGACAACAAACTCTTTACATGCTACATTTTGAAATCAATTCAAAATTCAAAACATTCTAACGGAAACCTCTTACTCCCAAATAAAGAGTTCAGTGGCGCCATCTTTTAATCAAAGATGCAAACGAAGAAAGACTAGCTGAAAAAATGGAATTTTCATTGACTTTTCAAAATTGAAAGCCATATTTCTGGTATGTGAAAGGAAACATTATCATTACACACTTCATGGTTTCTTAGACGAATTTCTAAAGATTCACGAATAATAGCATTGCGCGGAAAAACTTGTTTGGAAATAACTTTAGCATGGTCAAAGTCTATAAATGAAATGAGTCCTTTATGGTAGCTTCTTGAGAGTGCTGTAGAAAATTTACGAAACTTCAAATCGTTTTTATGTTCTTGCAATCTTTCGAAAAATCGACGTTTAGTCATACCAATATAGGACGAGGTGGTCCCATCAGAAAATTTAAAGGGAATTTCATACACCCCAGAAAAAGATGAAAAAGGAATTGGATCTATTTTTTTACACAGAAGATTTAACAAAGTCATAGAATTAGAGGCAACAAGTTGAATGTTGAATTTCATGAAAGACTTTTTTAACTTTTCAAATAGGATAGGAAAATAAGGAACCTTTCGGTAAACTTGATTAAATTTGGGGGAGGGGGGGGAAAACGGAAACTTTATACTTATCAACCAATTTATAGATAAGGCTTGAATTAAAACCATGACATAATCCAATATTAACGATGAAATTGATTTCATCATCCAAAAATTCATCGGAACAAACAAGTAATGCACGCTGGATAAATGACCTAAATGCTGCAATCTTATAATTCCATGGGGCAGCTGCAGTCCCGTCACTGCAGCTGCCCCATGGAATTATAAGATTGCAGCATTTAGGTCATTTATCCAGCGTGCATTACTTGTTTGTTCCGATGAATTTTTGGATGATGAAATCAATTTCATCGTTAATATTGGATTATGTCATGGTTTTAATTCAAGCCTTATCTATAAATTGGTTGATAAGTATAAAGTTTCCGTTTTCCCCCCCTCCCCCAAATTTAATCAAGTTTACCGAAAGGTTCCTTATTTTCCTATCCTATTTGAAAAGTTAAAAAAGTCTTTCATGAAATTCAACATTCAACTTGTTGCCTCTAATTCTATGACTTTGTTAAATCTTCTGTGTAAAAAAATAGATCCAATTCCTTTTTCATCTTTTTCTGGGGTGTATGAAATTCCCTTTAAATTTTCTGATGGGACCACCTCGTCCTATATTGGTATGACTAAACGTCGATTTTTCGAAAGATTGCAAGAACATAAAAACGATTTGAAGTTTCGTAAATTTTCTACAGCACTCTCAAGAAGCTACCATAAAGGACTCATTTCATTTATAGACTTTGACCATGCTAAAGTTATTTCCAAACAAGTTTTTCCGCGCAATGCTATTATTCGTGAATCTTTAGAAATTCGTCTAAGAAACCATGAAGTGTGTAATGATAATGTTTCCTTTCACATACCAGAAATATGGCTTTCAATTTTGAAAAGTCAATGAAAATTCCATTTTTTCAGCTATTCTTTCTTCGTTTGCATCTTTGATTAAAAGATGGCGCCACTGAACTCTTTATTTGGGAGTAAGAGGTTTCCGTTAGAATGTTTTGAATTTTGAATTGATTTCAAAATGTAGCATGTAAAGAGTTTGTTGTCGATTTATATTTTAGAAAATTTTTCTCCTGATGAAGGTTTTAAAGAATAAACCGAAACGTAGAGTTTTATGTTAAACTTGTGTATAAATTGTACGTTGGATAGCAACACCTATTTGTTTAAAAATTTCAAAACACCATGCTTTTCAATATCGTGATTCTGAAAGCTATTTCCATGTAGACGGAGTTTTATAACCTCGAAACTAACGAAAGGATATGGTCCATAGTGTCGTTATAAAAGACAGAAAGATAACGACATTTTTAACCTAACCATTTTATACGAGCTGATTTTCAAATGTGTAATTGATCTTACTTATCAATCCCAAAAACTGCCATCAGTTGTTACGACAGCGATGGATTAAGACATGGTAAACGAAAAATATAACTTCAAACGGAAAAGCATGGCAACCCGATTACAGAAGATAGCCGCGGTTATAGTGATAATATCATTCAATCTTCCGTAATCTGGTAATATTTTTTAAACAGGGCGCATTGCAGGGCGTGAAGCCTGAACGGGTGGTTGGCGGGCGTAGCTCGCAGGAGGCAGAGCCTCCTAGTGAAAATATACGAAGAACTCAAAAGAAGAATATATTTCCTTAACTATTTTACAATTGATACAAACGGATTCCTATTCAGACATAGAGCCAAAAAGACACTTGTGCTGAAGAGAATGTTCAAAATTTTCTTCTTCTTAAAGTAACATGATTATTAACTGTTTGCACTCCTGGCAATTTAAAAGGGATATGTTGAATACCCTCCAGTGGAGACACAGGAGTGCAAAGATTAAATTTGTTTGGTTGAAGTAAAAAAAAAAAAAAAAAAAAAAAAAAAAAAAAATGCAAATGAATAGAACGAATGCTTGCTTTAATTCTTGGATGGCAAATGGGTTTGTAATGGATTCCAACAAACATTAATTTTATTTTTATTCATTTATAGTTATTTATTTTCATTTAAGAAATATAAGCATTAAATTGTAAAACATGAATCATTTTTTTTTTTAATTATAACACAATATTTATTACTGAAAAAGGGTATTTATTGTTTAACTAATACCCTTGTTTAACTAAAACCCTATTCAAATTTGCTTTTTAAAAAAAAGTTTTTGCTGCCCAGATTCGCCAAATATTCTATTATGCGACGTGCAGATATGCTAGTTTAAAATAAAAATAAATTAAAGATGACAATAGCCATTCAAACATCTATTACAGTGGTAGAGTAAAAGTCCATATAACACTTGCGGAATAAACTAAA
Organism: Maratus speciosus; assembly: GCA_963932465.1. Classification (NCBI taxonomy): domain Eukaryota; kingdom Metazoa; phylum Arthropoda; class Arachnida; order Araneae; family Salticidae; genus Maratus; species Maratus speciosus. The sequence goes on along the minus strand of OZ010787.1, from coordinate 15,334,024 downwards.
TAAAAAAGTGTTTAATACTTTTTAATTCAAAAGTTACTTACCCATTTTTTGAGTTGCTTATTTATACAGGTTGTCTCGACTGAATGAATTTCTAAAAGTTTTTATCAAAGGGTTACTTACCTATAATTTAATTAGGGTACACGCTGACGAAATGGTAAACTTTCTTTTCAAAAACTGATAAGAGTTACTTACCCGTTATTTAGGTAGGGTATATGTTGATTAGAAGAGGACGGCTGCTGCTGCTCGAAGACCGAGCTATCGGGAGATGTTTCAGTTGCTTGAGGCGTCTGTAGAGAAGCTTGCTGCTGCAATTGCTGTTGATGCTGGTGTGGACGGACTAGTTGGGCTCGATGAAAACGGACTTCATCTTCGACTTTCTCCCTCTGCTTTTTGGACATGCGGCCAAATTTAACCGCTGAAAGAAACACAAACATTTTAAATTTTATGCATATTTTCCACTACAACAACTTCGCCAGAGTCTACAACATAAAATGCCATCTAATTGCTTCTTTGGAAGTACAAATATTAAATTCATTTATATGAATTAAGAACACTTTATTTGCAATTTCAGCATTATTTTTATCTTGTGATATTTAATAGAAGCAATGTAGATTTTAAATTCTATTGAGAATGATAAGAAATGATACAAAAGACTGATATATACGGTAATGGATATTTATAGGAAAACAGTAATGCGAAAAATGCTTTAAAAAGGCTTATCAGAATAACTAGATGTTTGAAGGTTATCATTTGTGTACTTAAAATGTGAGGATTGAAGTTTGTGCCGATACAATAAGAAACAAATGGACAATGTGAAAATATTGAGCCCAATGAATCAATCAATATTGAGCCAGTATGAAGTAAAATGCTAACTAGGAGTATTTTAAATTTTTAATGTAGAGGGTACCGTAATTTATTACACAGGTGAATTGAAAAATGTATTTAGAAAAGTGCATGCTATAAATTAAAAAAGTTGCATACATACATTGCTGGCTATGCTCTTATCTTAAATACATGCAGGAATAAGAGAAAATATAAGTCAGGAAGAGTATATAAACGCAGTTTCTTACCATCTCTGGACATTCCCAAAGCTAAGCATTTTTGTAATCGGCAGTATTGACATCTATTCCGGTTTACTCGGTCAACTACACAATTCTTTTGTCTTGGACACTGGTAGTTAACAACACTGGATTGACTTCGCCTGAAAAAACCCTAAAGAAAGGATTTTAATTCACACTTGCATTAGATCAGTAGACGCATCGCATCTCAACATCGTTTTGCATGTAAAATTATTCAAAATAATTAGTAGTTGAATTGACAACCTCGAAAATATGCAAAATTTCTAGTGTAGCATTTAGTCATCGTCAATGAAATTATGAGATCAGGAAAAACACAATGAATTAAAATAACTCCTTGAAAAGAGCTAAGATAGAAACACTTCTTGAGATTAGGCTAAGTATATTAATTTTTAGGATTTTCCTTACTGAAATTTATTAAATGAAAATTTCCTTACTGAAATTTTTAAATTTCCTGCGATCCGCGAATCTCATATTAACTTATAGGGCATTTAAAACACTTTGTTATCTGTTACCTTATATAATTATCAAAATTTGGTTTCTCACCCTCATACAGTAGACAACCGATACTGAAGTATTGCGTGCGTTTTAAAAAAGTGATTTTCTTAAATTTTAAGCAGTTTCAAAAACGGAATAAACTTTAAAATATATACTTGAGGAAATTTTTCAACATTATTGTATTTCTAAAGGGAAGTTATCCGTTTTAAACTTCTACAAAATCGTTTTTTTTTTCCATATTTCAAAAATATGTATACAATTCGGAATGAATTAAAACAAACCACATGGAAATGTCTAACTTAGAGCCTGATCAAAGTGTAATTAAAAATGCATAATTTAACACGGACTCCAAATGATTTTTAACTTTGCATGCGCTATTCTCAAAACTATTATTTTGCTACTTTCACGCATTGTAAACAAATAACCACAAAAAATCAATTTGTACACAAATAATTTCTTTTGCACAGATATACATAAAATGATCATACCTACAATCTTCACCTACTGTTTTGCCAATTACAAATTTTATTTGTTGCTATTAGAACGTTATTTTTAAAGTGTATCAAAAAACAATACTAATCTCTACAAATGAAATTTGCATCGTTTAATTGACCAAGCAGTATATGAAGATTATAGGTATGATAATTTTATACATATCTAAGCAGAAGAAACGATCTGTCAGTAAACGATTATTTTTAACGGTGCACGCAGGCAGCAAAAACACAATTTTTGAAAAAGAGCAAATCAAATTAAGAATCAAATAGAGTCTGTGTTAAAGTATACATTTTGATTTCAAATTGACCCGGTTCTAATTTGAATAATTTCTCGCGGTTTAATTTTATCAATTGTATAATTTTCTAAAAATACGAAAAATAAAAGATCGATTTTTTGAAGGTTTAAAATTGATGAGTCCCCTTAAAAAATTTAATTAGCAGTGCAATTTAGAAAAAAATGCACAACGTCGTAATGGTGTGTCTACTTTCTGATGCTGAAAATCATTTTTTTTTTTTTTTTTTTTTTTTTTTTTTTTGGTAGTGAAACATCCTGTGTTTAAATTTCTCCATAGGTTATCATGGTTTTTCAGATTAGCAAGGACATCTGAATCGTTTCCTTAAGTAACGGAAAGGAGTAGTACAGATTCATTTTGAGGGCTGAAATTTCCAATATAATATATACCCCCCCCCCCCCCCCCCATTTACTTACTACTAAAGATAAATAAAGAGCAGAATTTCAGATACATTATCTGTTCTGTCAATAAAATTAATTATTGTTGTTGAAGTAATATGTGGTTTTTAAAACATTCATATTAATAGGAAGAGTAGTACGTTAAAATAAAAAGGTACATATTTACTATGAAAAATAAATAAATAAAATAAAATAAAATAAAATAAAATAAAAGATAAAAATACGAAGATAAATTAAAATTTCAGAAGGAACAAAATCATATAATTTTTATACAAGTATTTCGGAAAAAGAAAAAGTGCAGTTTCAATAGAAATACCGGTAATGCAAAAGAGTTCACGGAATCGTTAGAGTTTTAGAGAGTAAAGCCATACAAATAGACAAAAAAGAAAAAAAAAATCACATTTACATGCTAATTGGCAAAAACAGATCTCTTTTAATATATTCAATACACTTAGGCTGAGAATTTCGACAAACATGAGTTGCCAAATTATTATTATTTTTATTTTCTGATACTTTGTATGTGGAAAACTATATAGGAAATAAGTTAAAATCAATTTGCAAAAAATTCCTATCTTAAAACTCAGAGGGAATCGAAAACTGCGATTTAAGAAAATTCAAAGGTTTATAAAAATCATGCATTTTTTTCTGAACTATTACAGATAAACATAAAATTAAAAACAGTCTGAAATCTGCACATATTTGGTTATTAGATTATCGTGTAATTCTAGTGTGTATAACTGTATTTTTTTTTTTTATTGAGAATTTTAAAATATGCTGAAATATCAGTCAAAATGCAAGCTTTTGAAAAATGATATCTCATGAAGAGAAAGAGATAACAATATGCATTTTTTATATGAATATTTACTATCTCCGAACATGCCCCCCCCCTCCCCCCCCAAAAAAAGCATTTTGAATTTTTTGGTTATCATTATAAGTTGAAGAAATAAGTATGATTTTGTGAATCTTTGCATTTTGTAAAATCCCAGTTTTCAACCTCCTCTAATTAAAAAGATTTTTAAGATAATTTTTTTAAAAAAGGATTTTAAATTTTTTTCTGTGTAGGTTTCCTTATACAAAGTATGGGGGAAAATCAAAATGGTGCGGCATCCAATAAAATAAAATAAGATAAATAAATAAAAATTGTCAAAATTCTGTTGAATGACACCTTAACGATATCAGATCATAATTAATAATACCAGATTAAATTCGCTTAAATCAATTTTCTTTTTATGTATTTTTTTATTCACATTTATGTGCTTTTCACATTTCAGCCGTTTCTTATGTATGTCTCAAACAGTGTTACCAGATTGAGGACTTTTTAATTCAGATTATTTGACTGTCACCACTTTTTTTTAAAACAGTATAATTCCCTTATTTTTCAGAATTTTTAATCTATTCTTAAATAGATCGAATATTTCTATTTCAAAAAACCGGTGACAATCAACAATCTGGGGACAAAAAAGCCCCCAATTTGCCAATACTGGTCTCAAAGCACTACTATTTTCTGAATCTGCATTCTTCATATAACTACACCATATTTACGACTTAAACTTAAAAAAAAAATAAAGGATAAATATTGAATATCAAGGGAAAAAATATTAGAATAGGAGATTTTTTTTTAAAGTTTATTCTTAAAATATTGTTCTTTTAAAATGTCACAGAAAATTTGTAAAATAGGTGGGTGCTCTCTGAATATTTATACTAAATGAAATTGCTTTTAAAGATCGTTAACTGAAAGTGAGAAAATATGTATGGATTTTGAATATTTGTCGCGATAAGATTCTTTGAAAGATATTTTATTAAATATATGAGAACAATAATTTCTTTTTAAATATTTATCGTTTTAATAATTCTTGAAAAACGTTTAATTAAAAGAAAAATATTCAATTTTTGTAAACATAACTGCCAAATATTACGGATTTTTGCCACCAGTATTTTTTCCTAAGCAACATTTACCTTATTCAATCGCAGAAAATCTAACAAGTAAGGGTACTATAGTCTGTGGCGACGAATTTCGATTTTTATAGTTCATTCGATTCGTCTCATCGAGCTTAGTAATTTTATACCTCGCATATCGGCTATTGAGCCTTTATAATGACAAGAAGCGGGGTCAAATTTCAAAATTTCGTTCATTGAATTACAGATATCTTCAAAGAAAGAAGTGCGATTTAAGTTCACTAATTGTTTTTACAGTGCCATACATTGTCAATAACTACTATAAGGTTATTACTGCAGTTATTATAAGAATTTGTAATTGCAGATAAAATATTCGTATGCTACTTGAAAGGCAGGTTTTCTCAAGTTATGATGTCCTCGTCTAGTTCAGTGTTGCCAGTGGGCTACTTTTTTAAAGTTTAGATTTATTGATTGGCACCATTTTTCTCAAATGGTAAAATTTTCCTTGTTTCCTCCCTAATTAATATGTCATTAAATAAAGCGAATTTTACTATTTCAAAAAAGTGGTGTTAATCAAGGAATCTGAATTTTAAAAAAGTAGCCCACTGACAACACTGGTCTAGTTTTATTCTTCCTTTCAATACTCACGAATTAAGATCAAAAATCTTTGTAACCACACATTGTCGGTTCTTTTGTCAGTTTTTCAGTCACTTCTTAACTTGCAGAACGTCTACGTACGGTTGCATGCGAAGGAATTTTCTTCTACTGTTTTAATTTCGGCAGTTCGCATTATGCAAATTTTTAAATTTTGACCCGGCCCCCCGTCATTATTAAAACTCAATAGCCGATATGCGAGGTAGAAAATTACTTAGCTCGATGAGACGAATCGAAGGAGCTATAAAAATCGAAATTCGCCGCCACAGACTGTAGTACCTTTACTTGTAAGATTAAATAAGGCAAATTTTACTATTAAAATATAGTGGTAGCAAAAATCCGCAATAGTAGGAAACTATACATAATCACCATTTGCGAATTCTTTGACATAATTTTAAATGCATCAAAAATAAGATTTTTTTTTTTTTTTTCAAAATTTGTTTAAATACGAAGTACCGCATTGTAAAATATATCGTTAAAATACCTCCTTTTTCTTTACAAGATGAAATATTTGAATTTTTTTTTTCTCGTGATAGCCCGATTCAAGGGTTAAATTTTAATCAGATATCAGAAAATGCAAAATTAGCTGTATAAAATAAACAAATATTGAGAATAAAAAAAAAATATATTGAGCTGTATTTTTATATTTCTAACGATAAGAGAAATTACTGACAGCCGATGAAATTGAATATCCTTATGTAACGCAAATTATATTTGTATTTTATTAACTTTAATTGGCTATCAACATTTAGAATAAAACTCCATAGGAGCTAATAGGTTACCTTGAATGTTCCATACTACAATAAGTCAGAATACTCGGAATTCTGTGATAAATTATTACTTTCTCCGAGGTTTTTATATATCAGTGCTTTAAATTCCAAGGCATATATAATAAATTATACGGCATCCTATATAAAAGTAGATTTGAAACGACATTCCTTACCTGATATCCTTCATATGCTTACCTTACAACCTTCGCAAGTAATTACGCCATAATGAACACCAGATGACTTGTCACCACAAACTTTACATGGAATAATTTCGATTTGAGCTGAAAAGATAAAAAAAAAAAATTTTTGAAATGATCTCTTGTTTAGTTTTATACATTAGTTAGAAAGAGTAGGGCAAACAAAACAAAAAAAAAACTTTTCAGACAATCTGTTTAAACATTGTAGCTTTTTAATAATAATTAATTTAATTAAACATACATATTTTCGGCTTGTCAAACCTAGTCACACCTATTTCGTTTTGTTCGTATGACTTTTTACTATCGATTTATATAAAAAAATTTCAATTCCGCGATCACGGGGCTTTCGATGTCACCGGCTCCCTACCTATTTTCAGTATTGAGAATGCAACACTGCATAGGCAGATTAGCGCCATCTGTCAGGTGCGGAAATTATTACATTCCGGAACTTACTTCCGGAATAACCCTCGTATTTACCCACAAAAGATAGGAATCAAACTGTAAATTACATTAATTTTAATCTAAAAAATTGATTTGATTATACAAGGTACTAGTTATTGAATTTTAAAAGTACAGAAATATCTGATGTATTAGTAAAACATAAGGGTAAATCCGGGTTGCGTTTTCAAGAAGGCTCACGTTTTGAGCACCTTATCGCCAGAGTAAGGGTTGGCGCGGAGATGAATTCAACGCTACGCTCCCTTTTTTGTTCATGACGTCGTACGCGTAGCGAACAGCAACCCAATTCCTTTGCTGAGAGGAAGAGATGTGCTTTTTTCCATTTGTTTTTTCCGCAAATGTAAAAAGCTAGACGAAATGTTATTTCACCGTGGTTTGCAATTAGAACCTTGCTTAAAACAACGATCTTTTTCGCATTAAAATAACTTTTAATTGCACAAATATATATAATTCAAACATAAGTTATTTTTTTCAGTTCTATAGTATTCATTTATTTCATTAATTTGCTATATGTTCGAAGAAATTGAGAACGTATTTTAAAAACAGACGTAAAAATTTTCTTTAATAAATATAATTGTATTGATCATGTTTTTATGACACAATTGAACATAGTTTTATTAGTATTATTACTGAATTAATTTAGTTTTTTTTTTATTATTATTAAGCGGCATAGTTATGTGACGTGTTGATTGCATTAATAAAACACATTTTCACTGAAATAATTCATTAAAAATTAATTGTTTTTTATTTAATTGCGATTAGAAGTTAATAGGAAGTTGAAACTAAAATCAATTCGATTATATTTCAAATGAAAATCAAATTTCAAATTTCAAAGTAATTACTTAAAAGGCGCAAAGGCCAACATAGTGAAAAAGATTCCAAGCCGGGACTCGAACCCGGGCCATCAGTATAGCGCACTGACGTTCTACCGACTAAACCACTTGGAACGATACCTAGCTTGGAAAAATTTCTCACTATTATATGTTGGCAAGGCTACAAACGCAGCACAAGATGGAATATTTATCGTGAGTCACCGACCTGGGACAAACACGAAACATAATTAAATCCAGCATCGATAGAAATTATATTAATACATGGAATATAATTTCTATCGATGCTGGATTTAATTATGTTTCGTGTTTGTCCCAGGTCGGTGACTCACACTAAATATTCCATCTTGTGCTGCGTTTGTAGCCTTGCCAACATATAATAGTGAGAAATTTTCCGAGCTAGGTATCGTTCCAAGTGGTTTAGTCGGTAGAACGTCAGTGCGCTATACTGATGGCCCGGGTTCGAGTCCCGGATTGGAATCTTTTTCACTATGTTGGCCTTTGCGCCTTTTAAGCAATTACTTTGAAATTTGATTTTCATTTGAAATATTGTATGCAAGGCGAATGTTTCTCTCTGGAAAAATTTCCATGTATTAATATAATTTCTATCGATGCTGGATTTAATTATGTTTCGTGTTTATCCCAGGTCGGTGACTCACGATAAATATTCCATCTTGTGCTGCGTTTGTAGCCTTGCCAACATATAATAGTGAGAAATTTTCCGAACTAGGTATCGTTCCAAGTGGTTTAGTCGGTAGAACGTCAGTGCGCTATACTGTAGAGATGGGCAACATCGTTCCTTTTAAGGAATCGTTCCAGCCGGAATCGTTCACCGAAAGGAACGAGTTCATTGGAGTCGTTCCTTTCGGAATCGTTCCGAAAAAAAGGAACGAATCCGAGAAAAAGGAACGAATCCGAGAAAAAGGAACGATTCCAAGAAAAAAGAACGATTTTGAAAAATAAAGGATTCCGAGGGGAAAAAAACACTTCAGAGATAAAGAGAACCACATGCAATCCATAATATTTTTTACTAATTTATTTTCTTATGTACCCATCCATTTTCTTAGGCATCCAGTCGCTTTAATTTTGTAATGTTTTGGACAGATGATTTTGTTTTTAAGAGTTCATTTCATTGATCAGTGTGTGCAATTAATTTGCAGTTATTTCTAACTTTATGATTTATGGTATAAAGCATAATTCCTCTTGGAAATTTAAGGGCGGTGCAAGGTCTATTCGATTTTCAGTGTGATCATTGGTTTCTCTTGAAAATATGTCGTCAAATGACCGTCCATTTATATTATTATTTTATACAGTGTGTCTTTACTCTCAACGATGTTCAGTGGCTAAGTCCTAAACCGTTAGTCATAGACCTATAGTTCCAATTACAAAAATGTTTTAAATAAGGTAAAAAATTATTCTGAAAGTCGTTTGGATCAATAAAAATATTTCTAAAAAAGTTACGAAATTTAATTTTTTATACGGTCCTCCGCCCTATAAGAGATATTTAGTAAAAATTTCCTGTTCTCTTAAAAGAAAGACAAAAAAAGTCCCATTCATCTAACACTAAAATTCATGAAGTTATACGAAACTTTGAAATGCAAGACTTATGCCACTTTTCTGCATCCGAATACACATGAGTTTAGCCATGCTTCTAGGGGTCGTAAACAAAGTGCTTAAAGTATTTGAAGGATTTATTTCATGTGTAGCTGCGCTTTGAAAGAAATCGTATTACGACAGATTTTTGTATGGATTTGAAGCTGTTTCTTTTCATGATTTTTTTAACAAAAACTATGCTATTTTTATAAGCTTTTATTTAACCTATTAACCGCCAAAACTATATGTAGGAATTTTCAAATTTCTTGTTGAAAGTCGCTTGTCACCACAAATTCAGAAAGGTAATTTCCGCTTTATTAAAATATCAAAATTTCTGCCAATAAATAAGGCAATTTTTTTAATTGTAAAATAGTGGTGACAAAGTAATTAATGTAAGCATGAGCAATTATTTTGACCGTTGCGTGAACGCAACACCAGCGGGTAACGGGTTAACTTGAAACGATCGTATGCATGTCTTTCCAGTTCAAAATTTGTACTCGAAATTCAACTCACTTTAAAATATGCGATCGATGTTAAATTTTACATATTGACGTAAATCAGATGACAATGTAATATTATTATGATTTTCAGTGGTTACCATTATGTAGTTATTTTACAGGGTAACACAAAAAATTTCGGATAGATTACTGCCAACAAGTTTTCTAAAAAGTTTTAGATTAGATAACACAAGACTGCGATGGTTGTGTTTTTTTATTTTTAAAATTATGTATTTTCAAAATTATGATTTTTATGTATTTTTTAGCGCTGAATCCGAAAATTATCTTCATTTTTAACCATCATGTCAGAATTTTTCGCAAATAGTAAATTTCAAAATTGAAAAAATAGCTAATACTATAAAATAGAGTCGATGGTTGTATTTTTTAACTTTTACGACTGATTTGTATGTGCTTTTTAGCACTGAATGTAAAAATTACCTTCATATTTAACCATCATGTTAGACTTTTTTGTAAATGGTAAATTTCAAAGTTAAAAAATAGCGAAAATCTGATACTATAAAATGGATGTAAAACTTCTTTTATTCAATTTAATTTTATTTAATTCAAGAATTTACTCAATTTTTGTCTTATACTGGGATTCTTACAGCTAAACAGCTCGGGGATCCGATGATGTGGGAAGGGAAGAGGTTCAATTAAAACTTTGAACTTTTAACCTTTGAAATTTACGATTTGCGAAAAATCCTGACGTGATGGTTAAAAATGAAGGTCATTTTCGGATTCAATAGTAAAAAATACATAAAAATCAATTATCAAAAGTTAAAGAAATAACAATCACATCTATTTTATACTATCAGAATCAGATTTCCGAAATTTTTTCACTTTTTAGCTTTCAAATTTACGATTTGCAAAAAATCTGTACTTTGTGATAAAAAATGAAGGCCATTTTTGGATTCAGTGTGCAAAGAATCGAGGGTGTTGCTTTTCAACATTTTATTTAACGAAAATTCTATTATTTTTTTCCTGTTATATGTTTAGTACAAGCTGTATATTTTGCATTAATATTTCAGAATGATTATAGATTTCAAATTTATAATGCAATGTTAATTTTACTATCAACTATATTTTTTATATATCTGAAGATTATTTATTTTCTAGTAAATTTGTAAATGACCCCTATTTCGCAGCAAAAAATATGCTCCAAGTTGAAACAGCCATTACTTCGGTCAGTTTTAGTCGTAGAATAATAGGACTTTTATTTGTCTTACTTGTAAGTGTAATAGGAAAGTTTTACTAACTATAACTTGAAGGACCGGGAGATCATATAAAAAATTAAATTTCATAATTTTTCAAGAAATGATTCTATTGACACAAATCACTTTTTAAATACTTCTTTACCCCCATTTAAAACATTTTTGTAATCGGAACTATATGGCTATGACTAACGGTTTAAGAATTAGCTATTGGACATCGTTGAGAGTGGACATCCTGTATAGGAAATTTTATTATTGCTCTGATATTTGTCACCAGCGTCTAGGAATTTTTAGTCTCATAGATTCCTCTTCAAAATCTACCTCTAGGTAATCTTAATTTCATTTTTCATTCTGAATCTCATTTTTCATTTGGATGGCCCTACTGGTTTGGATATGTAACTAGTTAAAGTAGATTACATTTTTGTTCCAGTGTCCGTACTTTCAATAACTTTATGCCCTTTATCGTCTTTCTCCTTAGCTCCCTAACTTTACGCACACAGGATATTTCGCATAATTCATCAACATTATTATCACCGCCTTCAGGATCTGGTTCAGAAGTGAAACAACCTATTCTATAGCAATCATCTTGTAGTGCAATTCAGTGATATATATCAATTTTAATGCATTTGAAATAGCTTAATGTCATTAAAATGCGCTGCAAACGATTTTTTCCCGTTGACCATAATGTAACGAAATACTTTTGAGTGCCCCTGTAAATAAACAATTAATGCTACACTCTTCATATTGAATACAAAACATCCCATGGTAAACATCATTAACATATATCAATTGCATGGGAATCCGAGTATATTTACGGGAGTTAGGTATATTACACACTGAGACCACAGAACGACACAAAGCGCAACATGAAGTGCAAAAACCGGTCGAAACAAAGAACGAAGTTGTTGCAAACTTGTTTTAAACCAGTTTTTCTAGCGAATTCAAGCGACATGTCTTATTGTCGCCTTAGTGTGTGACTTGCCTTAGGGCGTGAACAGACGGTCTGAGGGACAGACAAACCGCATTCATAAACACTAACTTTATTGGAAAGAGTTAAAAAGTAAAGCACGTTTTTGCACACTGTCTTTCCTGAGTGACTGATGTATGTCTTGTCTTTTACCCTAACATCGCTATTTGTGAACTGCTGTTAACTACGTAGAATTTCAATAAACTTACAACTCTTTTTGAATCTCCAATTTCACGAGAACCTACAGGGATTTCTCTAATTTTACACCCTCATCCGCCGTCACCCTCTCTCCACTTATATCATACAGAACCTCAGTTCGGTGTGAGTGAATTGCAATGCTAATATGGTTGTTTGGATTGGGATTTTTGGAGCTTCATAACTCATAAAGTCATGGAACACTTGTGTTACACGAAAGGGTAGAAGTTCCTTCAGATGATTTGTAAACAGATTCATTAGCAGGGCTATGGCTAGTGATATTTATAAGATAATATTATATGCATTAATATTATAATATATATATATATATATATATAGTAATATATATGATTTTATTCATATATAGTACATATTATCTCCGCCAAAAGATATAGTGATTCACTAAACTTCAAAGTTCTATTTCTTTAAATTTGAAATTTGCTAACATTTTAACTGAAAAACGGTTTATTGGTTTAATTAAATTAAACAAATTAAAAGTATGTCCATTATTATTACAGAGTGTAGTACTATATAAAGAACTATCCTTTTGACGATGTTTCGGCCGTTGAATGAAAGATATCTGTTGCAAACGTGTTATAGATAATACCAACCTTAATTTTTTGAGAATTTGACAATTTTTTATTCGGAGTTAAACTTTTTATCGTCAAAACTATTTAAAATAGATAAAACATTTTGTTAAATTCGAACTTTTCAGAAAACTTTATGTAATTTAAGAAAAAAAAAAGAAAATAAATAAATAAATCTTCTAAGTGAAAAGAATAACAATAAGAAAGGAAAATACATAAAATTTAGTATCGTATTTGCAGTAAGTTTTACCTCAATAAAAACGTAAATTTGGTATTAGGCTTGAAACATTAAATTTAGTTTAGCATGAAGGGAGCCTCGATTTGATCGAAATTAAACTCAGATATGTATTATCCATCACCACAGTAACAGGCATTAATCGTGGCATTGATTTCGGGATTTACGAGTATCAATAACGATCAAGAAATCTGAATTATTATAAGAAATTATTACGATAAACGATTTTTTTTTTTTTTTGCTTTTATTTTACGTTGAATTAAAACAAAGTCACAGTTATTTAAATTCTAATTATTTGGCAAGAAATAGAAGTAAAATAACAATTGAAAAAAGCTGTACAAAATCACAACGTGCATTCTTTGGAAACCAATAACTAAATTCGTATATTGTAAAACTTTTTAAATGCAATATTAACCTTCCGCATACCAGACCGGTGCAACAGACCCGATAGATACATTCAAATTGATTTTTCACATTTTAAAAAATGAAAATTTTGTAAACATGTGACTTTTTCTGGAATGTCCTACTCAAAAGAATAGAACATCCCAGAAAAAACCCATATTTACAGAAATTTCAGTTTTTAAAATAAATTAGAAATATCATTATAAATATACCTGTCGGGGCCATTGAACCCCTCTGGTAGGCGGAAAATATGCAGCTTTATATATATATATATATATATATATATATATATATATGTCGCAGTGATGGAGAAAGTCCAATAATCTATATGTAGCACGTGATTTTTCTTTCCCGTTTTTATACTCAAAACGGCCATTAAGAGAGCGAACCGCGGTTAAATTATTTCAATCCCACCCACCACTGTTACTGTTATCTTATTATTATTATTAGACATTATGCTTTTTGAAATATTCATTATCTTAAGAAAGAAAGAAACGTTTTACAAAAATTCCTTGTTCTAACAGATTTTACTCTATGTAATAAACCTCAATGTAAGTTGATTAAAACAACAATCTTAGGGAGTTTCGAGATTTTTTTAATCATCTTCTTCAGGAGAGAAAAACAAGACGCTAAACCGTGGAAATAAAGTGGTACTCGAGCGCTCGTAGCTGGTCATATATTTATTTTGTCAAAGAGGATTCTCAAATTGAAATTATGTTTGAGGAAAAAACATGAAATAGTGAAATATGCATGAAAGTGCGTAACTCTACAATTATTAAAATAATTGAAAATCAGTTATTATTATCCTATTAAAATGCAATTTTTATGGCCTAGTGATATATTTCTTACATTATTCAAAACTGTTTCTAGTCAGATTTAATAAAATATTTTTCACTAGTAATTAAACAAGCATTTTCTTTGTTTTTCTTAATGCTGTTCTTAAGTGATCTGCTCAACAAGCGTAAAACGTTTTGACACATTTACAAATTCATTTTTTAACGGAAAGATATAAAATTGGAATGTTTGACCATGGAAGCGATTTGGAATCGAACTGTGTTTTCCATCTTTTGATCAGTAAATTACCTATTGAGTTATAATCGATTTTGATCATGTGACAAACATGTTTTTTCACCCATTTTTGAGAAATCATGCCTCTTTCAGGCGGAAATTCGGTTCAAAACGCCCACTTTGACACTATTTTCTGAAAGACCTATTGCGTTTGCAAAAAAACGGAAAAAACAGCTCGATTACATAGTTTCTGAACAACAACACCTGTTCGTTTTATGCATTTCCGAATAAAAATAAATTAAAACTTTTGTCACAAATTTATCCTTTTGGATTTGAGAACAGCCTTAAGAATTCATTTAGAAAAAATTCATTTCGTATGATACATTTACCAATTAGAAAATGTATTAGTGTATTAAAGTACACATGGTGTTCCATTACCCTCGGGGTCCAGGTACTCAATCGGTAAAGCACGTAAAGTTTCTGTGTTCGAATCCCATCTCGGGCACTTTTTCACTCAGGTGTAAAAAATCCAATTCGTATAAAATATTTTTTTAATTATTTCTTTCAGATTAATTTAGCACAAGAAGATGAAATAGTAATGTTTATTAAACGCCCTACTCCGCCCCGCACTTCAATTTCTTTTTTCTTTCTTTCTTTACTTTTCTTTTTTTTTTCTTTTTTTTTGAGGAGGGGTGGGGGGGGGGAGGGGCACACACATTAGAAGGATATTTTGGCAATAAAGTCAGCTTTAATAGAATCAAAATCTGTTATTTTGAAATAAAATAGCGTATTTTAATGTATTAAAACTGACCAGTGTACAAGAAAAGAACCGATTCCCGAGGAATCGGTCCTTTTCGGAACGGTTCCTCGGATTCGGTCCTTTTTGGAACGGTTCCTCGGATTCGGTCCTTTTTGGAACGATTCCGAAATGGACCGACTCCGAGGAATCGGTCCTTTTCGGAACGACTCCGAGGAATCGGTCCTTTTCGGAGTCGGTACATTTTGGACCGATTCCGAGGAATCGTTCCAAAAAGGACCGATTCCGAGGAACCGTTCCAAAAAGGACCGAATCCGAGGAACCGTTCCAAAAAGGACCGAATCCGAGGAACCGTTCCAAAAAGGACCGATTCCGAGGAACCGTTCCAAAAAGGACCGAATCCGAGGAACCGTTCTAAAAAGGACCGAATCCGAGGAGTCGTTCCTTTTCGGACTCGTTCCGAAAAGGACCGATTCCTTTTTACAGAATGGAATCGTTCCTTCAGTTTCACTGCCGGAATCGTTCCTTTGGAGTCGTTCCTCAACAAATGACACATCTCTACTATACTGATGGCCCGGGTTCGAGTCCCGGCTTGGAATCTTTTTCACTATGTTGGCCTTTGCGCCTTTTAAGCAATTACTTTGAAATTTGAAATTTGATTTTCATTTGAAATATTGTATGCAAGGCGAATGTTTCTCTCTGGAAAAATTTCCATGTATTAATTCGATTATAATTAGATTGAACGATAAAGCATAAATTATTTAGCCGTATCCTGCAATTAAATCTATCAGCTAAAATAACTGCAAGTTGATGCATGGAATTAAATCAATTACTATTACATTTTAATATTGTTAAAATTTTATCATTATTTGAGTTTTTATGAAAAAGACATTGGTCTGTCCCTAGTGCACAAAATTAAAAATCTTTAAAATTCTTCAGTTTTTTATTTTAAAATTTTTTGCCATATTTTTAAATATTATTTTGCCTTAGTTGTTTTATTTATTATTTAAAAATAATAATTCGTCATATTTGAATAAATCATGTAAATTCTTCTCTCGAATGAAATTCCCCCCCCCCCCCCCCCACACACACACACACTTTATATTTCGTCATTCTGCACACATATTGCTCTATTTATTAAGTTGAAGTGGCAATAAAATAATGCTCAATCGTCTGAGGCAACCTCCCATTTGGAATTTTCCCTTCCCACCCCCCACCCCCCTCTCCTTCATCACACTATTTTTTGCCCATTTAAAATTTATTGTTGCCTTACAGAAAAAATTAGTTAAAATTGCGTCTGAAATGTTAACTATTCTTTCGCTTATCCATAACAGTGCATAAAGTTTACTGTTTTGCCCTATCTGTTGATTTTTAAATAACAAATAAATAATTTACCATGAAAAAAGATAAGGAAACAAATAGAATGAAAGATTTTAAAAATAATATTAAGGATTAACCTTTTGTGCGCACGCTTTCATTTTTTTTTAAATTCTTTACAGTTTTTTAAATTTTCTGTCCTATTTATTACTTTGAAGTAACTATAAGTAAAAGACCAATTATTCAAATTCTGCGCCCCCCCCCCCCCCCCCACCAAAAAAAAAAGTTAAATATTCCAAGTTTTTAATTTTTTGGTTTGTTTTTTCTATTTGTTAATTGTTAAATTTAACTATTTAAATCTATAGCCCGTCACTATCATATACAGTTAAAAAAATTCTCTAATGATTTTATTTGTTACTTTGAAGTAACAAAAGATAGTCATTCAATCTCCCTTCTACCCCACCTCCCCTTAAGGGTGTATTCCAATCCAAACTGCTTATTTTCTGATTTATTTTTAAATTCATTTTTGCTCTCAAACCCATCAAACTGCCAAATTCTCTTATTTAGAAACCACATAATGTGCCGTGCTTGTCGATTTTTTGATAAATACAGAAAATATTGCAAAAAATGCTGTCAAAGTGGGAGTTTTGAACTGAATTTTACGAAGCGGGAGATCTGGGGATGAAAACAGGGTCCTACTGAGAAAATAATCGTTTAAAAATCAAATTCTAATGAATTGAGCGAAAAATGAAATCACACGGCCTCTTATACATCTCTTGAAAAATCACCTCAGCAAGTTTCATGTTTTTACTTTTAAAAATGAGTCTGAAAATGTCTCAGAAAATTTCGAGCTCTTGAGGGAGGAAAAATATTTTTTCGAATACACCCTTAAGAATTTCATCTCACATTGAAAAGGCAATTTCTAAACATCCTGTTTGGGAGTGTGAAAGGTTTTTTTTATTCTTTCTTGGTTTGGCCTATTTTCACTCGACTTTGGGGGCTGTTTCTGCAGAATGATTTGGTATTAAATTAATTATATAAGTTCATCGCAGAAAATATAGTAATTTTCTGCCACAGGTATTTTTTAAAATCTGTGTTTATATGTACATCAAAATGCACTGAAACTGCATTAATTCATGATCCCCATAAATCCATCTTTATATGTAATCAAATATCTAAACATATGACGGTAATGAGTTTTTGTTTAAGAGGTATGGAATTAATAATGCTCAATTGAACGAAAATTTACATTTTTGAGGGGATCAAATAAATCAAAATTTTAGTCTATATCATCAAAAGTAATAAAGGCCTTCGATAAAACAGAGTATAAGAATTCGTAATACAATTTCTTTCGAAGAAGATTTCTTTTCATCTAGAACACATAACTGAAAATATTTCTTTAATTTAGGTAGGACTAAAATATGCTAGTTCGTCTTCCGCCATTTCGGTTCAAAACAAAACACAATACGACGATTGGCGTTAGAGCTAGCTGAACGCTCTCGCTTTCGCCAACTCGCCAAGGCTGGTGCTGAAAACGTGAGCCTTCTTGAAAAAGCATCCGGGTTAGATACCCTATCGGATCCGTTGCCCCAGTCACGGTATTTCACCTATTGGACATGTGGCGGAGCTAGTGACGCTCTTCTACTTTCAGTCGGTATAAAAATGCATCGTAGACGAAGTTATAGCGATTTATTTCTTCAAATAAATGTCATATTTATCAAAAAAGGTAGGTTTGGCTTTTATTGTATGTTCTCATAAGATATAGTAGCAGATGAAATGTATTTATTAGAGATTTCCATGAAATAGTGAAGGTTGTTGAAACAGGTCGAAAAATGCGTTAGTTTATAGGTTGCAACCATATTTCTCCCTACTTCCAGAGCTAAGGGCTGGAGAATCTATTCCGATCAAGGTATTACTCTAACATCGATCTGGAATAGGTGAAAATAATGCGTAATTTCTGAATCTCTGAATTTAAATTAATAAAAAAAAATATTATTACACTTTCAAAATACGTATAATCGGAAAGAGGAACTTTTTACCCGACTGCAAAGAAGGGTTATGTGTTTCACGCGTATGTAGATATGTGGATTTTTTTATACCCTCGAAACAGACTAACGGCAGCATGGATTTTCATGAATGAGGTCTCTATCGATTCGTCTTAACCGTCCGATGGTTATAGGCTTGGTTTTGTTTTTATAAATTCAAAGTGGCAACCGTAAAATACAAAATGGCGGTAGAGACGAAAAAAAAATTTACGCACGCTATTGAGTGGCATATCATTGGATAGGTCTTTCAAAATGAAGACGATGGTTCATTGACTATTTTACAGTCAGAAGCTCCGTTTAAATATTACACAACCTGGAATTTGTGTAGGTAGGATCTCCAGCTTTACTGCAACTCTAACCATCATAGACATCTATAAGCCTCATCAAAACAATGTTTATAGATAAGAACTAACAATTAAATACAACTTAAAAGTCATCAATACAAATAAATAAAAAGCAATATAAAAAATAGTTTAACATTGATGAGAAATAATTAATTAATTCGCTTTATACGCAATCGGGTTTTTAAATTTTTTTAATTTAATTTTTACTTGTTTCCTCTTTAATGCAACAATAAAATACAAATCATTCTTGAGTATGTTTTTTGAGTTCCTGATGACTTTAAAGCTTACTCCTTTTAAAAGCTAATGTGATGTATCTTCGAACTCTTACACATTAGAGAATATTTCGGTAGAACTATAAATTTAAAATTGCAGCGTTTTCTGAATGAAAAGAAACAGATGTATGTCAAATTTCGTTTGACTACTCAATTTGTCAAAAAAGACCAAAAGAAAGTTCTCATTTTAAGTGTTTTCTTTTCCAAAATATCTTTGTCTGATGCATAATTAACCTCATTTTCTTAATGTGTTGTGAGGTTTTGTGTTGGTGTTTAGATACTAGCAGTATTTCCACAAATGATGGGAACTATGTAGAACAACAATATCATTTTCTCTACGAAGAAAATTACATTTCTGTAATGCCATTGGCAAATGATAATAGAAGAAAATCGATTACAATTTTTATATTATTAGCGACAGAGTAGCTATTGTTTTCAATGGCTCCACATCAACCATACTTACCTGCGACCTTTTATTTGTGGCCTGAGAAACATAATCATTAATCTTTATTTATAAAATTAATAGCGATGTTTATAAATAAAAGGTTTTACGGCATCACTGATGTTTTACATATTTTCATGAGAAGACAAAATTGGACCAATCATTCAACTAGCCGGTCTTCACCTATCTATCTCATAGTTTCATATGAAAAAATTGATAGTGCTGAAAGCAAAATTTTCGGTTTCGCTGGTGATCGCTTGGCGAGTGACGCCGAATTAAATTCCGAAAATAATTACAAGGCATTTAAATAAAAAGTTATTTAAAATTTTTAGGAGTGAAATAACTTTCAGTGACGTTCAAGGTATGTATTTTTAATTAAGACAAGAACCTACTCAGTCGATGAATGACTTCCTGAGGAAATTCAATTAAGAAGCAACTTAATATTTTGATTTATATGGTGTGTTGAATAGAGAAGGGCTAGCGACCAATGCCAGAAAGGGCGACACCTCCGTCTGTGACCATCACGGATCCCCTTGGATACAAGTGTGCAATAATTCCCAACCTGCAATAAACTTGCTAGTCACAAAGCCGTCAAGATATTCTTCTTCAAGAGATATATCCAGCCATCTAGCCTACACCGCTGAATAAAATAATTTAATTTCTTTTCTCATTGCATTACATTGCAATAGGGTGCTAATAAAAAATATAAAACATGTACTCAGTATTTATATACATAAACAAAATTGGGATCCTGATAAGGACCTTCAATTTCATATCAAATGATAGTCTACAGTACTGTCCATTTTTTAATTATGATTCATTAAAAGATTCATTTAATTATGATTCATTACACTTTAAATTTCGTTGATTTTACTCAAAGCGTAATCGGCGCATGCAAAGGAAATCTGACGTGGCTTTCCTGCCAAATACGCACACATACACTGTAAAAAAAAAATTCCGTCAAAATACGGAAACTGTACTAGCAATCGAGACGCCAGTACTATTTTCGTATTTTAACGGAAATAATTCCGTAAATTCTAGAAATTTTTCCGTTTTTTTTTTCATATTTCTGCATTTAAAAGTTTTTGTTTCAAAGACATAGATATACATAACTTTTCAACGAGAAATGTACATCTTTATTAATTTCAATTTTTACGGGCACCAAGGTCAGAATACCTCTATTTAATTCAAATAACAGTAATGAAACAACATTTACCTACGGCGGGGTTTGAACTAGGGAGCTGTCTTCTGCCAGCTTAGCGCTCTTAACCACTATGCCACGGGAAACGACCTACGTTTTCAAATATCGTTACTTATTTCAGATGCTTTTTATGAAGTAAGGGCAAGATGTTAAACAAGGAACATATTTTCGTAGAGATAATATTTTTTAATTGAGAATACAATTCTGCATGTTTCCATAATTTTGAATATTTGGCTTTTTAATTTCATGCTTTATATATAAAAAAAATTAGTCTTTAAAATATTTCATGCATGAAAGAATGTATTATAAGTAATAATTGCTTCTTTTTCGCAAGATTTTAAAAATTTTATTGTAATATTATTTTTATTTATTTATTTATAGATTTAGTTATTTTTGCAAGAATACCAATATATTTTTTTCAAACATGTACTTTAAAAAATTATTTGTGTGATGATCTACTATAAACTCAAATAAAGGAAATTACTACATGGTATTAAAATAAATTTTCTTTATTGCTTATTGTAACTTAGGTAAACGTCAATTTTATAATAATTTCGTTATTATATTTCAGATATGTTTTAAGTTTTATGTGCGAATCTATTAAAGTGCATAGATTAAAAAATATTAAAATTAAAAATAGATTTTATCATTTTAAAACATCTTACAGAGATTTAAAAAAATAATATTAAAAGCTTGCTATAAATAAGTCAAACATTATTTTAAAATTATAATGAAAAATAAACTGTAACACTTTCTTTCCCAATGTCTCAAACTTAAAAAGAATTAATAAGATTTTAATTTTTTTAAATATCGTAAAATATTTTTAAAAACTATTTTAAAGTTCTTTATTTGAAAAAGAAAGAAGGAAGGAAAAATACTATAACGAGTTATTTAAATATAAATATATAAATGGCGCCATAACTTTTATCGGTTTTACTTGAAAACCCATGTAAAATCAACACTATTTAGTATAGGTGAAAACTGGGAAATTGAGTTAGTAGCCAGTGGCCGGTAGACTCGGTTTCATTAGTGGCCACTTTTTAAAGTTAGTGGCCACTATAATGTTTCAAACTTTCTTGACATCTAGATAAACTATAATCGTTGTATATATACATATTTTTCTATAAATGAGACTTTTATACCAGACAACTATTCACAATAAGAATAGGGAAGCAGTCGAAATTCAAGAAAATTGCTTTAAAACCACAAAATCTGTTATCATATTAATTTTTTTAGAATTTATTTTTGGATAATTTGTATATGTTCATAAACAGCATTATCAATCAAATTCATTTTACTTTCTTTATATAAAAAATAACTAATTCCAACAGCTAGGTGTATTCAATTAAAAAAAGAAAATCAAATAAAACATTATTTTGATTTTATTTAATAAATGTGTTATTAACATGCTACACACATTACATACAGTTGAAGTCTAAGCTGGTGACTGTATTTCGCAGGATTAAACAGTATCTCTTGAAGCAGGCCCGGACTGGCCAGGTCGGCTAGTCGGTGATTGCCGAGGGCCCCCGGCACAAGGGGCCCCCGGAGGGGCCTCCAAAAATGGATATAGTAGTTCATAACTAGTTACATCAGAATAATGTGACTGTTTCCCCATAAGTTTCCCGTAATCTTACGCATTTACAATCAATTTTAAGCTGTTGTCTGTTGGCAGTTGTTTTTTGTGTATGTGAGCATATGGAAGGGGGCCGCAGAGGGGCCACCATAAATGGATATACTACTTCGTAACTAGTTATATCAGAATAATTTGACTGTTTCCCTGTAATTTCCCCGTAGTTTTACGCATTTACAATCAATTTTAAGCAGTTGTCAGTTGGTTTATGTTTATGGTAGCCTATAAGGGGGCCCCAGAGGAGCCTCCAAAAATGGATATACCACTTCATATCTAGTTACATCAGAATAGTTTGACTGTTTTCCCGTAATCTTACGCATTTACAATTAATTTTAAGCAATTGCCAGTTGGTTTTCATTTATGGTAGCCTGTGCAAGAGGGCCCCGGAGGGGCCTCCAAAAATGGATACATTACTTCATAACTAGTTACATGGAGGTGTCTTCAAAAATGAATATACTACTTCATAACTAGTTATATCAGAATAGTTTGTCTGTTTTCCCGTAATCTTACGCATTTACAATTAATTGTAAGCATTTGCCAGTTGGTTTTGGTTTAAGGTAGCCTATGTAAGAGGGCCCTGGATGAGCCTCCAAAAATGGATATACATAGTTAGTTTCCTAACTAGTTACATCAGGATAATTTGACTGTTTTGCCGTAATCTTACGCATTTAGAATCAATTTTAAGCAGTTGCCAGTTGGTTTCTGTTTATGGTAGCTGGTAGCCTATGTAAGTAGCGCCGGTAGTGGTGTCGTGTCGCTGGCGAAACGGAGGAGTGGTGCTGACTTTCTCATCGCGCTCTCTGCAGTGCTCATAGGCTCCGGTTCAGAGAACATTGCGACACTGGCTGATCGAAACAGCGAATCCTCCCTATGAAGATTTACTGCACATGCTCAATTTCTACTGAAAATAGTAACCAGGATTGGCAAGACAGCTGAAAAAAATTGCCAAAAGTTTTTTTTTAATTATTTAATTCGCATTACTCTGCTGCATTTCGCAGGAATCTGCTTTTTAAAAAGGGCTTTTATTCTGAATATGAAAAAGTAATTTGCCCTATTTTAAGTTGTACAACTCCTAAAGGTTTCTTATCTACCGCGTTGTTGTTATTCTCGTGATTAAAAAATGAGATATAGTTCACGCTAACATTCCTAACTTAATATGTAACCTTTGCTTATTAAACTAATATTTAACTTTAAATTGTATCAGATAGTACTCTAAGATGCAGCTGTTATGGGCTGGCTGCAATTTGCGTCCGCTATGTCGTTCAGGGAAAGATATATGAAAGATTTTTAGAAATAACAGTAGATGATAATTCATGTGGATTGACTTTGTACGAACTTATAAGATCAAAATTAGCCAAGTGTGATATTGCTACATCAATTACTATTTCTTGTTCATTTGGCCGAGCAACAAATATGAAATGCTGTTATAATGGTGTACAAATTTAGTTTAAAAAGGAAAACAAAGATTTTATTTACACTCACTGTATAGGACACGTACTGAACTTGGTAGTAGCTGATTCAACAGTAACGTTGCTCCTAGCAGAAAAGTTATTTAGGTTGGTGTAAGAATCTGTCGTTTTTCTAAGCTCATCTCAAAAAAGAATATGGGGGAGGAAAACAAAAAGAAAACATATTACACAAGATAAACTGCACAGGTTGCAAAAAATAGGAGCAACAAGATGGAGGAGCAAATATAAAGACTTTCTGCGATTTCTTTCTCTTTCTTCAATTATCGATGAGGGAATTTTAAGATGTGAGGAAAGTGTAAACACAGGGAAACTATTCCATTTTATTACCGTTTTAAAAGAAATATCAAATGGAAGTTTTGAATGCAAATCTAAATTCATGGCAAAAAATTTGATTACTAAATAGTCTAAATTTTAAAACCTATTTATGTATATTGTTTTGTTAGATTTATTTCTTGTTACATCTCCTAATGTAAATTATTTACAAAATAAAACTAAAATAAGGTAAGGGATAAAAGGTAGCGGTACAAAGTAAGGGATAAAATACTATAAGGTAAGACTATTCTACAACTTGGAACTTGGTACAGCATCTGCTTCAACAAGTAAGGGATAAAAGGAATGATAAACACTTTCAGGTTCAGTATTCAAAAGCAAAATGTTATGCAAGTAGAAGTAATAGCAAATTTGAAGATAACAATATTTATGTAAAAGTAGGGAAATGCCTGTTGAAAAATCAATAGACGAAGCTCCTTGAATCTCAACTGCTCAAAAGTATAAATTGGCTTTTTCAGTGTTTTAGATTGTTCCAGGACAAGTATCGAAGGAAGATTTAGTCGATTTATTCCAAGTTAGAACCAAGGAAAATTAATGAAATCGTAATGCTTTATATAGTTTTCCAACGGAAGTCCTTTGTAGTATTTCTAAACTTTGTAAAGTTAAAAGAAATCAATTATTGATAGAGCTGATATAGTTTGTAGATCAGTGTGAAAATTTTACAATGGCTTAAAAAACTAACATTGAAAGAAAACAAGACAATCTTTGAATGGAGCTGAAGAAATCTGTGAATATGACGAAGTAGAATCTGAATTTGAAGAATACAAGAATTTTTATGGTTATTCCTCTGGCAAGAAACAATGCTTTCTGTGCTTTTATATTCTTTTTGAACTCTCACACAATCTTGAATGTTTACAAACCTGTATGTAGCTTACAAGTTTGTACTAACCATATCTTGTGGGAAAAGTCACCTGTGAAAGGGTATTTTCTAAACTTAAATAGTTAAGAATCGACGTAGGTCTACTTTATGCCAAGACCTTATGTCTAATCTTCTTTTCATGAATGTAGAAAGAGACTTATAATTTGGATAAAGATGTTATTATAGATGACGTAGCCAGGATCAGTGAAGAACTGACTAAAAAGCTGTTAGGTTAGTAAACAGCCATTCACAATCACATAACCTTTCTTAGTTCGCTGTATCTATACCAAGGTATAATAGAGTCATTTTTCTCTTTGTTATAAAATCTATTTTACAATTTGTAACAATTAAATCAAAATTAAAGAGGACATTATTTTTTTTTCAATACGCTTGTTTTTTATTATTATTATTATTATTATTATTAACGCTGTGTTCTTTTAACACTTTCCAAGGATATTGAAATTTATGTATAACACTGAGGTGTACTACAAAGCTCTTATTGTAGAATCTGGTGTGCATTTAATTTATTGTTCATTTACAGCAGTGGTTACCAACGTGGGGCGTACGCCCCACCGGGGGGCAATTCCAAATTTCTTACTAACTCATTCGCTATCAGTTCCTTTTGTATTTTTTGGAGAAAAGTAATGTTGTAGACTAAAAATAAATGAAATACAAGCAAAATTTAATTTTAAAAATGTTCTCTATTGAAATTTTAAAATAGATTAGAAACCAGAATAATTATTTGAATAATCATTTAAAATATTTTGATATCTATAAAATTATTAAAACTCACTATAATTTTTCTGGTGGTAATTGTTTTAATTTTTCGTAATGTTTTCCATTACTTATTGAAAGCGTTTTCTACTGCTATTCGCGAAGACAATTAACGCGTTGAATGCTAAGTCTATTTTGTCTGTTTTCCCGTTTGGGCCACAAAAAAAGATTCCTGTTTCACAATCTATAAGTGTCAGTCACCGATGACTGACGTGTTAACGATATTGGGAAAGGGAAAATAGAGAGAATGTGTTATGCGGAATTATGGCTACTGAAATTTGATAAAGATGATAATTTTGAAATACGTACTTCTTGTGTATTGTGTTATCCATAGAAAGAAAAGTCAATGTCCAAAGATTTTACACCAACTCTTAATAAGTTACAAGAATGCATTATAAAATGTATGAATTTATCATTTTTAACGTTAAATGTAAATGTATTTTAAGTTATTTTTTGAAGATAAAAATGCAGACCGTGCACTTTTCTTTAACATTAAGTTAAGTTGGAAAAGTACAAAAATCTCGTTTTGGCATATCACGAAAGATGTATAATCTCTTTGCATTTTTAAAATTATGTAAAAACACATTTGTGGTAAAAGATTCAACTCTTTGACAAGTTAAAAAATGTGAAATGAATAGCTATTGTAACTGAACTATTACACTCCCACCGTGTGAATAGAGTTCACTTTTTAAATAATAAGAGACATAATTTACAGATTACGGGGGGGGGGGGGGGAGCATAGTAACTTTACAGATGCTTTGATGGGTCGTGGACTAAAAAAGGTTGGGAACCACTGATTTACAGGGACACACAAAAATATTTGGTTACAGTACTGAATATGAAGAATAATTGCTGTAAGTGTGTTTTCAGTTATGGTACGCGATTTAAAATTTAACTATTTTTTTGCATATTACTTGGTGAATATTAGTTCTATAGATCATATACAGGGCTACACAAAAGGTCTCAAGTACATTTCCATTTATTGGCGGACATTACTGGCTAGAAATTTTTAACTGCACTATGCATTTAATTTAATAGACTTTTAGCATACAACGTAATATACATACAAATTTATAGATCATGTAGAGGGATGAACAAAAATTCTGATGTTTTTTAGATTATTGATCGTGATTTCAGTAATTGTAGAACAAATGTGTTATGCATTTTCTAAATTGTTCATTTAGACATCTTTCACCTTAATAAACTGCAAAGTTTTATTATAATTGCTGAATGTGTTGTAAAAATATTACATAATCTTTGCAGGACGCATGATTTTTCGGTCTTGTTAATATTTACTTAGGTATTACAGTAGGATTTAGATTATTATGGCTTCAAAACAGTGATTTGGTTGACTAAAACTAAAGACATTTTTCCCACTCATTTTTAAGTTACAAACAACTCCTAATTAGCATATTTATTTATTTTTTTTAACATGGAACTAGTTTAGATACTGTATATAAAATAATATAAATATTTATTATGAAAGTAAGCAAACTACAACACAAGCAGATTATTTTTTAAATCAAGTGTTAGGGTGTATCAAAAGTATTTTCGTTTTTAGGATACCTCTATATCTATATGAAAGGCTATAGATGGCACTACCTTATAATTAACGATCAGTGCAAAATGCTATACTAAAGAGTATATGTTCCTTCAAATTATATTATGCTAATATCTATTCTTTTATCTATTTATAGGTTACATAATGGTTGATACAAAAATTGAAATATTATCCATCTTAAGACATTATTTTAAAATTGCTCATAAAGTTGTTGAAGCATCTCGTAAAATTCGAGAAGTTGAAGGGGATGATACGATCAGCAAACGTACAGCACAAAACTGGTTCAAACTTTTTAAGGGAGATAACTTGTCACTTAAAATGAAACTCAGAAGTGAGAGGTTAATCTGGATACTTGTTAATCTGGAAGTTTTGAAGCAAAGAGTGGAGATTAAACCAACAACCAGCACACGGAAACTTTCAGAGGAGATAGGACCGTCTAAGGACATGATATGCCAAACTTTACATAAACTACAGAAAACATACAAGAACTCTGGGAAAGTCCTTTATGAACTGACTATGCAGCAAGCAAATCACAGAGTGGAAATGTACAAAACTCTTCTGGAAAACTTTCAGGATTTGCGGTTTTTCAAACGCAAAGTGACATATGATGAGAAATGGATGTATCTACAGAATCCAGATAATCGAGAAATAATTGTTTGATGTGGGACAATCAGTCCAACATGTTACGAAACAAGCGCTGTTTGAAAAGAAGTTCATGATCAACGTCTGGTGGAATTTTGAGCAATTTTGTAATTCATTTTGAAATCATTCCACATGGTCGATCGGTCAACTCTGAAATTTTCTGTGAACCGATGGACAGGATGTATGCTTCTTTGAAAAGCAAATGGCCTGCATTAGTCAACAGAGAGAGACATCTTCTCCAACAAGACAATGCAAGACTGCACACGTCTCGCAATAAAGTAGAAGAGCTTGACGGAATTTACCTCATCTCCTACATAGTACGGACCTTGCTCCTTCGGTCTGCCACGTGTTCCATTCAATGGCATAATTTTTTTTTTTGGGGGGGGGGGAGGGCCAGGTGCTTGTGTAATATTGACGATCTGCAACGGGGTTTTCTAGGCTTTTTTGCTTCCAAATCCAAAGATTGGTATCAAAATGGTATTGTTTAACTTTTAGGAAGATGAAAAGAAGCCATAGAATTTCATGGTTTATATACTGATTTGTGATACGTTTATTTTACGTTGAAATATTGCAACAAAGATTTCATTGTGAAAACGAAATTAAATTTGATACAACCTAAAATTTTACAAGCAACAAAATAGCTAAATGTGGTTTTTAGGCACGTAAGCCTAATTTTCAGAAAATAAATATTCTAATATTGTATTACCCGTAAATTTCTCGGTAAGGGGCCCCTTTTCCATTTCTAGCCGAGGGCCCCCAAAGGAACCTGTCCGGGCCTGTCTTGAAGAAAAATAATCTAACTGATCTAACATATTGAAGATATTGCAATGTCCTTAACCCTTTCATGTCAGATTTTTTTTTCTTCAGTTTTGATAATAAAATTACTTTTATTTTAATAATGCTAATCGTAGTTATCCGAATAGATTTACTGAAGTTTAAAGATTATCTCATTGTCTGAATTCTAACGAATGTACTTATTTTGTGTACTATTCAATTCATATTTATATGATAATAGGAAGGAAGTTTTTGGAGACGTTTGGAAAATATCATTACAACAGAGTTTAACAGATATTACAACTTTCTAAAGTTTTTTGTGTTTTATCACACATGATTTGTTCAGAAAAGTAACCTATACTATTTTAAATTTAAAGAGTGATATATATTTATAAAATAAAGAAATCGCCAACGGTGCAAAGAGAACTAAGCAAACTTTTATTGTTATTACTAAATGTCCAAACATAAATGAAATCATAATAAGAAATGCATAGCCATATATTATCATTACTATATGTAGATAGTAGCAAAAGTAATTGTTAAGACAAAACAATACTCGATGAAAAGACATGTACTATTAATAGTACTCCAAACCCGGAAGGGTTAAAATGCACTTGCATTTTAAAAGTGAAAGAAAAGGAAAAGGCGGTGAAAGAAAAGGAATAAATTATTTGAAACGCATGTGGAATCAAAGCTGACGAATATATTTTGCAGAATAAAACTGTAAAAAAAATAATCCAACTGAAGACTTGGCAAAAAAATGAAGTATTGAAAATGCAGCTAAATCATTGAAATCTGCTTGCATCCGGTAGGAAAAAAAATTAACCAGTTTGCTAATTAGATGTAATCAAAGTAGAGATGCATATTTTCATGAAAAAAGTTGTATTTCAGTTGGCGATCGATAACAGATTTTTTAATCGCCATTTGGCGAGTGGCGACTATAGTGGCGATCGATGGCCGATTTTTAATCGCCACTTTTACAACTTTAATCGCCACGTGGCGAGTGGCGACCGCTAATTTACACCTATACTATTTAGCCATTGGGAAATCATTGGACATTGGATATATTTTCAATATAGCGTCACAATAAGCCAGTATTGAGGTTTTATTGAAAATAATATCGCTGTAAGGCAAGTACATACAACAATTAATTACTTCGCTTTCCAAACATAGCAATTACTTCTGAACATCATTTACTGAATGTGATGGGGAGACTAGGGAGGGCTGACCATACGGGAGGCTTAACCCACCCATCAGTTTTCAAATTAAAAAAAAATCAGTTATAGAGTTTTATCATTAGGCGTTAATCAAAGCTACTGGAATGCTCAAACAATAGTCTTTGTTTCATACAGATAACCGAAATAGGTGTGGAAAAAATCACTTGTGCGGCGTTTTCAACCTAAATGTTGTGTTTTTTCGAAATATTTTGTAAGCTTTTTTCATATAAAATATATCATAGAAATTTAAGTAAGTAGGTTTTAAGTAATACCGAAATATCGAGCTTTCCCAACAAACACCTAACTTCGGGCCGCATGGCGTATTCGTTGCGGCCAGGGTGAGTTAAGGCCATTTGTAGACAAACAATACAGTGCCGTAAGTGACGCGCCGGTAATTACGGCAGCTATCACCAAACAGGCTAGGGATCGGAAGCGAGAAAACAGTTGCGTTTATTTTACCGGTCAATCATTGAGGGCAATTTCCGGCAAGCATTTAATGTATCCTCATCGTTTAGACAGTAGAGGGCTAATATTACCTAACCGACATATTTATTTAAAGAGAGGAAATGTATTTTTTCTTCATTTCTTTTAAATTAATCTTAATTACTTTAAATGTGGGTTTTAGTAAAAATATAAATACGTTATGAGATTTATATTTAATGCAGCAAAATAGATTAGATATTTTTATTTAGTTTTAACATATTTTTACAAAATATAAAATAATATTTCCAAACTAATCTTCGATATGTTTGCATGGATATTTTTTTATCGTCATACTGAAAACAATGAATGTAAAACAAAATAATATAAGATTTAAAGTTGTGAATTCAGTGTAAAGGTAAAAAAAAGATAAAATTCCTTGCCTCTATTAAATTCCTAATGATTTATGCATATTTATTTGCTTTATTATAATTATTTCACTAATAAAAGTTATAGTTAAAGCCATATATATTTTTTCATATGCATAAAAATAGTTAATTCAATGCCAGTTACATGAAAACAAATGTTAAGAAAACGGAAGAATTACAGAACAAATTTAGATTAAAAAAAATAACAATAAATAAATAAAATGTCAGTTACAAGTGCTATTTGCTTAATAATAATAATAATAAATAAATAAATAAGTTTGACTGTACATTTTTGCGAGAACGAAACACATATGTATATATGAAGTACAAAGAAAGTCGCAAGCTAATGTTAAACCTATGGGTAGAGTAGAATTCAGGACGCTTTTCACCGGGAGGGATTTCTGCGGCTCTAAAGGGGGGGGGGGGGGATTGTTCATATTGACCATTAAAAACACAAAATCTCAAATCTTTCGGGGGAGGACATCTCATTGCTCCGGGGGGAATGCCCCCCCTCCCCATCGCCACCCTCTGAATTCAACATTGCCTATGGTAGCGTTCTTTTGAAATTTGTAAAAATGAAAATAACTTTATAAAACAAAAATTCTGCAACCAAAGTCAGAAAAGTAAACACTAACCAGGTTAGAATTTAATCTCAGCTATTCAAGAATATATGATTTAAGAAATAAGTGAATTTTATTTATCATGCTTTTAAGGACTTCTCATAAAAATATCCTCCATCCCTTCCCCCCAAAACAAATACCGCTTTCGTATCGCTAAGGCGGTAAAGCAAGGTCAAGGAGAATCTTTCCTAGAATTACTCTCCACCCCACCCAGCTTTGGATTTTTTTTTTGCCGCGTCATTCGTGCCATTCGGTGCCATTCGTGTACGGTGATAACAAAGCTACAACCGGTCACTCATTTCATTTCAATATATAGCATTGCATTGTATGTTTGCGTCCGTATTGATTCGGTAAGTCTTTAAGTTATGTTTATTCATTGCAAATTTATTAATCGCAGAATCTATCTTTTGCATCATTTGATTTCATTATTATTGTTTGATACTTATATTTTAGTTTTTATGAATACGCAAGAATTTGTGAAAAAATGTGACTAAAAAGAAAGGTGTTTTATTTTCTTCTACCAGGAGAAAGTATTTAAGAACTTATACTCATACATTTTGTATCTTTCGGTTAAATTACATTAAATAGTTTATTTTATTTTATAGTCTTTATGAATGCACAAAAATTTTATAAACATACATTATGTAATCTTCGATAAAGTAGTGTAAAATTCTTATCAATAGTTATTTTTCTTTATTTAATTATTTTTATTAATTTTTAAGCGATTGCCTAAATAACTTTTAAACCTTATAATTATCGTTATTACATTCTTTAAAATAGTTTGTATTAGTGCAAATATAAAAATGTGACAAAAAAGAAAGGTGTTTTATTTTCTTCTACCAGGAGAAAATATTTACGAATTTATACTCAAAAAAATTTGATTAACTAAAATTTTAATGAAATTTAGAAATATCAAGATTAATTTAATATATTTTTAAAATCAGTATTAAACTATTATTTACATTTCTAATAATTATAAATAATTTTCAAGGATTTTGAAAAAGTTGATAATATATTTTTTTCTAATGTTTGGCTATTAAACTGCAAGAGAAATATCTAAATATTATCTCATAAAAGCAAAATTTAAAAATATATGAGGAATATTATACTGTCATTCGATTACTACATAAAGATTTAAACTTATTTTTATATAATATTTGAATGAAAAATGAGCAGAAATGATGCAAAAATTTAGATTATAATGATTTAATAAAACTTTGATGAATAAGCATAATCTAATAGATTTACCAACTAACCTGTGTAAAATATAGTGAAAATCTAAGTAAAAAGAATATCACAAACATGTCACATTTGAATATAAAATATATAATAAACTATGTTAAAATCATGTAAATTATTTAAGCATAAATTCGAAATTTATTCTTTAAAATAAAATACTTTTAAAAAGGTTAATTGAATGATAAAATGTTTTGGCAGGTTAAAAAAAAATCTTATAATTGTTTAGATATACTTATCAAGAAAATCAAGTTACTTTAACTTGAGCTTTTTCAAAAATGCTCAAAATACAATATTTGGTAATGAATTAATTGATTAGTTATTTCTTCAATTATATACTTTATAAATTTTTATGAAATGCAACAATTTAAATATGCATTGCATATAAATTTTGTAAATATGTAAGTGAATAAATAAAAAAAAAAAAAATGAATGCATTATGTGAAGTATTGTGTTTTGGAATTTTTTTTGAAAAAGTTCAAAGTCAAAGAATTTGAATTTCTTGAAAAGCGTACCTAAATAATTATAAGATTTTTTTAATCCTGCAAATATATTTTATCATTTAATTAGCCTGCTAAAAAGGTATTTTCTTTTATAGAATAAATTTTGATTTATACCTAAACAATCATTATGGCACAACCGTGGCTAGTGATTACATTTTAAATAACCATAATAGGCTTTTTTGTGGGCAGGTTCGGGCTAAATTTTATTTATTACAACCACAAATGGTAGGACAAAGGCTAGCTTCTGGTTAGCTTTTATTTTTAATGGCCTGTAAAATAATAATTGTGGGCAGTTTAAGGCTATCTAACACTTTTACTGAAAAGTTAGTGGCACGATTGTGGGCAACTTCTTGTACTTACGGCCAATTTTCTTGCGGCCTTATTGTGTCCAGCGTGACACTTTTTTTACGGAGCCGTAACTTTCATTGATAACGGGCCTCCATCGAACACTTTCGGCCAAGGCTAACGAAACCATCAGTGGCCCGAAAGTTCAGTGTTTGTTGGGTTCATTCCAGGCATAAAGATTGTGCAGTAAGTTAGGCTTAACAGAACAATGTGCTATTCTTTAGAAAAGGGCTATGTGGGGAGGATTGACCCAGTCAATGTGAGGGAGGGTTGACCAGATGAAATCATTTTATTATACACTATGCATAATGAAAGGTTAATGGTTATATATAAAAAAGAATGTAAATTTACTCTGTAAAGCCACTGTAAAATAGGGTGATGGAAAAGAAAATGTTTAGATTACAGAAAGATGTGTGAAATTACTATACTATCCACTGCAAGAAAAAAAATTAAGGAAATATAAATGGGAAAGTTGATAGGAACTTTTTCATTTAAATATTACTACTATACACAAATAGAAATAGTGTAAAAGACTAGAAAGGACTAGAAAGTATGAAAGCAGCAGTCTTAACATTTTCAGGTTCAGCGGTATGCTTATGGAACCACTTAATTTTAATTCCCAAATGCCACAATGGCAAAAGAATTTTGCTAAAATCTTTTCCATTTAATATGTATGTGAAATATACCATTTTTTATTATTTCCAAATAAATTTGTTCTTAAATTCCGGTGCCAGTCATTTATTTCAACATTTTAGTACTGAAAGGGATAAATAAGATAATGATCAGTTAAGTGCACATGCGGCTGCAAAAGGACATAGCATTGATCGAAAAACTTTTGGAAGGTATGTAGACAAATTTCACCAACATGAATACAGTGAGATGAAGCCAAACTATGTGACAATTAGAGTTGTCAGGTCGAGTGTCATAAAAAGTAGGAAAAGGAGACAAAAAAAAAAAAAAAAGTGGGACAGTGGCTGTAATTTCTGGGCATAATAATACACAAAACCCCATGAAAACGGAACCGGTCTCTAGCGGAATACTGCCTTAAATAATAAAATTTCATTTTCCCTGCTGTACAATTATACCTGCTCAAACGAAATTCTGTCCAAGACAATTTTTTTCTCCTCTGACTTGCGATTGCGTCTAACAGGTTTGTTTAAGCATCGTATTTTCAAAAATGTTTTTATAATAATTAAAACATGTAGCATAAAGTTATATTGCCTTTTTTAAACAGACTTTATTTCTCTTCTCAAATATTTCAATACAAAACAAAGTGGGTCAAGCCTCCCATATAGTGGGTCAACCCTCCCATACGTAGAGAGCCTTGACCCATTATTTTCCCACGGTTAAAATCAATCATTTCTCAAATTTCTTATATATTACACTTATGTAGCAATTTTATTTTGATAACTGATTGTATAAGGAATAAAATGTTATATAAAACTTTATTCTACGTTCAATATTTAAAAAATTAAAAAACCTTTTGTAAAAAGTGGGTCCACCCTCCCTAGTCTCCCCTACTGTTTTGGAAGCAATGCAGAAATAGTCCGTAAAATTTATGGAAAGCTTACTGGATTTATACGGATTTATAATCTCACAATGTCAATTACGGAAATCGTACAGTTTTCTTAGAAAAATGAAACTCTTCCGTAAAATTTTGTGGAAAAATTTGTGTATATTGACGGATATTTTTTACACTGTATATATACAGTCAGACACGGTTAAGATGCTTTTCAAAGGAGTGGACAAAAGTCTCCGCGTATTAAGCAGGATCGCGCATTAAACGTGATTTGTATAATGTTGCAGGAACATTACTTATTTACACATGTAATCGTCTAAATGAACTTTAGAGCTTTCATTTATATATTTACTGTGAAAAATTGTGTCTTTTACATATCGTCAGCACCATGTCAAACTATCCAATGTGAAAACAGTGGGCTACTTTTTAGGGTTTCGTTCATCTGACGAAACCCTATTCGTCTCACTCCTTTGTCTGTCTGTCTGTCTGTCTGTCTGTCCGTCACAGAGCCCGTTCTCAGAAACTATACATGTTAGAGATTTGAAATTTTGGGTACTTATAGCTGAACACCTCACATCAAACAACAAATCATAAAATTTTGAAAAAGTTGGTAATTAACTGAATTACGGGCTAATTAACTTCTAAAATTAACCAATCCACCTTTTTAACGCAGATTCAAATGAACTTTCTCCAACGGCGCGAAAGCAGGTGTGCTCAACTTCAGACATGACGGCGACCTTGCGGTTTTCCGTAGTGGAATATTTTAATACGAAATTTTAACTTTTTAAATATTAAATTTTTTGATAAAATTTTTTGCCATCCGGACGGGAAATCTCTCGCAGATTTCATACATACCCAATTCAAAGCGATAACTCAATTTGAAGCTGAGATATTAATTATTATTTAATTAATCTGTTTCATTTCTATCTAATGAATAGAATAAAATGGAGGCACGTGCTTTTTTAACCATGAAGTTATTTAAATTGGGAAATCTAACAATTTGCGTGAGGTTTCATCCGCTCTATGAGACAAGTATAACTTATTCATTATAAGAAAGTTTGTAAGTAAGTATTCATACCACTATTTTCGAATAGTAATTTCTGCAAATATCTTAAATTATTGGTTGAGATCGCCACTCGATCTGGTTGAAACTTTAAAATAGTTTATAATGCATAAGAAAAATCGTAAAAAAGAATGGAGTGTGATATTTCGAGGGGAGACTAGCGTGCTTCGCCCGCTATCGTATAATTTGTATTTGTAAGGTTTGGGTAAATGGAAAGGGGGGGGGGGAGGGAAATACTTTTGATTAAATATCCCAAAAGAGTTTCGTTCTGATGCACTTTTGTTACGAATAGTTTGCGCTCCCTGGTGGTGGAATGTGGAACTAACATAAAGCGATTTTGTTAAAATTAGGAAAGTTTGCATTACAGATATTATGACAATGACTAGCGTGCTTCGCCCGCTATCGGATTATTTCAGTCCGTGCGAGGCTGATGTAAAATGAGATGCATTCTTCCAGTGAAATTGAAAAGCGTGCTTCGCCCGCTATCGCATAATTTTATTTTGTTAGGTTTGTGTCAATGGAAAAGGGGGAGGGAGGGAACTACTTTTGATTAAATATACCAGTTAGTGCGCATTATTTAAAATTCAGATTTCTTGATTGGCACCACTTTTCTGAAATGGTGAAATTTCCCTTGTTTTGCCTTAAGTAATATATCATTAAATAAGGTTAAATAAAATGAATTTTACTATTTCAAAAAAGTGGTGCCAATCGAGAAATCTGAATTTAAAAAAAGTAGCCCGCTGTTTTCACATTGGATAGCTTCACATGGTACCGACGATATATTTAGATTGAAATTTAATTGTATTCCACTTTAACTCGTTGTTTCTTTTTATAGGACCGGCTGGAATATAAATATGGACTCCAACATGGCTTTATCATCTATTAATTACGTTTCAACCAAAAATAATTTTCCTACTTGACTAATTTTTTAAGAGAAAGAAAAAAAAATTAAATCTTTGAAGCACAACCTAGTTTTTAAAATCATATTTAGTACTTGTAGTAATGAGTACCATTATAATCTGTCTTTATTTCAATATAAGAAAAACTATCCTTATTAATCTTTGTGTAAAAGTTTAGCATGTATTGTTAGCATGACAATAAGTAAAGAAAACATAGAAAACATAAAAGAATTATCAACCCACAGCCGTATTTGTTTAATCTTTAGAATTTTCATTTTTTGTTGCCTATAATATGCATTATAAAACTTAGTAGTGATAGAACGTACATTTAAAACCTCACTAACAACAGGTATGACCATCTCTAATTATAATAATTTT
Organism: Maratus speciosus; assembly: GCA_963932465.1. Classification (NCBI taxonomy): domain Eukaryota; kingdom Metazoa; phylum Arthropoda; class Arachnida; order Araneae; family Salticidae; genus Maratus; species Maratus speciosus. Next base: position 15,296,716 of record OZ010787.1, on the reverse strand, counting down.
TATGGTGTATCTGAGTAACCAGTAACCTGAATTCTATATCTCTCTTACTACAGCAAAACATATACGGAGCGAGAGCCAAAGAATGTTAGGAGTCGGTATCAAAGAACAATCCCAATTTTACTAATTTAGCGGGTTTTTGTTTTACTCAAATATCCACCACTATTTCCGATTAGTAATTATTGTCTTAATTAATCTGTAATTAAATAAAGTAAATAATACTATTCGGAAACAGCGTTTTTTGTCTCAATACAAAAATCCGCTAAATTGATAACACTTTAGAAGAGAGAAGAAATTTGAATCTTGATCAATGAATTTGCATCTTAAGCGTGATCCCCACCCCCCCTCAAATTACCGAAAATCTATCGCACCAGTGGCCGAGAGGCTCTGCTCTCGAAGCTGGTAGACGGGAAGTGCTGGGTTCGATCCCAATCGCGCCCGTCGGCCTAATCGTTCGGAGTTTTCGTGGTTTTCTTCGAACCTTGGTTCTCCAAGCGTTAATACGGGTTAGGTTCCCTTAGAAAGACCTCCACGGAAGGCATTCCCCCCTTAGGGCCTATATCCCACGTGCAGATAATTGGCCGACATAAATACAACCAACCAACCGAAAATCTATCGCGTAATAACCGTGAGCGTAGTAAACGTGATATTTCTTTTAGTCTTATGGGCAATGTTCAAGGGATCGGAGAAAATCCGCGTATTAAGCAGGATTGCGTATTAACCGTGAGCGTCTTAACCGGGTTCGAGTGTATTCGTATTACTAAAAAAAAGATGTTTGCTCGTGTGTCTGTCTGTGTGTACGTCTGTTGGCGATAGGTATAGAGAAATCTACTGCACATATATGTATGAAAATTTAGATGATGATAGACGAAGGAGGGTCGCTGAATTCACCTGAGGCTCAAGTTTTTCTTTTTCTGATAATTAGCAGAGATATTGTTTAACACGTTCACGCCGGCGCGGTGGGTCACACTCGACTGTCTCAGAGTTGTCAAGTCTCCGGCTTTTTGCACACCACTGTTATTTTAGAGAAAATGTTGTTCCTTTAAATCGCCCAATTTCTCTAATTAAATAAAACAACATTTTCTGTATTAAAATACTGGTATCCAAAGGCTGGAGACTCGCCAGCTCTGAGACAGTCGAGTGTGTCCCACCGCACCGGCGTGAAATTGTTAAAACAATAATTAACATCGCAAAACGGCGAGTTTCGTTCCACGGATTGTACCTGTGCATGTGCATATCCAGACGTTCCGCGGTTCTTCGCGTATACTAGAGCGAAGCATTTGATTTTTCCTGCATTTTGAGATAGCGACTGCCGGCACCCCCGTAAAGTTACAAAATAATAATAATAAACCATCGAAAATTTTGCCTTAGGGGTCATCCATATATGATGTCACACTTTTTTTTCAATATTTTTAACCCCCTCCCCCCCTTTGTCACAAAGTGTCACACTTCACCATACCCCCTCCCCTCTCTTGTCACATGTCACGCTATATTACATAAACATATACTTGCAGTTCAAAATCAAAGTACTATGTTATAGATCATATTTCAAATTTTGTTTTGAAACTTTTAACTATGTGTTTTAACGACATTTGTGAGCATAATAATAAAAATGATTCGTGTACTTATTTTGTATGAAATAAGATTAAGATTTACAACAAAAAACATAATTAATATACAATAGTAATAAAATATTAATATGAAAGAACAATTAAAAACAGTAGTATTTTTGACTTTGAAATGGAATTTAATACATTTGCATAGCTGCCAACCTTCCACTAATCTTCCGTAATGTCTGGATTAATTTAACCCAGGTTAACCACATTTCGAACCAGAAAATTTATTTCATGAATGCTTATTTATTTAATTCCAGGTTTCTACGTGGAACATATTTATTTCCATTTCTTAAAAAAATTTCTGGTTTGAAACGTATTAAACCAGGGTCAAATTAACACAAGTATTACGAAAGATTAGTTTGAGGTTGGCAGCTATGCATTTGGTTTCAAAATGTTATCTTTACTGTACGAACACAAAATACTTTAACTTCAAAATAACTTTAAAATTTAATCTGCCGATTTTTAATGCTTTTGTTTTAACCAAAATGTGTGATGTCACACTTCTTACCCCCTCCCACCCCCTTGTCACAAACTGTCACAATTTCATGAACCCCCCTCCCCCCCTCCAAGCGTGACATCATTTGTGGATGGCCCCTTACTTTCCAGTTTCCAACGGTATCTTTCATTAAAAAAATTAATATTTACTATTTCAAAAGAAAAAATTTCCTGAACCTCGTTTCGCATCAGTTTTAAAGTTTTTCGTTTCTGCAATTCGGGAGTTGCTGAGTTCGATCCCAATCGCGCCCGTCGGCCTAATCGTTCGGCGTTTTGTGGTTTTCTTCGAACCTTGGTTTTCCAAGCGTAAATACGGGTTAGGTTCCCTTAGGAAGACCCCCACGGAGGGCACCCCCCCCCCCTTTGGGCCTATATCCCTCGGGATGATAATTGGCCGTCATAAACACAATCAACCAACCAACCGTTTCTGCAATTTAAAACTGTCGCATTCATTTCCAGGACAAAAATACAATATATATAAATATAACACATATACCCATTTATTAAGGGTATCTTTCCCTTTCTAATGGTGTATTTAAATAATATATATATTAATATTTATTATTTCAAAAAAATATTTTCTGAAATTCGATTTCATGTTGGTTTTCGTTTTTTCCGATTGCTATTCAAGTTTTCTGTTGTTCCTAAATTTTCAAAATGCTCCCCTGATGGAAGAAAAAAAAATCCTGTTATTTTCCTGTTCTGGCGGTAGCTATGGTTTCGGGAAATATTTAATATTTACTGCTAAAAAAAAAAAAAAAAAAAAAAAGAATCTTCAAGTCGTTTTGCGAAATCACCATAAAAATTATTTTTTGACGCCGGGCGGATCAGCCAATGTATATAGATATATATGTATACGTAATTTTTATAATATTTATAACTTATTAATTTATAATTTATATATTCATCATTTTTCCCTTTATTAATATTTTATTATCTTCTTCTTCATTTATTTAATATTCACTTAAACTATTGCGTACATTTATCATTTTATATTTAAAAAAATATTAATCTCTTTTTATATTAAATATTGTTTATTACCATACTATCCTTCTTCAATTTTCACAATCGCGCCCGTCGGCCTAATCGTTCGGAGTTTTCGTGGTTTTCTTCGAGCCGTGGATCTTCCATGCGTTAATACGGATCAGGTTCCCTCAGAAAGACCCCCACGGAGGGCACCCCCCCCCCCGGGCCTATATCCCTCGTGTAGATAATTGGCCGTCAAAAATCAACCCAACCCAACTCAATTTTCACATCTCTTCAATTCTATGCCGATTTTCAGTAACAACTGTTTGCAATTTACTGTAGCTGATTATCGCTTTTACTTTTAAAGCTAGATGTCAGTCCACACCCCTCCCCTTTTATTTATTTACTTATTATTTTTATTCTATTCTTCTGAGCTCCATCATATAACTTATAAGTTTCATAGGTAATTTGAACTCTTTTAAGTGCTTTCAAATTATTAATATATTTGTAATTTAACTTAATAGATGGCAGCACTATAATTTATGTTATTAAGTTATTTCTGACTCCATCTATTTTTCAGTTTCCTCTGCTCCATGTATCATTAAAAAATATTTAAACCCATTAAAATGCATATCTAATTTTAAATATTGCGTAATTCCCACCAGCAAATGCTTTTCGTACTTAATATTTTAAAGTTTTCTTTCGTTTTCAATACTCACTTGAAAATACATATTTGAACAAAAATGAATTATTGTGTAAATATGTATTATTATTAAGGCTTTTAAAACGTGGCAATTATACTAAATAAAGAAAGCTATTTCTTATTTAAAAAAATCCGAGTTACTTCTCCGAGCAGATAATCAAGTTTTTAGTAAAAAATTCGGAAAGAATCGGAAAAATAGTAAAAATTAAAAATATGATTGCATACGGCACATAACAATCTAGTCAAGTGTATGTCTGCAAAAGGTGGTTAAAGTCCTATGTATAATTTTGTATCCCCAAAAACGTACATAATGGAACTATGTATTTATTGCAATATTTTATTTACTGTTATGTAACTACCTTGACCGATTTCAATATGGACTAGCGTTTAAAATATCCTTCTATTTAAACAGGGGCGCTCCAGAAGTATCTGGCTCCTGTATGCAGAACTTCAATTGGCGCCCCATATTCCTAAACACCCCCCCCCCCCCCGAAAAAAAAAAGAAAAAGAAAAAAATATATAATTTTTTTCAATGAGTATAAATGCATAGCTGCCAAGCCAACCTTCCGCGGTGGTTTTCTCCAGATCAAATAAAAGAATTTGAACCAGAAAATTTATTTAATGAAATGTGTGTTGTTTCTACAGGGTTATTTTTTAATTTATTTATTAAATTAAATTTCTGGTTTAAAATATTGTTGTGGACTTTAAAAATAAGGAATGTTGACAGCTATACAAATAACGGGCATCCCTAAAAAGTAGGTGCTTCAGCTGTTTGCTCCCCCTCCCCACAAATGGCATACCTGCTACATAAATCAGCTTCTTTTACCTCCATTACTCCCGAATTTTTAAGATCTGATCTTTATTTATATTTATACTTAAAACAGTTCAAATAAACTTTAATTTGGAAATATAGCTGTGTTGAATTAATCAATGGTAGCACTATGACACAAAGAAAGGAGTGCTCGTAATACGGTAAATACACATAAAAGTAGAAAAATATTTTCTCAAATTAATGGTGTCCGTATTACATCGGAGCTTGTTATAGTGCTTTTATTTCTTTTAAAATAATGTAACATCAATTAAGATGCGCCTTAAACAATTACCACACGTAGATTATAATCAGGGGTGCATTCGAAAATGTTCCAGTCCCGGAACATTTGATTTAATATTAGCAAATACAGAACCCCTATGCTGACTATATAACAATTGTTATGAAAAATGCATATTCATTTTGACGTTTACATTACTAAGAAGCTAAGCGTATATCTTTACCCTGTCACACCCTTCCTTCTCTGTCAGATTTTTTTTTTCCGAATTCCCAATTTTCGTGCAATGAATCAAAGTTCTAAATTAAAAATACTAATAAAACAAAGTTTTCCTCTGTCTGTGTGTGATGGCTAGCAGAATCTAAGGCGCGTATACGAGACTCAAAATTTTTGTGAGGACAGTCGAAAGCCTGTCCTGGTGCACCCAGTGATGTAAAATAACCACTTTGGGTATTTTTCTCGGTATTTATTTTTCAGTTAAATATAGCTGTGAAAAAATTTGTAATGGATTTCTGAAAAAGTATGAAAATTTAGAACTTTAGACTTCCTACAACTCTTAAATTTTAAAGAACCTCAACCTTTTACATTGAAATATTGAATTTAAATGTCTTTTTTTTATTATAATGAAGAGTGTAAAAAAATAATGTATTAATTCAGAAGAATTTTATTAAAAAAAAAACAATTTTAATTAAATTTGTGTAACAGGTGCACTTAATATATGTGCAATACTGATTCAGCTAATGTATATTAGTACCACATAGGTCACTTCAAGCACTACCACGGCAATACTATATTACGATGGTAGTTCTCCATTAAAGCGGACACATTCTCTAATTTTTCCTCAGAAGACTTTTCTTTCCCTGATATTCTTTTTCTCTACAAATAACTACATCAGTCTAAGATGAGTGTTCTCTAATTTCATATGATGGCCAATTTCATGAATAAATATCATTTGTAATCTGACGGCTTTAAGGTGCAGTCGGTCAAATGAAATAATGACCCCATGCATTTTACTCACCAAATTTTTCCTGAAAACAATTAAATAAACATTCGATAGGAAATTATGTAATTCTTTCAAGTTATATTAAAAAAAAATCTTAAGGCTCATCTTCATACTTCTAAAATTGTACCGAACTCTGAAATTTTCAATACAAACGCAATAATTTTTACATCACATTATGCTTTGTCATTAAATTTTACTTCAGAAAACTAAACAGGAAGGCATTTAGTCAAGTAGTTTAGGTATTGTGGATATTTAAAATTTGAATCTCCAAATGTTAAATTCATTTTTAATCATTGCAAAACAGATTGCGATTGCTAATGTTCTATAAGTCTTGATACTTCTAAATTTGACAACTACTGTGTGATAGACAGGAAGGACCATTTAGCGTTTTGCGGCTTTAAGGTGCAGTCGTATTGTATTTTTAAAATACGATAAAAATATAATGCAATTTGTTATTTCGAAGACTCGTGAAAGGACGACTAAACACAAACAGACAGGCACGCATTTTGCTTTTGTGAAACTTTGATCTGCGTTTTTATATAGGCTTTTAACGTGAAAAAATATTTTCCACATTCTTTTAAAAAATCGGGTCAACCCGAATCCGACCCGCAAGAGTCAAACAGTCAACCATAACCCGAAACAATGAAAGCCAAGCCGACCCGCAACGCAAAAATATAGCGCCGAGTGCGGGTCGGATCGGGTTCGAGTAAAAGCGAGTAACCCGACCCGATGCAGGACTTTACCCCAGACTATTAGGTGGCATTCCCCTCGTGGGGGAGAAAATTAATTTTTTCATGTGACATATTGTTTTAAAGATTTTGCCCTGGATATTACTAAGCACTCACTCCTCTCCTCTTAACTCATTTTTTTTTTATTAGTAAAGGTTATTTTAAAGTTTTAATTTGTTCATAACTACCCCCATACAATTTTTCAAAAATTAAGAAAAACATTTACATAACAAATCTCAACAATTAGCAGCTTCCCCCCCCCCCCCATTTTCACACGCAGTGAACGGGTACGTATTTAAGACAAAATGGGGGGGGGGGGATAATTCGAAAAACCTGGTAACGCAGAACTCAAAAATGTATACAATAATCGATACAATTATATTTTCAGAAATTCGTCGAAAATGTATGGCAAAATTATGTCTCCCCTACTTTTTCAAAATCTACTGAAAATAAAATTACGAAAAAATTAGAAATAGTAGGAATTTATTTAAACCTTTCAGGAAAACTATAGATATTATCGTAGGTCATACAATTTTTCAGAAAATCGCAGTTTTTCTTTATACATAAACTTTATCTTGCTGGCGCTCAGCGGGGGAGTTGAGGAGAGTTCGAGCTACCTATCGACGCGAAATCATCCAAGGACTGTCGATAATGATTTATCAAAAGAATTGTCGGTAATTAGTTGAGATACTAGGTTGAGCAAAAAGTTCTGGGAAATTTGTAAAAGTTGCCTTGTTATGCGCAAATTAACAACAAAAGCAATAAGGACTATTCTCCAAAGTAGAGACCATCATTAGTCCACGACTTTCTGCCATCGTTCTGCCAGATTCCGGATTTGCTGGAAGTACGAAGTTTGTCGCCGTACCAGCACCTTCACCCTCATTAATCTCATCGACGGCTTTCAGAATCGTTAGACCTTTTCTCCAATAATGCCAGATCAACACATGCAAATCATACAGTTCAATAGGCATTTTGGAGCCGAAATTTCTGAATTCCTATAGATATACGACTAGTACTCCTATATGCGATACAGAATCTGGCAACTATTAGATTAAAAATTTCCCAGAACTTTTTGCTCAACCTAATATAAATAAAAAACCTACCTAAAAAAACGTGGCACAGACCAAAGTGGCCATGCAACTTTGTAACCTCCTTTCAAAGCGTACTTGACACAATGGCAAACTTTGTACAAGGCCTTTGTTTTAGGTAAGACGGATCACAATGATAAATAGTTTTCCATTCCAATTGAATTCAATTGTTGAAATATATATATTTAATAAAATAATTCCGCGTTATTTGCAAAGTCTTATTATTCGTTTAACAGCTATATTTTGTAAGATTGTAGTTAGAAATTAATAAATTTATTGTATGAACTCTCTGTACGCGAGTGAAACTAGTGCTTGATCTATTATAATTTGTTCGAAGCAAATCTATAAAATATTCAATTAAAATTTCAATAAAACGTAATTCATTTTGAGGTTGTTCTCAAAAACATGTTTCGCTACTGTAAATAACATGAAACTTTCTTACATGCTCATGGGCTCGTTTTTATGCATAAAAGCACACAATGTTAGGCATGGCTAATAAATTGGGTTGGAATCGAAGGGCGTTTTTCATTTCTTTTTTTTAAAAATGCATTGCATTTTGAGCTCCATCCTGTTTTATTTATTTATTGTTTTTGTTATAATGCAGCCGATTGCTGTGATTGATTTGTGCTTTTTTCGGCAATTTACTTTTACATGGAAACCGTGCATAACCTGGCGGCTTATGCTGCTTTACCATTGTGCCATTTAATATACTACTCGTTTTTATGCCGTCAGTATGTGTATCACTACCAATACTACAGTAAGATAGAAGTGTTATGTATTTTCAATTATTTGAATAATGGAGCCTTCCATGTTTGCCTCCAGCCGTAGTGCGCCCTGTTTTCTGAAAAGTTGGACAGGTCTGATCTAAAGCAGGGATGTCAAAAGGGGCATTCGCGGACGCCCTTCCGATTTTTTTTATGGTTCTAGCGCTTTTTTAAAATTTTAGGCGCATGACGGCGCCCTTAAGCCTTCCGTGGCGCCTTACGACCGTGACCTTTCGACACCATGGCGCCTTTCGGTTTGAGGACCCCCCCCCCCCCCTCTATCCTAAAGCTACGCCGCTGACGAGCATCTGCAAATTTCATATATCTTAAAAGTAAAAATGAACTCATAAATGTGTCATCAGAAATGACACACTTTCGATTTTAAATACCGCTTTAAAAATTTAAATTGGATAAAAGTTTTTCAAATTTTTCAGCTTCACCTAAACTATTTGGTGCCTTTACTATTCTGGCGCCTGTGTGCGGTGCACACTTTGCACACTGGGTCGGTGCGCCCCTGGATTTAAAAACTGTTTTCTTCAGTATGCTTATCCTACATTTCTCTATAAAACTACCAGTTTTTATAGGAAATATTTTTTGCAGTATAAGCCAAAAAGTGAAAAGGACTTTGCAGATTCAAAACCAACGGCGGCGGCAGCATTAGTAATTTTTTTAGAATAGAGAGACGAAGGAGACAATTCCTATTTTAACCCTTTAGTGTGCAGCTTTGCAAGTATGCAAACAACAGTGTTTTGAATTTAATAGATTTTTTTATTCGTATATACCCAATTCACTCGAGAAAATTAAACTAGCAATATTTGCTTTAATTAATAACAGACATTCCGTATTTAAATAAAGCTAAATTAACCATTGAAACTTTTTGGTGTAAAGTCAGATTATCTGAATTACGTAATTTCTGGAACGTATTCTATCATGGGAATTAAAGGGCTAAAGGTTAAGTTTTATAAAATAAATAATTATATAAAATAAGGTATTTGGAGACATACTTATTAAAATGTTTACTAATTTGCAATATTATAGCGTAAAACAGCCACACGACAGTAGTTTTTACTTATATTGCAGATGTGCAACAGAAGAAAAGATGGACGTATTATATGAAAAATGTATCTCTGATTTTTTTCATTAATTTTCCTGTGTAATAAACCTTTCAGAGAATCATATATAATTTTTTCGAAACAAAATAAAAAATCGCGCATTTAAGGGTTAATGGTGCATGTCTCCTTTCTCTGCGTTAATTTTGTGATTAAGTAAATTTTAATTAAATACAGTCTGATTTTCTCTGCGACGATTTTGTGATTAAGAAACTTTGATTAAGGTATGTGCTACCCTCAAATCGCTGTTTTTGCGAAAAATTTCGATTTTTTGTAAAAAATTATTTTAAATTAAAGTTCAAACATTTAGGATTCCAAAAATGCCTTACTTTTGGTCCAGCGATAATTAGAAGCAAAGTTATAGCCCAAATATATATCGGAAATGAACTTTCTGAAACCGGAAGTGACCGTTTAAAGACACAGAAAGATAAACAATACATTTTAATACACAAATGTATAATATATAATATATACACAAATACATAAACACCTACAAATATGATTGATTTTAAAATTGTAAATTTTATATATAATTTTATGTGCTATATCAAAATCTTACTTTGCGTTTTTCATTGTGTACGTTTACAAGAAACATCATTTCTTAAAAAAGTTTTTAAGATATAGAAATAAAATTTTGTCACAAGGTTTTGCTCATCTGTTGGTATGTTATGAGGCAAAATATAGCTTGTAACTTTGTATATATTAATTTAAGAGCTATTTTTATTGAAAAATACACATTTTTTTCCTTCAAAAATCATGTTTTGTATACAAAATTTGGTATATATAAGTAAATTTAAGAGGTATTGCAAATCTTTTGTTTCATAACACAGGTAAGTGGTTTGCTAATATACTGTTGAAAAAAAAAAAGTGAAATATATTGAATAAGCTTGGCATAAACGCATTTACTTTACTAAAATTTGACTAAGTATTGCCTAATTTTGAAAAGTTAAGTAAAATTCTATAAAAAAATTCTATGAATTCTTAGTTTTATTCCCTGTTTTAACTAATATCACATTAGTTTGATAAAAGTTTCCTATTTAAAAAAAAAAAAAAAAAAGTGCCCCGAAGGTAGGCACATACCTTAAATATAGTCTGTTTTTCTCTGCGACGATTTTGTGTTGCGCCGTCCCACTTCTATTTTTTCCGACTTCATGTGTATAGAAAAAAGAAATTCTAAGATTTACTAATCTGACTATAGATGGTGATAACAGGCATCGTCCGTTTCTGTTAAGAGGCTACTTCAGTCAAGTGAAAAGAGCCATTTGCTAATGCTAATCCCATGGAAGAAATTTATAACGATATCTCAGTTGCATTTCAATATTTTTAAATGATTCTTTTTGCACTAGATAGCTCTGATCGATCTGTACAGAGGCCGTTTTTTACTTTTTCGATTTTGATTGCAGATATTTTTTAGGAGAATACTTTCAATTTCGAAACCGGTTCCGAAACTGTAAGTGTCCTCATTAAAAATATCTGTAAACAAAATCATAAAAGCAAAAAACGGCTTCTGTACAGCTCAATCTCATCTATCCAATGCAAAAAAAAAAAAAAAAAAAAAAAAAAAAAAAAATCATTTAAAAATGTTGAAATGCAACCGAATTATCGTTATAAATTTCTTCCATAGGATTAGCATTAGCGAACGAGTCTTTTCACTTGGCTGAAGTAGCCTCTTAATATTGCCTTAGCTGGATTTTTGAATAAAAAGTGACGCGAAATCTCCCTGTGTCGTGCCAGAAAATCCCTCACAATTTCCAAAACCGCCCAGATTAGACTACACGGAATAGTACAACATTCAACATCAGTTTCAATTCCACATATTTGTGGATAGTACGTCGACAGGAAACTGAATGAGCCCTGTGTTTAAGCCGTTCGACCCACACGTTCTATTAATAGGACATGTCATTCATTGAGTATTATTTTTTTTAACAAATAACTTTGTTAATAATAGCAGTGGCGCCAACTTATATGGCCCATGGGGCGTGAGCCCACCCAATAATTTGATCTCTCCACCCTCCAAATTTCACAATTTCAATTGATTTCATTCATAATTTACTTTTTAGGGTTTCGTTCATCTGACGAAACCCTATTCGTCTCGCTCCTCTGTCTGTCTGTCCGTCACAGAGCCCGTTCTCAGAAACTACACATGTTGGAGATTTGAAATTTTGCATACTTATAGATGACCACCACACATCATACGACAAATCATAAAATTTTGAAAAAGTCGTACATTTAACCCTTTGGGCTCCCACATGTGTATTTTAAACAATTCTTTCTAAGTGAGTCCCTAATTAGGTTGCAGGCATGAAATTTTGCATACTTATAGATGGACACCTCAGATCAAACGACAAATCATAAAATTTTGAAAAAGTCATTCATTTAACCCTTTGGGCTCCCACATGTGTATTTTAAACAATTATTTCTATGTGAACCTCTAATTACATTGGAGGCGTGAAATTTTGCATACTTATAGCTGAATACCTCACATCAAAGGACAAATCATAAAATTTTGAAAAAGTCGTACATTTAACCCTTTGGGCTCACCCATGTGTATTTCAAACAATTCTTTCTATGTGAGCCTCTAATTAGGTTGGAGGCGTGAAATTTTACAAACTTATAGCTGAACACCTCACATCAAACGACAAACTATAAAATTTTGAAAAAGTCGTACATTTAACTCTTTGGGCTCCCACAAGTGTATTTTAAACAATTCTTTCTAAGTGAACCCTAATTAGGTTGGAGGAGTGAAATATTGCATACTTATAGCTGAATACCTCACATCAAACGACAAATCATAAAATTTTCAAAAAGTTGTATATTTAACCCTTTGGGCTCCCACATGTGTATTCTAAACAATTCTTTTAAAGTGAGCCCCTAATTAGGTTGCAGGCATGAAATTTTGCGTACTTATAGATGGACACCTCAAATCAAACGACAAATCATAAAATTTTGAAAAAGTCATACATTTAACCCTTTGGGCTCACACATGTGTATTTTAAACAATTCTTTCTATGTGAACCTCTAATTACATTGGAGGCGTGAAAATTTGCATACTTATAGCTGAATACCTCACATCAAAGGACAAATCATAAAATTTTGAAAAAGTCGTACATTTAACCCTTTGGGCTCCCACATATGTATTTTAAACAATTCTTTCTAAGTGAACCCTAATTAGGTTGGAGGCGTGAAATTTGCATACATATAGTTGAATACCTAACATCAAACGACAAATCATAAATTTTCAAAAAGTCGTACATTTAACCCTTTGGGCTCCCACAAGTGTATTTTAAACAATTATTTTTAAGTGAGCCCCTATTTAGGTTGGAGGTGTGAAATTTTGCATAATTATAGCTGAACACCTCACATCAAATGACAAACCATAAAATTTTGAAAAAGTCGTACATTTAACCTTTTGGGCTCCCGCATGTATACTTTAAACAATTCTTTCTAAGTGACACCCTATTTACGTTGGAGGTGTGAAATTTTGCATACTTATAGCTGAACACCTCACATCAAATGACAAACCATAAAATTTTGAAAAGTCGTACATTTAACCCCCTGGGCTCCCACATGTGTATTTTAAACAATTCTTTCTAAGTGAGCTCCTAATTAGGTTGGAGGCATGAAATTTTGCATACTTATAGCTGAGCACCTCGCATCAAACGACAAATCATAAAATTTTCAAAAAGTCGTACACTTAACCCTTTGATCTCCAACATGTGTATTTTAAACAATTCTTTCTAAGTGAGTCCCTAATTAGGTTGGAGGCATGAAATTCTGCATACTTATAGCTGAGCATCACACATCAAACGGCAAATCATAAAATTTTGAAAAAGTCGTACATTTAAGCTTTTGGGTTCCTACATGTGTATTTTAATCAATTCTTTATAAGTGACACTCTATTTAGGTTGGAGGCGTGAAATTTTGCATACTAGCTGAACACCATCATGCGACAAATCATAAAAATTTGAAAAAGTCGTACATTTAACCCTTTGGGCTCCCACATGCGTGTTTTAAGCAATTCTTCCTAACTGAGCCCCTTATTAAATTGGAGATTTGAAATTTTGCATGCTTATTATAGCAGAACACCTGAGATCAGGCGACAAATTATAAAATCTTGAAAAAGTCTTACGTTTAACCCTTTGAGCTACAACATATGTATTTTAAGCAATTCTTTCTAAGAGAGCCCCTAATTAAATTGGAGACATGAATTTTTGCATACGTATAGCTGAATACTTCAGACCACACGACAAATCATAAAATTTTCAAAAAGTCTTATATTATTTACTCCTCCGTGCTCTAATGTATATTTTAAGCAATTTTTCTAACCTCCGCCCTTTTCACCCGGGGAGCACTTTTCCAACTTTTGCCGACACCCCTTTGACCATTCTTTCATATTATGCACCATAGCCTTACATATTTGAGTTCCACTTTTTACCGGCAGGGGCGCCCACTTATCTCGGGTGCTATGGGGACCCAATCCCTTCGACTAATATATATACGGATAGTATGTAAAACGGAGTTTCGTTCGGATAGAGATTTGTTTAGAATAGAGTGCGCCCCTGGTTGCGAAATGTGGAACTAACAGATTTTTCAAAAGGATAAAGTGTTTTGAAATGAATATACGAAACCCTCTGTGCGATCTGTGATCACACTTACCCACTTGTTAAAATTATTTAATCGCTGAAATGAAATTTGGCTTTATTAGCGTTCTGTCTAGTACGTCGACAGAAAACTGAATGAGCCCTGCGTTTAAGTCGTTCGACCCTGACGTCCTATTAACAGGACATGTCTTTCATTGAGTATTATTTTTTCTTAACAAATACTTTGTTAATAACAGCAGTGGCGCCAACTTATATGGCCCATGGGGCGTGAGCCCACCCAATAATTTGATCTCTCCACCCACCGAATTTCACAATTTCAATTGATTTAACTCATAATTTACTTTTTTTAATTATTTAATCGCTGAAATAAAATTTGGTTTTATTAACGTTCTAAAAAGCGTTCTCTCTAATATGTCGACAGGAAACTGAATGAGCCCTGCGTTTAAGCCGTTCGGCCCTGGCGTCCTGTTAATAGGACATGTCTTTCATTATTATTTTTTCTTAACAAATATTTTTGTTAATATCATCAGTGACGCCAACTTATATGGGCCCATGCACGCGAGCCCAACCAATAATTTGATCTCTCCATCCACCCAATTTCACAATTTTAATTGATTTAATTCATAATTTATTTTTTAAAATTATTTAATCGCTGAAATGAAGTTTGGCTTTATTAACGTTCTCAAAATTGTTTTGTTTGAAAAATAGTAAGGACATAAATTAGACTTACAGGAGCACCGAAAACCCCTTCAGCGGATGTATAGTTAAATTTCTCACGAAAATAAATTCCCTGCCTATTTTACCACGTGTTTTGATATCTGGAATTGATAAAGCACTTATGTGACTAAAATGTAGGCTTTTCTTGACATTTAGTTTTTTGCACTTTCAATAGTTAGCAATTCCAATATTATTTAAAATAAATATTAATGTATTTATAAGAAAGAATTTATAAGAATATATTTTAATAAAATCATTTACAAAATTATAATTAAATTATAATAATTAGAAAATTTTCTTATAAAAACATAATTAATTTCGAATTATCAACTTTAGTCATTCGCTCCTCCCCTCTCTCTCCCCACACATATACACACTAAGAGAAAATAATTATATGTGTTATATTATTCAAAAATTTTTAAGCACAACCAATAATTTTGAAAAGTTGGCGCTACTGAATATCAGCATCTAATAGTGATAGCATATGTTTATACATTTATTATTGTAACTTCATTAATGTTTCAGCTTTTAGTAATAATAGTGATAATAATAATAAATGTTCCCTTAATTATCCGTAAACCGTTCAAGTTTTTTTTTTTTTATTTCAAACATATGTTTCACTCTTTAAATTTAAACAAGAGACTACTTTTCTGAACTAATAATTTGTGATAAAACATAAAAGAAAAAAGAAAAGTGCCCAGTTAAACTGATGGCATTGAACTCACAGGCTATTCATAATAATTGTATATTATATACTCTTATTTCAAAGAATAATGCCCCTCAAAAAATAAATTAAGGGGGGATTGACCACCCGTTTCCTCTCTTTATACTTAACCAATGAGCCTCCAAATGTCGTCAGGGAAGTGCCTTATCGAAATAAACCGGTATACAAAATTTGAAGCAAATCGGATAGAAAAACAATTTTTTCTAAATTAAGGGAGTATTAGCCCTCCGTTTCCCCCCACCCCTTTATATTTAATCAATGAACTTCCAAATCTAATAAGGGGAGCGCCTTATCAGAATAAACCGGTATACCAAATTTGAAGCAAATCGGATAGAAAACCCATTTATCTAAATTAGGGGGATGTATTAGCCCCCCGTCCCCCCCCTTTAGACTTAAACAATTAACCTTCAAATCTAATCAGGGAAGCGCCTTATCGGAATTAACCGGTATACCAAATTTGAAGAAAATCTGATAATTCTGCATGAAAAACACATTTATCTAAGTTAAGGGGGGATTAGCCCCCGTTCCCCCCTTTATACTTAACCAATGAACCACCAAAACTAATAAGAGAAGCGCCTCATCAGAATGAACCTAGACAAAAATTTTGAAGCAAATCGGATATTTCTATCAAGAGATATCGCGTTACGTACATAAATACATACATACATACAGAACCGGCGGGCATATTAGCTCTCAGGCTTTGATAGCCTCTGAGCTAAAAATACTCGTTTTATGTCTGTTTAATCCTGTTGTAACACTATATTTTCTAAATGTCTTCGAAAATTCTTCGTTAGACTGTTGTCATATAAAAAGTACGCAAAATAACTACATTCGCTAGGTTTCAGTAAATAGCATATTCATTAAATTTCAGTAAGCCTTAACTTCTGGGATTTGGATAGCTATGTTTAGGTGCGTTCGTAATTATATAAATACGTAGCACCTATTGTCGTCGTCTGTCCGCATATAACAGCGCAAAGACTACCCAACCGAATTGTTTGAAATTTAATATATAGAATCGCTGCAGAATTGTGTCGAGTTATTTCAAATTTTAAGAAAATCGAATCAAAACTTAAAAAGGTATTAATAAAAGTTTTCTTCATTCTAATAAATCCTATCATACGTAATGAATTCAATGATATTCCATGATAGGTAATGATTCTAGGTTGCCATGGTGATTGCGTACTATTTAAGAGGTATCCTATTATTTCCATATTACTGACTTTAACATATAGAATCATAATAAATTTTGTATTCGTGCATTTTTGCATAAGAGCGCAACAGCTATCAACAAAGATCAACCAAGTGTAACCAAGATCTGAATATTTATAAAACTAGTTATAGTACGAACGCACCTCATTTGTCACATTTTACGTACAATTTCCGACTTCTAAATTTTATTAGCGTAAAAGCAATTTTTTCCCAAAACTGAAAGGAAATTCAGAACCGAAAGGGTTAAGGGTATACTAGGGACCCTTTGAACTACCTTTCTAGTTAAATATTACATAGTACGTTTCAGAAATATTATTAAATGGTTTAAAAAGAAAAATTATTTAATCAAGAAAAAGGGCAATTCTTATGATTAAATTCGAAAATTTTAATAAAAAATAAGAAAAGTTTACGACTATACTTCTACAATTTTGAATCAATCTACATCAATATACATCGAAGTCTAATAAGGATCTATTTACGTAAACACACTGCAAATAGAAGCGTCTTAAATTTAGACACATATGTGACTGAAAAAGAATTTTAGACACTTAAGTGTCTTAATCTGAAAATTAAGACACTAGAGATGTCTTAATTTAAGATACATAAGCGTCTTACTATGACCATGGTGTAAACGAACTGAGAATAATGTCTAAAATATCCGCAAACGTCTTATTTTAAGACACTTCATTGCTTTAAACGTGTCTTATTTTAAGACGGTTTGATTCTTCCGACGCAATAACCACCAGGGGGCACTAGCACTCCCAGTTGCGCATGCGTTTCAGATGTCTTCGTTCGAAGTGCTATACGTTGTAATTCAAACAAAGTTTGTTTTTATGTACGCGTGTATTTTAATTCGTTTTTTGCGAAATGTGAAGTACTGTGATTTTAATTCATATTAACTTGGATTATTTATTTATTGAATACATACATCTGACGTGTGTGCTCGACATCAAATGTCTCTTAGAAGCTGTCGTCGATACAAGGGCGGGATAGACACAGAACAGAAGTAGACGACGGTTGAAGATTACACCCGGAAATTCTACAAAGCGTGTGCAATGGGCTTAGTGTTAACTCGTATCAATTTATATCAATAATATTGTGTTATTCATCTTCGTCCTGTCGAAGCTGGCAAAAAAAAAAGAAACTTTTGTCTGGCGGGTCCTGTTTTTAGGATGAAACATCTCATTCTTTAAATATGGCTAGTCGGATGTATTATGGGATTACCTTTTAAACTGATGAAAGTCTTTCTCCCTCACTGTGGTTGTGGTAGTTTTTAAAATTTCAAATCGAGGAATATTTCTTACCTCTTGCAGCAACTCAAGTAAGTTTCTTTATAGTAGTAAAATTAGTGTATTTTATGATTTTATTTATTGTACTAAACAAAATCCTGCATAAAATTTAATTAGTTTTGAATCTGTTCGCAAAAAACCCCACTAATTCTAGAAGTATATATTTTTAAACTTATGACGTTCTTTTTTATTACGAATTATATATTCAATGTCAGTTCTTAGTTTCAATGGATAATTTTTATCTCGCAATAAATGACGGCCACAAGGAAGTAAAGAAAAAAAAAACTTTGAAAGATGACCTAATGCTTTCTTACTTCCTGGCATAAAACCGCAGATTAAAAAAAGATAAATAAAGTAAATGAGACTGGTCTATTATATGAAGCTGCCTGTAAAAATATACATATGTATTTGATTTGCAATCAACTCTAATACTGATTTTTTTATTATTTTTAATAAAAAAGTAATTTGAAATTTATAATGGGAAAAAGTAAAAACCTCTAACTAGATTTCGTATTTAAAATTGTGGTAACTTTATTTATATGCACTTATACGAAAAATACAAAAATGACAGATGTTACTGTATATATTTAAGACGAAAGAAGTTTGGAAATCATAAGTTATTTTTTCCTCATGTTTTTAATATAGAATATGTACTTATTTGTTTTTATTGATAGTTGAATAGCTTTTGTGAGTACCCTCTGATCTACATAAAAACTTGCCCATGTGGAAATATAAATTTTTTAAAAACATAATTTTTAAATAAGTATTTTCATTTTTTTTTTGGGGGGGGGGGGAGGGGGGGATTTTGCATGAATTTTTGTAAAGCTGATATCTTAAATCTTACACTGATTATAATGAAAGTTTTGAACTTTTAGAGTAGGACAAGTTTAAAAACGCAAATATATTTAACAAAATACCAAAGTCATTTTTTCCCCAATGTTATTAAAGTAGAATATTTATTTATTTATTTTCATTATTCATAGTTAAATGGCTGTTGTGATTATCAAGTGATGTATATGTAAAATTGCCTATGTGGCAATATATTTTTTTATATTTTCATTTTTTTTTGGGGGGGGGGGGGATTTTTGCAATTTTCGTACATCTGATATTTTAAATCTTTTTCCACATTCAACCGAGTATAATAAATATTTTGAACTTTTAGAGTAGGACAAGATTATAAAATATATATATATATTTATCTATGTACCTTAAAAGCCCTTAATAGCGAACACTTCGGGACCGCGGAATTTGTCCGATAATTGGAGATGTCTACTTTTTTGAGGTAAAAATATACAAATATGTATGTCTGCTGATTAAAAAAGTATTCGTTAAATAGAGGTGTTCGCTATTCGAGAATGTCCATTAACCTCCACAACGGATACTCCCGAATACCGGACATCTCAATTTAGACAACTATAATGCAGGGTTGCGTTTTTTGCAAAAGTACTTCTTGATTAAAGGAAGGGCAAACTGGGAAGTGCCCCCAAATTTGATGTGCAATATTTGTAAAGCTTATATTTTAGATCTGTTTCGAAATTGTACTGATTATAATCAATATTTTGAACTTTTAAAGTAAAATAAGGTTAAAAACAAAATAAATTTAAAAAAATCTAATATTTAGATAAATATTTTTTGTTTTTTAATCTTGTTCTACTCCTGAAGTTCAAGATATTGATTATAATCAGTACAATGTCGTAAAAGATTTAAATTATCAACGTAACGAAAATTGTATACCAAAACTGAGAGCACCAAAAAAATCAGGCTGTATTGGGGGGGGGGGGGAGGGGCAGGACCCCAGCCAAATATTTTTCCTGGATTCAACGTGGTCAAACATGGCTACGTATGATGCTTACAAAAAAATGGATGCGATTCAGACGTTTGAAGTGTCTGAAATTCAGACGCAAAAAGTGTCTGAAAAAATTCAGACATTTTAAAATGTCTGAAAATTGAACACTCCATTTCAGACACTTAAGTGTCCGAATTTCAGACATTTTAATTTAGAGTGATGTAACAGAATATTAAATTTCACTAAATTGCTTCCATTAGTTCTTGAGATATAGCTTTTGCAAAAATCGTGAAACATTCAGATAGCAACGCCACCTGTTGTGCGATTTACATCAAAACTTAATCAGTAGCAGCCTACGTCAACGTTTAACTGATTTTCCCCGTAGACCGTTATGGAAGAGATTTATTTTTTGTGCGATACTGTAAATAAATGATAAATGCCTTGCACCCCATATTTTACAGAAAGTAAGTTTTAGGGTACTTCATAAATGCATATCAATTTCATTATGTTTGAAATGATGTAACCTCATAAAAATGCATTTGAAATGATTTTTTCCCATTGACCGCAATGGAACACCGCAAAACGGAATAATTTTGATTGTCCCTGTAAAAGAACTATGAATACTACACGCTTCATTTTCAATAGCAATCATGTTATAGTAAACGTTAATAACACATGAAAATTACAGGGCAATCCGAGTATATTTACGAGAGTTCGAGCACATAGACAGACGGACAATTCATAAACACTTTTCAATTATGTTGGAAATTTTTAGATATAGGATACCTATACATCGCATGCCTGCGTTGCATTTGAAATGAAACCTGTCTTCATGCTGTTATATTATTGGCGTTAAATTCCATAATTTGGCAACAGTTTTTTTTCCCCATTGGAAAAAGTTGGCGGGAAAATAGACAAGTACCCGGAAGTTTAATACCGATGTCAGAAATAAATATTTTGGTCCGATGTATCGATATTTTGCTGCGCTACATACACATTCAAGATTTTAGTTTAATTCACACGTGTAGTATAAATGGTTTGTATGGATTATTCCAAATGAATAAGCAATCTTTATTTGCACATTCCTGCAAAAGTAATGTGAATTTTCAGAGAAGTTTGTCGGGTTTGATGTTTGGAATTATTATCAATTTGTTACGTTTGACACAAAAATAACGAAAATATGTAAATAATTTAACAACCAGTTATAATAAATGATGAATCATATATTTAACAGAACCGATCACGTTTAAGCATTAAAAAACGATTTTCAGGTATTTCACATTTGCAAAATATTAAACAACTTTATGTCGTTCATAAGAATAGCATAAATAACGCCTAAATTAGAAATGGTAGAATAGGTAAACAAAAGTAAACAAATAAAAAATAATATAGTTTAATGATGATTTTTTAATTTAAGCAAATAAATTTATTATTTTTAATGGATTAAAAAATATTTTGCACTTAAAATATATTTAATATGGATTATTAAAAACAAATAATATTAAAATTTAAAAAAATAGTTACATTTTATACAAATTACAAAATGAATTTACAATGATGGTTACAAGCAATAAAAAATAATTATTTATCGTTATTAACATTTTTGTGATATTTTAAACTTAGGATATATTAACACAAAATAGAAAGCATAGAAAAGGAAAATGCTCCCGTTCTTGTTCAGAACTAAGAGTAGAAATTCTTTGAGAAAATACTTTTTTATGCAGAACAGAAACAAATTTGTTAAAAGCGAATTTTCGAATTGAACATTTAAAAAGAAAATGGCTCTGCAATCTATTGTTGCATCTCTTATTGAACTTCATGTGAGATTTGTATGTGATAAAAAAAAATAATAAGATATGCACAATTCTCTGACAATTGTGTAGTTAGTTACACAACCTCATGTGAAATTATCAGCCATGAAAACGCAAGATTTTTTCCCAAGAACTGTATTTTATTTGTTTAATAGTCTGCAAATCTTTAACAGAACATTTATACTAATGCAATTAAAGTTTACGTAAATATACTACGTAAAGTTATACGTACATATGACATAGGCACTAAAATAAGATAGTTACTAAATAGTAATAATGTAAGTACTAAAATTACGTTATAACGTAGGTACTGAAAAAAAAGTTCCCCGAAAACGCATTTGAAATTGTCCATTTTGAAGCCCAAACAGTTATGTTTGCACAAAATAATTAAAACTTCCAGCAATGGTACATTGTTAAAAGCGTTTTGCTTTGTTGAATAATTGATGTGAAAATGAAAATCTGAAGAGAATGTTTTGATTATAAATGTCATCTGCTTTAATAAAAGTATAGAAAAAAATGTTAGAAAATGGTTATTTCAACGTAGACAGTTTCCTTCAACTTTTATGTCCGAAAATATGAACTAAGTAAAATATCATCGTGAGAACTTTCCATCTTAATACCTGATAATAAATTACAAAAATTAAATATATTATGAAGCAAAGACATGTCCACGACAAACACTGACGTCCTATTAACGGTTGCAATACCGCACAATAATTTTCTCTTTTACTGCACTTTTTTAGGTAGATTTCGTAAGAAATACTACCTATTACATTCGCCCTTATGTTGGAATTCATGAAAAACTGTTGCAAATCTACGCCGCACATGACCCCTAGAACCCAAAATCACTACCAGTTCAAAACTTTATATCTGTCTATCTATCATTATATATATAACTTTTTTATGGACAAGATAACTTTCATAATTCTGCAGAAATGTCTTCCAAACTGATACATAAAATCAAGGATCAGAAAATCTCGGTCAAGTTCGTTAATGGGCAAATTCGAACAAAGGGGGTGGAAATAGGGAGGAGTTGTGTCAAAACCGAAAAACCCCCATATCGTCTTAATTATAAAACATATCAATCAGTTTAAAGATATCATTACTTCTAGGAAATGGGCCAAAAATTTATGAATGGCAGATTTTTGATATGAATTAAACCGGGCTCAAGGGGAAAAAAATAGGATTTTAAGAAGAAAAAAATTCATAACTTCGTTAATTTACAAGATATCAAATCCACTTAAATTTATTATAAATCTTCTTAATCTTATCTACAACTTTCATATTGACAAGTTTTTGATAGAACAAACTCTTACAGAAAAAAAAAAAAAAAAAAATACGGGTTGCAGAAAAAATTATCGTATTAACATGATTCTGATAAAACCAGCTCGTACAGAAAAATGGAATTAAAAACTCGTCAAAAGCGGCCGGATAAAATTGTTAAAATGGGTTTATCTCTAATCTTGATTTAGTTTTTGTTAGGGTAATTAGTACTTAACTTCGAAATTTACCTGTGCCTGTAGGCCGAGTCAGCAGGGATTTTTGCAACTTCGAAACATCGCATAAATTAAATTTTTACACCGTCGAATAGGGAACAGATGTACTTTTAAATGCAGTTTCTTTGAAAAGAGTATCTCAATTTACTGATATTTTAAGGTTTTAAAAATAATTTTTAATCCTGAATTTTTTTAAAATCTATCTCTATCACGTGCATCTTGATTAATAAAGATAAATCCGTTTGCACATAAAAGAATACAAATAGTTCAGCATTTGTTTTCGGCTAATATTCCATAACGAAATTAAAACTTCACCAATAAATAAATAAAATAGTACGGTAAACAATGATTTGACGGTAAACAATTTGAATGTTTCTTTAGAAAAATGCTTTTAAATTAATTAAGTACTGAAATCTTGATGAATTGCCATATTGTACGATTCCTATTGATTTATGACGCTAGATGGTGCTGTCAGTCTAACATACTCAATGAAAGAATTTCAAGTTTGTAATTTATAACCAATTATAATTGCTTTCTATCAGAAGTTTAACTAAAACTATTGGTAGAGAAAATTTTTGCTTACTACGGTCTCATTTTTTTTTTTTTTTTTTTTTTGAAAAAAAATATCAATATTTAGTATTTTTTAATTTTTTTTAACTACACAACCCGTTAAAAGTTTTAATTAACTTTATTTTTACCAGTCTCATTCTAAAACCCTAAACGTAAAACTTGATGCAAACAGATAACGATTTATATATGTTTTATAATTGCTTGAAATTTATTGTGAATTTTCATACATTATTTAATTATTCAACTATGAATCTCAAGGTAATTTCTTTTATAGTTCTGATATGAATATTTTTCTTTCTTCATGTTTTCTTTTTCTTTTTTTATGAAAAAAAAAAGACAAACTTTTCTTTGTACACACACAAATATATTTACTTGAAAATGGTCAGAAAATATAGCAAAAATTGTAGATCAGTTCACTTTATTTAATTGATAATTACATGCAAAATATTTCGCTTAAAGATTTTTAATGTAAAACTAGCATTTAAAAAATATGGTTGAGTGTTAAATTTTATTTAAAGGGCCTCAGAACTCTTAAAATTCGAAAAAAAAAAAAAAAAAAAAAAAAAACGAAAAAAAAAAGGACCACTTTCAACATTGAATATTTTAAAACACAATTTTTATTGGGATGAAAGATATAAGTATGTTCTTTCGTTTTATGTAGGGGAGGGTAGTACACAGTGAGACGAAAATTATTATTGCTTAACAAATGGCGACGATTTTTATTCTTTTGAAAAAAATTTTTGCTACATCTTTAAGCTACACAAATGCGCTATACATTAATGTATAAATGGTTTTAAAAAAGTTATTTATAAAAGCACAGAAGCAGCATAACGGAGTATCGAAAATTGTCTCACTGTGTACCACAAGTAGTACACAACTGTAAAATGTATATATTTTCATAAATCATACATTTTTACACTCTATCAATAATTTTCTGCAATTTATGATTTCTAATTAATATTTCTAGATTTTCAAAATATTAAAAATATGAGTCTCGGGTGGATAATGGCAGACCTTGGGCTACCTTCATGCAAATTTTCAGCTTCTTACGTTTAGTAAATTTCCCTAGCCATCGCACGCACACACACAGAGAGAGAAAGAAAGAGAGAAAAAACCTTCTTTTATTAATAAATAACTTTTTTAACATCAGAACCACATAGTAGGTACACAATAAGACACGTCTCACTTTGTACCACAACTGTGTGTCTCACTGTGTATTTTCGTTACGCTGTAACAAAATGAATGCCACATCTGTTACATCAATTACATCGTTTTAAAAAGTTTATGTCGTTTTGCTGAAATAGTCTGTTATTAGGTATAGCTAGATTTGGTTAAGTAAATATATGTCATATTGAAGGAAATAAACTCTAAAACAGACGTTTATGTAACTTTAACAACTATAAAATAAGGAATAATTTACTATTTTGTCGGACAAGTAACTGAAGTGCCGAAACTACATCCACGTGTTGCATAAGATAAGGTCGTTATGTGTGTGTCCCAGCTTGAAGAAAAAGCTAAAACTATATGTCAAAGTGGCTGCTGTTTACTGTGTACTCCCCTACCCTATTTAAAAATTTGCAAGATGCAGAATTTGCTTTTATAGGATTCAAACTGTCAGACATTTGACGAGCTGAAAATGAGTGCAACAGCTTACGCGCAGGATTACAAAAAAAAATATTGCAACTAGAATGAAAATTTTGTGCGTACTTATACATCAGATTGTAATAATTACCCTAAACCTAAATAAATTTGTATGTAATGCATTTTTATATTTTTTATACAAAGTTGTATTTAGCGATTACAAAATTTTGAAATTTTGAACAGTGTAATTGTCTAATATATATATATTGAACAATAAAAAGGAAATTTTAGATTCAGCTTATACATGTGTTTTGAAAATTTCATGAAAAAACATCCAGAAGGCTTTCAAATATCCTGCGCGTTATGCCCAAAAACGTCATTTGCGAAAAATGACTTCAAAGTTTCGGAAACGTTGATTCAGCTATTGAGCGTGTATAATTCCAAAATCCGTAACTTCTGTTCTAATGAGAATTTCAAGAAAACAGTCGTATGAAAATGTTCAGAAAAGATAGGATTTTAACACGTAAATAAACTAAAAATTCGAAAATTGTGATTTAAGAGTCCTGAGATCCTTAAACTATAAAGCATTCGAATAATAATAATTAAAAAATACAAATCATATATATAACTTCTCCTGAAATAAAATATGACATTATTGAAATGAATTATAGACAAAAAATATTTCAGAAATCATTCTGCGGACGCGGGGATCAAACTCGCGTTTTCTACAGAGATTCACAACTTTAAACTGACGTCTTAGAGCCCTAGGTTAACCGGATGAAGTCCTACCTTACTCTAAAACTGAACAGGTTCTACATTTAATTTTACGCATGTGCAGTTATGCCCATTTCGCGCTGAACTAAAAAAAATAGCTTAGCGTTTTAATATATATGATGTAAACGAACTATGTGTTTAAGTTACTGAAATTATCAGAATCATAAAGGCTGCTGTAAGTAGCGGAAATTTTGACGATTTCTTCGGCTATTAATTGCTGGCATGCGGCAAACACGAAAGATTTCTTTTTAATAAATTTCAAAACTTTATTTGAATACATAATTGATAATTTTTATATAAAAATACTTTTGGTGTTGTTAGTAGGCAATCTAAAAAGATAGACATTAATTGTAAAAAATCTACTGCAGTTTTCATTAAAGAAAATAGTTTTTCGATATATTCTATAACCCCGGAAACCCGGATTGGATCCCCTAATAATAATAATAATAATATGCAATTTAAAAAAAGATTTGTTCGTTAAAACTGACTCATAATTTGAATAATTATTAGCCACTTTGTAGAATGTTTACAAGAATTCGGAGATAATTTAACAAATATATATATATATATATATATATTTTTATTTTTTTAATTCCTCATTCATTAAGAAATGATAAAAGTAAGTACATTGAGAGTTTATTTATAAATGAGGTATTTTGTTGGTTGTAACATTTTTCATTACACATCTTTCAAAAGCATAAAAGCTATCCATATGTAAATGGTTGAGAAAGTCTTCGTTTTTAGCTCAAACGCTATCAAAGTCTGGGAGCAAATGTGCCCGCAGTTTCTGTATGTATGTACGTAACGCGAAAACTCTTGATAGAAATATTCCATTTGCTTCAATTTTTTTATAAGTTCATTCTGAAACGGCGTTTCCTTGATTAGTTTTCGGGGTACATTGTTAAGTATAAAGGGGGGGGGGACGGAGGGCTAATGCCCCCTTAATTTAGCTATATGGGTTTTTCATGCAGAATTATCCGATTTGCTTCAAATTTTGAGTTTTTTTCTGATAAGGTGTTTCCCTGATTAGATTTGAAGGTTCATTGGTTAAGTATAAAGGGGGGGACGGAGGGCTAATCACCCCCCTTAATTTAGATAAATGGGATTTTCACGCAGAATTGTCCGATTTGCTTCAATTTGGTCTACCGGTTTATTCTGATAAGGCACTTCCCTGATTAGATTTGAAAGTTTATTGGATAAGTGTAAAGGGGGAAATGGGGGAACTAATCCCCCTTCTTAATTTAGCTAAATGTTTTTTTTGAACAAAGAAAAATAAATTGAATAGTATAGAATACATTTTAACCCTTTGAGACTCATCAACTCGTATTTGAAAATATTCTCTCAGGTGTAACAATACGTCATTTTAAGCATGTAACAACAACAACAAAATAGAACTTAAAAATAAAAAAAATATTGAATAAAAGGTACTTTTTTCATATCTTCAGTAAACAGAAAATGACATAGTTCTCATAAATATTGCCAATTTTCAAATATAAAATTGAAAAGTATATAAACTTATCTTCGTAAAAATTCTATTTTTGGATGTCTCCAGATTTTTTAATTTTAGAAAATTTACGACGCTCATTTTGGCAATAACGATGCGAAGCTCCCCAAATTATAAATAAAACTTTGGCCTGAAAAATGAACTCAGTATCTAAATTAAAACTAATTAAGATGAAATATTGACATGATATAGAAGAAAATTTTGGCACATCCAACTAGTTTATTTCTTATACTGGAAAACATCCCATTGCATGCCTGCATAACAATATTAACGAGATAAATAAGTTTTGGACGATGTTGGGGGTCCAAATATACAATGAAATTCCTATACCGTCCCGTGTCCCTGATGCTGATTATTAAGTTTGGAGCTGTCTGTGTAAAATTGTTTCAATAAAAGTAATTCGATGTAATTTTTTTTCCAAAACTGGGACTATTGTTTTATATAAATATGTAGCAAAAAATGAACTTGCACACATTTTTACGGTTGTTATTATTTTTTTAACTGTGTCCCTGGATTTTAGATTCCTTGCCGTCTCTCTTGCTAAAATTATACAGAAAATCACTTCAGATGCAGCCACAGAATATTTTTCAAAAATTTTCTAATGCAGAAGTATGCTAGAGAAAGAATGGCTAAAATTCTTTGACAGGAAATTTACTGCAGAATTTACATCAGCATTTAAATATAAATTTAAAGCGTCGTGGCTTTATTGGTAGTCTTACCTTCCCCAAGTTTTATTCCTGCACTTTTCGAGGTAAATTAAATTTTTTTATTTATTTAATCCAATGTAAATAACTCTTTCTAAAAATCAATGAACATTGTGGCTATCACTTATTTTTAACATGATTTTCCTAAAAACAGGTGGTAATTTTCCTTACCGTCCCATCCTTATCATCCTCCCCCCCCCCCTCTTACTGTCCTTTTTATCCCTTACCGTCCCTTCTTTAACACCCGTTTAAGACATTGTTATACCAAAATTTTGTACTAAAAATACTACATTGTTACTATTTCTTAGTTGAATGTTCTGTGGGTACTATGCAAATTCATTATAAGTAAAAAGCTAGAAGAAAATAAAAAGTTAAGTAAAACGGTAAGGAAAATTAAACTCGCAAATTTAACTCAAACCTCAGTTAAATAAAAAAAATCTTCGCTACAGACTATTTTTTCTTTATTTTGAATCATTAAAGCATTCGTCTATAAGTTAAAAATGTTATTTTATTAAGTTGAATTTCACCAGATTTTTATTCCTGAAAGTTATAATTTTGTGAGAATGCTCCATATACTCGAAAAATTCGTCCAATGATTTTTTTTTCTTTTGTAATGGCATTTTCAACACTTTCCAACATAGTTGGAATGGATTAGGTTCCTCTAGAAAGACCCCCACGGAGGGCACTCCCCCCCCCTCCCGGGCCTATATCCCTCGTGTAGATAATCGGCCGTCAAAAATCAACCCAACATAGTTGAAAAGTCTTTATGAATTTGGTTTGTCTGTCTGTCCGTGCTCTAACTAGCTAAACATACTTGGGTTAGCGTGCAATTGATATTATGTGTTAATGAGGTTTATTATAGAATGTTCGATATTGAAAATGAAATGTGTAGCATTTATAGGATCACTGAAAAGAATTCCGTTATATTACGGTCTATGGGGGAAAATAATTGCGGTGCATCTTAATGATGTTGCACTACTTCTCACATATTGAAATTGGTATATCTCACTGTGGCGCACTATATATTAGCGACTTTGCTATAGAATATGGTGTGCATAAAAGAATTCGGTTACGGTGCTGTCTATTAACAATAATTGCTGGAATTGCGTTTTAAGTTGTGGTATTTGTGGAGGTGTTTTTAAATTAAATTAAGTTTTTGCCCGGGCATAAATTCTATGGATCATATACAGGGCAGCGCAAAATATCTCGAGTATATTTCCGTTTATTGACAGAAATTGCTGACAAGGAATTTACAACTGTGCTATGCGTTTCCTAACTGATCTAAATTTTGGCATAATATGTAGTATAGTACATACAAATCTATAGATTATATACAGAGCTGCACAAATGAATTCAAACATTTTTCGGCTATTGATGAAAATTTCTGAAATTGGGTTTTCAAATGCGTTATGCCTTTATCAAATTCATTTCTTAGAAATCCTCTTTCAAGTTATTAACCCTTACCCAAGTAGTGGGAATATGTATACCCCTTACTTTTTCATGCCAAAACGGTCTTAAGAATTTTACTTCCCGCATGGATTTTCACCGGTAAAGAAAGCAGGAGTTTCGGTGTTTACAAAACATGCCAGTAGATGCCGGTACTCGCAGAAGAACTTTCAGAAAATGCATTGTTGTCATTTGTGAGATGAATTTTGATTCTAAAATGTGGTGTTTTCTGTTTTTGTGCAGAACTAATATAGTATTTGCTTCAGAAGGTAAGATATTTTGTTTATTCTTGCATGCGTATAATTTTTGTAGAATTCGATGTAAAAATATTTTGGTAAATCATTTAGTTCCTTTTTGTAAAGCCTATTCAAAGCAAGTGGGAAATTAGTCCCCTATGCCTTCTAATGTTTACATAATAATTTTTTCTTGAAACATTTCTTTAGTTTATGGGATTTTTTTTTTCTAAAAATATTTATAATATTTATAGAAACTAAATTTAAGTTAAACGCCTTTTATTTTACACTTATTGATTTATTATTTTACATTTATTGAGTTATTTATATGAGTGACATTTTGAGCCTCAAGCAGGCAAAGGTCATATGTTTAACACCTTTGCTGTTTACTATTTAGGCAATGGGAAGAATATTTCCAACTCTTATTACATCTAAGGTAAACAACATTAAAAAAAAAGTATTATAAGGAGGAAATCATAGTTTATATAACATTTACATTGTAATTTGTAAATGAGATGTGCGCCTCAAGCAAGCACAAGTGATATTTTTTCCGCTTTCTTTGTTTACTATTTAGGCATTGGGAAGAATATTTCCAACCTCTCTTGCGTTTACGGTAAACAAAATTTTCTTTCGATTGTGGGTCTTGTAACATATTTTAAGTGTTTTTAAATTATGAGGCGGAAATTAATTTAAATATTTTAGTTTTTGAGTCTTACCTGAGTAAGGGTTAAACGGCGATGTTTTGTTAAAGTATTCTAGAAGGGTTGGAAAGTGTTTCATAATTTATGCTTGACGCATGATTTTTTTTTTTTTTTGAGAGGTTAGGAGGAAGAAAGTGAATTTGTTTTATTTTCTTCAAATTGCAAATTTTCCAGTCAAATGTTCAGGCTATAAAGACGTCTCTACTCCACACTGATGGGAATCTTATTAGCCGAAGCGCTGTTGGCATCTTTGGAAGTCCATTCGGCCGCCTTCTGTCATTTGCATCCTGGGAATTAATGACTCAAGGCAGTGATCATCGTGAGATCGGAACGAGCGCTATGAAGTATTTTTTTTTTCTTTTTCAACCAAAAACATGGAAAAAGAAAGAAAAACTGGAAGTGGATATTTATTTTTACCCGACTGCCAAGAAGGGTTATGTGTTTCACGCGTATGTGGGTATGTGGAATTCTTTATACCCTCACAACATCCCAACGGCTGGATGGATTTTAATGAATGAGGTCTGTATCGATTCGTCTTAACCGTCCGATGGTTATAGGCTAGGTTTTGTTTTTATAAATTCAAAATGGTGATAGAGACGGGAAAAAATTACGCACCTATTGAGTAACATATCATTGGATAGGTCTTTCAAAATGAAGACGATGTTTCATTGACTATTTTACAGTCAGAAGCTCCGTTGAAATATTACACAACCTGGAAGTTGTGTAGGTAGGATCTCTAGCTTTAATGCAATTCTAAACTTCATAGACATCTATAGGCCTCATCAAAACAGTGTTTATAGATAGAAACTAACAATTAAACACAACTTAAAAGTCATCAATACAAGTAAATAAAAAAAAATAGGTAAGTAATATAAAAAATAGTTTCACATTCATGAGAAACAATTAATTAGTTCGCTTTTTACGCAGTCGGGTTTTTTGATTTTTGAATTTAATTTAAATTTATTAATTCAAAAAATAACCAAAAGCTGTTTGTTTTATTTCTTAATTTTCATTATTATGTGCTAGTAAAATTACGGTATAAATTCTTACAAAATTATTATTTTGTAAGAAACACTTAAAGTAAACCTTATAGAGAAAGTTCGGAAGGTAGATGGGAGGGCGAATGTAAACGTGTGAGCGGTTAAGTGGAATTGCGCAACTTAGTTCACGCAGCACCGCGCGCATGTTCCGAGGCAGATCCCCCCTTCCCCTTCATCCTAAGTCATAATGTCATATATCTAATTTGTTGCAAATTTTGTCTACTTTCTGAATTTCTAGATACTTTTCCCTAAAACAATAAAAAATTTTTTTTTAATAAAAACCTTTTTTGGGTGGCATTTTACCAAAATTTGGGGAGGTTGCCGGGGAAAATTTTGGTGGGAAGTTAAAAATTCGGATTCAGCGACCCCAAAAACATATAGTAAGCCGTTTTCCAGAACTACCATGAATTTTGCTAGGTAGAGCGGTCTCTATTGCCTGGACTATAAAAAAAATCAGAAAAGAAAGATTTGATTCACATAAAGCGCATCTTTCTGTTTTCTGCAACAAGAAACACTAAAGATTTATAAATTCAAAGTATCATAATTCGGTAAGTTTTGGTCGTAAAGGAATGGGATCTTTCTTAATACTTTCTATACACAGGGCGACAATTTTCGAACTATAACTTATAGGAAAAGGGTTGAAAAATATATTTCGCATTTTAACATGTATACAACCTCTAGTGAAAAGAAATGCCACATCTGAAGGCTATTCTTGATTTGTATACATTTTGTAATTGGAACTATGTTTCTGTCATCAGCGGTTCAAGAGATAATCGTCATAATCTTTATTTTAAATGACACATCATAATTTCGCTCATGTATCCTAATTAAAAAATAATAATAATATAAAGGAAAAATACAAAATAAATAAATAAATAAAAGACAAACTATGTGTGTGCTTAAGACCACACGGCCGAAATGAAAACTTCAATAGCCATCGTAACCAATTCGAAGTAACATAGGCTATATGGCCAAAAGCCACTGGACACTTTCGAAGCAGAGTTGGGCAAATTTGTAATTCCGATTATCTGCAATGTAATTAAAATGCAATTGTATGTAATTGATTATAGTTACACATATTCAAGTACAGAAAATTCGTGAAAGAATGGGATCGGAGTCGGTTCCGACTACAAAGCTGCAAGAATCTTTTACGGCATATAATTGTAACTATAATTAATTATACACAATTAAATTGTAATTACATTGCAGATAATTGCAATTACAAATTTGCCCAACTCTGATTACGATTTTAGAGGTTTTGTTGATTTGAAGGTAAGAAAATATTTGCGATCATCCTATAAAATTAAAATGTTCGAAATGATCTGTAGTTGTAGACATGAGTATATGGGTTTTGAACATTATTTGTGAACATTTGTGTAAGAACAGCACGTATATTCATGGTTATATGAAAGTTTC
Source organism: Maratus speciosus (assembly GCA_963932465.1). NCBI lineage: Eukaryota > Metazoa > Arthropoda > Arachnida > Araneae > Salticidae > Maratus > Maratus speciosus. Next base: position 15,263,599 of record OZ010787.1, on the reverse strand, counting down.
TTTAAAAAAGTCCAAGAAATTTTTGCGCGTTTTTTGTTTATAGCATGCAGAGTTTTCAACTAAATTTACAAGAAATTTGACAATGTAAAGTAAAAACAATATACTGAAATTTACTGCAATGTACAGTAGAAACAGTGTACTGAATTTAGGTAAAAAAAAATATGAAATTTGGACATTTGGCTACAATAACTTTTAATTGCACATGCGCGAACGATAACAAAATATTTTGGCATAATTTAGTAGTAAAAAATATAGGGAAACTCGTATAAAAAGGCCAGGTAAATATCCTGAAAATTCAGAAAGATATCGGCGATATAGCGAGCTGAATATCAGATGCTTTCTAAAAGTAGTTGGAAGGTAAGGGATTTTTAACAGTCATTTATCATTAATTGACTGCCAATAACAGATTGTGTACTTAATCTAGTCCACGCATAGCTTTTGAACAAATGTTTCCATTTTGTGAATTCTTTTTTGTTGAAATAAGCTGATTAGGATGATTCTTCCAATGGTAGCCAAAAAGTCAATAAAAAATGACAATAATAAATAAAAAGTGACAATTAGTGGAAAATCCCCTATAATCCAAATGAAATTAAGCTGACTATATTGACAACATATTTCTGAATTTATATAAGGTGCCCGATATAGTTGAGTATAAAACTATCCAAAAGAAATTTTTATTATCGTTCGCGCACACGCTGTTAAAAATTATTTTATACAAATGTTCATGTTTCATCAAATATTTAACGTATTTATATTCTAATTGCAATACATTGTTTCTACCGTACTTTGTCAAGTTTTCTAAAAGTAGCGTTAAACTTGGTTTAAAACACTGGATGCTATTAATAAAAGCATGGAGATTTTGTTTTTCAGAAACCTTATAGATCTAATAATATACTTCCTATTCTTACACAATTGTTATACAGAACGCGCATAGTCATGTGCTAGAGCAGACTACAGATCCTTTCGAGTATTTTATTTTACAAGGTTATCGCAAAAATTTTGCTTAATTTATTCTTGGTCCTATTAATTGCCTTTGTGACCAAAATTTCGCTAAAACATTTTGAGATCTAAAAGGTTTTTTATACTCTTGACGTTTCAGAAGGATTCAGCAAGTATTTCTCTAGATATTCGACAAAATGTCTAAAATCGAAAGTTTCCGGTAACTTTTGTGCACACAGTTTATTTAATGTATTAAAGCATGCAAATTTCCTTTCTCGTTTCAATTCATCTTTGAACTGTCTATTTTCATCTATCTTCACTTTTCTCATCTGTGAAAGAAAATATTCAAATATGTATATATGTATATACAGGGTGTATCAGGATTGATCATTCAAATTTGGTCAGGAGCTGGAGAATAGCAAAAGCAGACAACCTCACATGGGAAAGTATGGGCACAAACGAGCGTATGACGTTGTAATGGGCGCTGTGTATCCACAACTTCTGATCACGCGCAAAGCTCTCTGACAAATCCAACCAGTGATCGTTCGATAAGCTGACTTTGCAGAAATAACATGAATCATTATATGTTGAATAAATATGGCGATATGTTATCTAACTTATGTTGCGATGGTGCAAAGCGGTCAAATGAGCTGTGAAAATGTATGCAGAAAGCTATGCCAACCGGCTCAAATCTCAGCATCAAATGTTTGCACGTGTTCCTCAACAACTATGCAAATCTGGATCGGTTACCAGTACCTGTCATCATAAGCGAGAAAACTGATCGACACGAACTGTTCCAACAGAGGAAACTATCTTACAGTCTGTCGAAGAACAACCAAGTTTCAGCATACGAGGTATTGCTCGCTGGTTTGGTGTTTCGCACTCATTTATGCTGATGTTTGCGCCAGGTAGAGTAACATTCAGAATACATTTGCGCAGAATTCCGACAGCTTTCTCCTATCGTACCGTAAATTAGAAGCCTATCTGCATGTTCCTTTAACGTATAAAATGATTCATGTTACTTCTGCAAAGTCACCAAGTCGAATGACGACCGGCTGGACTTGCCAGAGATCTTTGCACGTGATCAGAAGTTGTGGATACACAGCGCCCTCTACAAGGTCATGCGTTCGTTCGCGCCCATACTTTCCTATGTGAGATTGTCTTATTTTGCTATTTTCTACTTCCCCACCAAATTTGAACGATCAATCCTGATACACCCTGTATATTATGTACGACAATACACACACTCACAGTATTAAGTTATATGAGAAAATTTATTGATAAATTATTATTGCAAGTAAAGTATATAATATATTAAAAAAGACGTAATCAAAATTATAATTAATATGAAACTGAATTCTTTCTAAAAACTTTCACCAATTTTGCGCTAAAACGGCATCCAAAATGCATCCCTCTGACATGGACACCCCTTAAGAAAGATTCTTAGTTATGTTCAAAATCAGATTTGAGTGATAATTTCGCGAAATTAACCAGTTATTGCAAATTTGGGCATGTTTATGGTAACTTATTTTTGTCGCCATATTTGGGGATATCTCGCCAAATATTGTCAAGTTCTGTGACAATTTGGAACAGGAGAGGGCACTCGTGCGTGTAATTGAATATATGCTAGGCTGCCACTCGAGAACTGTTTTTTTTTTTAATTCTATCTCGCTGCATTTTCTGAAAACAAAAATCTTTCACATACACTTTGACAAAATCTCCAAGAGAAATATACTACAAAATTCCTTTATAAAAAAATAGTGGTGCGATTATAATATAAAAATAGTCGTCTGTGGCAGCCGAGTATATGCCAGCATATAAGTATCACTGTACATAAATAAAAAAAATCCCGAGTGAGCCCATTTGACTCTCCGAAAATTACAGAATACAATGCATTCAAAAAATAGTAACATAAAAATAAATAAAATTTAGATCGTAGATTTACAAAGATGAAATATTTCTACTGGCGAAAATGATTGCATGTACAAATAAAAACATACACTTTCATTGAAAGGCTTCTAATATTCTGACGTAACTCTTAATCATTTTTCTTTTTGCTGCTGTTGACATTAAAGCCTGTAAATTGAAATAAATATTAAAACTAAATTCACATATTCATTCCAAATAGAATTTTAAATTATTTTAAATGTAGACATCTCGCGTTTTTCCCCCAAAAATATCCAATATTTAGATTTTTATACTTTTTTATGTTAATAAAACACATTGTAATTTTTTCCTTCGTTTTTCTAAGAACAGAAAAGTTTTACTAAATGAAGTCACGTTTTGGTGAAACATGATTGTTGTACCAATATAAGATGAGCGTGAACAAAAAAAAAATATTTTGAATAATTTAGTCAAACATAAATGTCATCAGTTTTTCTGGTTACAAAATGGCTGAAGAATGGTTTAAAAACTATTTAGACACCAAAACTGTTGTCTAATTTGTATGAAAATTAATACAATTCTTGGAGCAGTCTTTATAACGTATTAGTCAAATGGAAGATCAATCGAAAAGACCGTCCACGCGCTATCTTGTTCACTTACATACACGCTCGCATAAATGATCGTAAAAACACCGAAAACGAACTATGAGAATCTGAAAACGTAAAACAAAAAACAATATAAGCTCATACACACTCACATTCATGGTATAATTGTAAAAATAGCAAAATGGGATTTTGGGAACCTTAAAATGTAAATAATTGCCATTAATTCCGTAATCGGGTTTTTATTATAATTATAGTAATTTCCTTATTTTGTATGTGTTCGGAAAGTAATAAAAAGAAAACTGCCAAGTTAAACTGATGGTATTGAGCTCACAGGCTATTCACACTAACATATTCTTATTTCAAAGAATAATGCTACTCAAAAAATAAATGAAAGGGGATTAGCCCCGTTTCCCCCCCTTTATACTTTACCAATGAACCCCCATATCTAATCAGGGAAGCGCCTTAACATAATAAACCGGTATACCAAATTTGCAGCAAATCAAATAACTCTGCATGAAAAACTCATTTATCTAAATAAATGGGGGGGGGGACTAGCCCCCACCTTTACTCCTTTATACTTAACTAATGAACCTCCAAATCTAATCAAGGCAGCTTCTTAACATAATAAACCGGTATACTAAATTTGAGGCAAATTGAATAATTCTGCATGAAAAACTCATTTATCTAAATTAAGGGGGGGGGGGGTACTAGCCTCCCTTTCCCCCCTTGATACTTAACTAATGAACCTCCAAATCTAATCAGGGAAGCTCTTTAACATAATAAACCGGTATACCAAATTTGGAGCAAATCGAATAATTCTGCATGAAAAACCCATTTATCTAAATTAAGGGGGGACTAGCCCCCGTTTCCCAATCTTATACTTAACCAATGAACCCCCAAGATTAATCAGGCAAGCGCCTTATCAGAATGAACCTAGAAAAAAAATTGAAGTAAATCGGATGTTTCTATTAAGAGTTATCGCGTTACGTACATACATACATACATACAGAACCGGCGGGCACATTAGCTCTCAGGCTTTGATAGCCTGTGAGCTAAAACTGCGTCCCCGTGACATGGTCCCCAATTGTGAAATATTCTTAGTTATAGTCAAAATTCGATTTGAATGGGAATGTCCAGAAAAAAAGTGTGCAGTGAACCTACAGAAGTTTTCACTTCAAGAATAATAATGATGGTAATGATAACAACAACAATAATAATAATAAATCTGATTCTAATAATAAGTTGGATTTATGATCTTTGCCTAAACAATTTTCTTGCCTTTTCCTTTTTACCGTCGGCATAATTATAGCTCTTCACTTTGCAACCACGTGTTTCGCAAGCATTTGAATTTACCACGTGACGAAAGAGTTATGTAAGAGCTAATAATGCCTTCTAACATTGCTGAAATATCAGCTGTAGCGAGTTTATCCAGGAGAAAAAATATTCTCTCTCTTTCGAAACGAAGTATCTCTATCTTTTGAATAAATGCGATAGAACAATCTCAGCGAGATAAGAAAAAACGAACAGAACTCTTAAGATTCAGTATCTCAAAATAGCTGGAACAACTTACTACCAAACATACCGTTATGAGACTTCGGAGTTTCTTGACCCCTGCTTTAAGCGTCATTCTCAGCTGCGTAAATTTTGCATGACGTCACATTTACGGGTTAACTCAGTTTGATTTTTATGCTCGACGAAAGCGACACACCCCGCTATTTACTATTGGCATATTAAGTACGTGACAATGAAAGACCGGAAGTAGTACGCGAAACAAATTTGAGATTACTCCTTATTAAGAGAACGGCAGCCGAATTGATGCGATAATCGCTGTTGGAACTTTTCGCAGGACTCGGAAGCTACAGAAAGATGGAAAGAGGATTCATTAAAGGAAAAAACTTCGCCGAAAAAAATATATTAATGATTTCTTTGAAAGCCGTTTTAAGGATAATGATGTGGTTTTTAAAAGTTCTCCACATTTTTTTTTCAAAAAAAAAAAAAAAAAAAAAAAAGACCATTTAACAAGCTTCTAAGTATATTTAATTTAAAATTTTGAGATTGGGAAATATTTTCGGGAAGAAGGGTAATTTAGGAAATAACCGTTCGTTCATTAGCTACTTACAATAAACTTATGTCAGAATTTTGATAACAATAATGAAGTTTGTCAACTTTAAGTTACTTTAGAAAAATTTAATTGGTCATTATGAAAGTTGTAGAGATAAGAAACAAACAAGTGCGTAAATATTTCATTTAAAAATTATCATCTTTTTCTCATACTTTTAAAATGTTTATAAAAATAAATGATAAAACTTCCGGAGAATTTACTTTTATGCTGCGGCTGAGTCTACGAGCTGGCAGAAGGCGGAAGCGACAAAAGCGTTTATTCATAAAAAGGCGCAATTTAAAACGGTATTAATGTTACAATATTGTATTTTCGAAGCGTAAAATCAGACCTTACCTTTTATGCATACAGTGTTGCATATACTGCGGACATTATATACACCATAATCACTTAAAATAGTCGCTGGTAGCAAATTATAATTGCAGTTCATAATTTAAGGATTGTATTTTGGAGTATTGAGTGTCGAATATATCTCTATATGCAGCAAGCAAGAACTTTAAATCTGAAATACTCCTAGAATTTTCTCACCGAATTACACAAATTTGACCTATGAAAACGTACAAACAATTTTGCCCCCCCCCCACCCTTAACCACTTCACCGGCAGCACGTATAAGAAAACAGTGCTTTTACCCCCAAATTACCTCGGGACAAAAGTTGAAGTGGTTTTAAACATATCAGGTTATAAACTTTCTCACATTTCATTCGTTACATTTAAAATTTTACTTTATTCGCGTAAGAATAGACAGTATTAAACCCTCCAATACATGGTGTAACATATTTAGCTACATACCCGTTTCTTTCGCATGTATATAATTAAGCTTTGCATGTAAAAATAACTACATTTTGTATCCAATTGTATAAATAATTCTAACTAACATTAGAGAATGGCCGCAGATTGCAATCCAAGGTTGATGTAATCAACATTTAGAGTATTCTATAAATGGTAAGCTAAGTATGTTCAATTTTAAAAATTGGTGCGTTTGAGGGTTAAAGTAGATTACAAAGACGGTACAGTCCAGTAACCAGGGCTCCCAAATGGTCCATCAACTGAATACCAATATTTTTTTAGAAAAATTTTCTTTTTAGATTTTTCTTACAAACCGTCCCGGAATCACCTTTGAAATTTGATTCTTGCGCAAACGTACCATAAAATTTTCTCTTAAAATTTATTGGTATTCAGTTGGCGGACCATTTGGGAGCTCTGAGTAACTGATAATAAATGTTGCGAAGCGTGAAGCCTTAGTATCAGCCGCATAGCAACTAACAAGGAATAACCCAAAGTGCCAATTACTGATTTGCATCAAATTTGGTACATAAGTAATAGTCGATGAGTTCTATCAACACAAAACAGTTTAGCTGCTGACATTAGGTCGGTGAGGAATTATACCTTTCAAAGGGTCTCAAACAGCGCGAATTTCAAATTCTGATAAAATAGCGATCATGACATCCTCGTGAAATATGGCGATATTTTGTGGAATGTTGTAAATAAAATGTGTGAATATCATATTTTGCGAAATAAAAAGATACAACTATGGCGACTGAAGAGATTATGCATTTTAATTAAATCTAAAGCGATATTCTTCATAGAAGTTACGGAAGAAAAATGGTAATGTACATCAGGGGCAGACAATGAACAGTAAGTTAGATGATGCTGGCAGGAGCGGATCCAGCCACATGACAATTTGACAATTGGTGGAAACCAGCCTACCGTGATCACGTGACATACACGAGGGAGGAAGTATCGCGGCTTGTTTCTTTCCTTGGATGTGATTTGATGCACGCTGGACCTAAAAGCCACCATTTAGCGAACAAATTATGTAAACCAGCACTAGTTTGGGGGTACTTGGCAGGTCTTACATTATAACTAAGTCTGGTTTTGTTCCGTATCCTTTAGACAAGGGATGCAGATACCATGGTCCACTTTTCCATCGTATGTGCCAATCTGTCCTATTTACCCAGAAGACTTATGATTTTCACCGATCCACACAGGAATATTTGAAAGGAAACACAGACAAAAGAAAAAAAACTCTCGCAATACCTATTGTCTGTTTACTTTAAACAGCTAAATAATCATTTTGTTATATGGCTACTATGACTTTTTCTTCTCGTATGTTCTGTTTTTGTTGGAGCAGTTGTAGTGTAGTCAATGAGTACATCACATGTTTCTGTTTTAAAAAACTACTGTTATGAATTGTGGTTGTGATGCGTAGCAGCATCTGTCATAGTACACCAGAGACCTTTGCCGAGTGTTCATGTAACTCACAATGAACAATTCACTTCAGAGCGACCTGTCATTAGTTGTGAGCCGAAGTTCGAGTTTTCAAGTTCGTTGTTCTAATTATTGGATCTTACGGTGCAAGGAATCACTCATCTGTGGTAAGTTGTTTCAATTCATCACTAAAATATTCTCAAACTACAATTCAAAACGTGCTGGAACACATATAACAATAATATGTTCCCGCAACATTTTGATTAAGTCACAGTACAAGTGCGTAATTTGATGTTACTGTTGTACAAATATATTTTTATAAAATATAATTATGAGTTTAAAATTGTAATAATTATATGTTTGAGTAAAATGGGAATGGAGGTTCCTACAAAAATTATTAATTTTATTATAAATATTAAATAGATATTTTTAAAAATTGCTTTATATTAAAATACACATATAATGTCGAGTATATAGTTTGGATCTCAGTAAACAACAATAGCAGAATGATAGCCAGACGCTCTGGCGTCGTTTCAGGACAATCAAAAGAAAAGTTGTTTATAATAGGGAATCGTTAAATAATAAAAATGTCGGAAGAAATATACGACTATAGACCACTCAGAGTTTATGGCACGTAATAAAATTAAAGTATATGTGAGGGGCATTTGAGGACTGGCAGCTAATAGGTCTAGCCAAGCATACTAAAAAGTTTTCTCACAACCAATAAGGTAGGGCTATAACAAATTGTTCCGCCCACTACCAAGGTATGAGGTGCAAGAGAAAAGTTTGAAGAAGTAGTCTAAAAAAATATTCCGAAGATGCAAGTGTGGTCCTGATAGCCCTGATGGAGATGCAAGTGCGGTCCTGATAGCCCTGGTGATGAAAATGCGGTCCTGACAGCCCAGATGATGCAAATGCGGTTCCGACAGCCCTGGTAAAGTGATGGAAAGGCCGAGGAAGTATACTACCTGAACGAGTCTGCTTAAAAGCGGATATCTAAGATAAAATGGATCCTGCCTGCAGCGTCTCGGAGCTATGCTTAAAGTCATGCCGATTTTGCCGCCCTTGTGAGGAGATGCATCGTATGACTACATAAACCTATCCCGAGTACCGCGACGGCTCTGAAGTCCGATGAAGGAAGGCGATCGACCCGTCCAATTACAAGGTACTACTCTAAATTTCTTATACCACAAATGTTATACTCGAATTATAAATATCCATTAAATGATATTTTACGGTATAGTGGTCATATGAGATCCAAACAAACTAGTAATAAAATTTAAATAAGATCTTTAAAATAAAAGAAAATTAATTATCTTGTTATAAAAAAATAATTCAAATCATTTTGTTAGAGATTAAATTTTCAAGTGTAAAAGTATAACAATGATAAGCAAACTGAAGTTTTGCTTCTATTCTTTGAATAATTAATGTTTATATGTATATAATCTTGTTTAATGTAAATAAAAATATTTAATCAAGAGTAAAATCTCTGTAATTCTTTTAGTGATAAAAATTAATGTGTGTCATTTTATTTGCAGCTTAATTAGAGCTTAATTTATGGGTGGAAGAGACCACGTAAATATTTCACAACGCAAACTTTTAATTTATAATAATTAATTAATTTTGATGATTACAATTTTGCGCGAATATTAATTTAATTTTAAGAAAATTATTCGCGTTGCTTTTCCACTAGAATTAATATTAAATTACGATCACTTGTTTTATTTTGAATAATTTTACGGTACATAAAATTATATACCAAGTACTATGTGGTAGCGTGGATGATTGAGAAATAGATAGGAGTTAATTAGGTGTATTTATCTGTCCAGCAAAACGTAAAAATTCATACAAAATATAGGTTGTTTACAATGAAGGATATACTGATAAACCTAGTTCAAACAAAAATGATTGTAGTGAGGTAATATGACGAGGTTGAAAATCATATGGAAGATTATGACAATAAGGACTCTATCATTTGTGGGGCACAGGGCAGGGATGAACTCTCGTTTCAAATGGTATTCATGTGCAAATCTTGGGTTTATGTTGATTATTCTGGTCGGGATGTAGATCAAGCCAGGCACAGACGCTAGAGATATGAATTTTGCTTTGGAATTTTAAATTTATATACTGTTTTGAATAAATTATGTATGTGTGTGGGATGTTGTAAAATGTGTTGAATAAAGTTTTATAGTTACTTTTATATTTTGATACATATTGTTATTTATCATAAATATTGGTATCTATTCGCCCTCTTACACCCTATGCGGAGCAAAATGACGAATATATGACCTTTCCTTCGGAAATATTTTTTGATTCTTTGAGGGCAGATTAAAACATGTTGGAGAGGAGAGTTGTATGTAAGAAGTGTCTCATATCAATTACAGCTTTTTGCTCCACTTATTCCGTTCAGAAAAAATCTTGAAACTTAAACTTGTCATCTTACTCCACTCTCTTCTGTTATGTCTATATGCATGTGAAATTATTAACTGTTAAGCAGGTAGCACTTAATGTGTGGTTAAGCCTCAAGTTATGTAACATTAGCAATTTATCCTGTGGAAAAATTGTTGATAAATGCATTTTAAATATATACATTGAAATTATAGAATGAGTTCATATACCGGGTGTCCCAAAAATGACTGATGGATTTTAAAATTGAATAACTTGCAAACGGTAACAGATATCTAAAAAATTTTTGCAGGAGGGTTATGTAAGATGTCAGGGAATTTTTATGCTGCGATTTACAATTTTAGTTACAAATCGCAGTGATAGATGGCGCTGCAAGCAATAGGCGCTAAATCCAGGCTCGATTTTTCGGTCTCTCTCTTCTCCCATGCGAAAAAAGGAGATAAAAATGTTTTGAATGGATCCCGAAGTACCAAAGTGTGAGAGGGATATAGAACATTTAAATAAGCGGACCAGTACTTAGAAAGCAATTTCTATATGTAGCTTAATGTAGGATCATCTAAATCCGAGTTCTTAATTTTAAATATTGTTTTGTTATTTCTAAATTCCAAGTAATGTGTAAATAAATTGTAGTTAAGTTTACTTGAATGAGTTAGTATTCCTTTCGACAAGCCTCTCAAAGCGTGCGTGATATTACGTAATTATATCGGTGGTGGCAGCATATAAACAAAAAAGGAACATTCTTCGAAGTTGTGTGGACTTAGAGGGAAACCCGACATTGGCGGCAGCGACGGGATCGAATCGCCTGGGACCAGTGACCAGCGAGCCCTGTGATAGTGTGTTAATACCAGAGCGTCCAGCGGAATTTCCGAGTATTAATGCCGGAGCATCCAGCGGAATTTTAGAGTGCCAACAACCGTGGAAGTACATAATGTGTGTGTCCTGTCGTCGTTTACAGTGAATCGAACTAGAGTGTATGTGCCCTATCGTCGTTTACAGTGAATCGAATTACAGTGTGTGTGCCCTATCGTCGTTTACAGTGAATCAAATTACAGTGTGTGTGCCCGAGTGTCGAACATTCTAACTGTGTTAAAAGTGAATTTTATATGTATTTCATCAAAGTGTCTCTAAAGTGTAGAATATTAAGTTCATCGTGGAACTGCTTGCGAGCAGCGGAGAACCCCAGCGAATAAAGTATAAGGTAAGATGTTTTGACCACTCTATTCTGCTGACATTCTCGAAGCCACTGTGTTGTTTATTTTGTGGTAATTTATTGTAATTTAAGATAAATTATGTGTAAATTTTGATAATTTATGTGCAATCAAATAATTGAGACAATAACAGCCATATTTACCATTGTTTTAAGAAAAGTTTATATATATATATTTGCTAGTATTGATTTCATAAATTTGCAATTAGTGAATAAAATTAACGCATTGTGTTAATAGTTGAAAGGAATAATTGAATTTACTTAAATTTAAATTATTATTAAGGGGTCTTGTACCTTTTAAACGCGTCGAAAATTAACGAAAAACTTCAAAGTTTGAATTAGGCTATCTTCAAAATATTTTTATGTATAAACATGAAATTTTGGATATTGATTAAACAGATTGTGCTTAGTAATATACTACCATCAGAAATTTATTAACCCTTTACAGAATTTGTGTATTGTTGAAATCAAACTAGCCCCTTTTTTTACACCATAAGTCATTGCGCGCATAATATCTTGAGAAAGTATGTATGGATTGTCATAAAATTTGGTAAATATACTAAACAGATATGTGTGTTTAAAATGATCTACTTTTAAGTATTTACAATGGTAATATTTTTAGTTATGACTATTTTTATACATTAAAAAAACAAAATTTTTATTTTTTTTTTACGAAAATATTTTTTTATATAGGTAATGAAATAATTTTAGCCTAAGAGTAGGTCATTTTAAACACACATATACGTTTAGTATCTTTACCAAATTTCATGCCAATCCATACATACTTTCTCAAGATATCATGCGCGCAATGACTTATGGGGTAAAAAAAGAGCTATTTTGATTTCAAAAATACACAAATTCTGTAAAGGGTTAATAAATTTCTAATGGTAGCATATTACAAAGCACAATATGTTTAATCAATATCCAAAATTTCATGTTTACACATAAAAAGGCTTTGAAGATAGACTAATTCAAACTTTGAAGTTTTTCGTTAATTTTCGACGCGTTTAAAAGGTACAAGACCCCTTAAAATAATATTTAAATTAAGCAATACTGTTTTAAGTTTGAAAAGTTGATAACAAACGAGCAAGGCACATTTGCTTGGAATTTTAATAGGCTGGAGATAAATTTTGAAAAAAAAAAAAGACTCAAAGAAAAAAAAAAAGGAGGGTTGTGATTTTATTTGTTTTATGTGTGAGAAGCAGTATTGAATTTGGAAATATTTTATTGAGGATAATTTTAGGAATTTATATGTGTATTTTATGCAATTTTTTTTATGTGGATACCTCTATTTTGTGATTGGCATCAGTACTTTTATTCAATTTGCAACGTATCAGTATTGTTATATAAATTGTATATTATTATTTAATTGTATAAATTGAAAACTGTATTGCATAGTAATCAAATTGAAATTATTTTACTTTTTTACTGGATGTAAACTATGTGATATCAACGTTTAAAGAAAATTATGTTATACAGTATGTTAAATTAGAAGTAATATATCGATTATTTGAAATGTATTAATTAGTAATAAGTGGGGTAACTGTACTAAAATAGAAATTTAGGAGATATTAATTTAATAAGTTTAAATATTATTGTAAGGTGGTAATAATAATCAGTAGAAAGTATGGCTTTCTTACTAAAATTAAAAAAGGCGGATCTTCAGATGATATCCCCGAAGAATTAGGAGTTGAATTCACGGAAGATGATACTAGAATTCAGCTTAGGAAAAAGATAATGAAGAGCAATGACTATGAGGAGGGGGTCATTATGGAATTAGCTAACACTATTGTTACGGAACGTTTAGAACGGGAAAAGCGTGATTTAGAAAAACAGGAAAACATAGAAGCCGAAAAGTTAGAAAGAGAAGAAAGGGTTGAACGGGAAAAGTTAGAAAGAGAAGAGAGGTTTGAAAAATTGAGGATGGAACATGAATTAGAAATGGAGAGGCTAAAAATTCAAGGTTCGGTAAATAACTCTAATGGGGCTAGGGAACCTAATAATGAAAGTAGCATAGAAAAATAGATCAAAAGTGTTAAAACTCTGTCTATCAAAGTACCGGAAGGGACTGAGGGATGGAATTTGTTTTTTGTAACAGTTTAGAAAGGGCATTCAAAACTAAAAATGTACCGGAAAACCAGCAGGCTGAAATTCTGTTAAATATGTTAGGAGATAAGGCGGATAATTTGTTAATCTATACCACTAGGGAACAAATTGAGGGTTATGAGGAATTAAAGGAATTAGTTCTAAGGGAACACGAGCCGACACCGAAGGCGTGTTTGGAAAATTTTAAGAAGGCTAGAAGAAACCAAAATTAAACTCATGTATTATTTGTAGCGCGTTTAATAGCAACGTGGGAAAAATACTGTAAGATTAGGGGTGCGGACTCAAGGTTAATCAGTTAATAATTAGTGATAAGTAGTTAAATACGTTAGATGAGGAAACAGCGTCATATATTGGATGAACTGAGCAGAGTAATTGGTTAGAAGTTTCTAAAATTGCTAAAAAATGTGACAATTATTTTGACGCTAAGCACAAATCTTATGCGGTTACGTATAAAAGTTTTAAGGGTAAAGATAGATATATAAACAGTTAAAAAGTGAGACCGAAGGAGGATAGTAAATTTAGTGGTAATTGGAGGCAAAACGGGAGTAATGAGGTTAATTATTTTTCTAGTAGGAAAACTGATTCTAAGAAACCTAGTGAGGATTCAGCTCCTAGATACTTCAAATGTGGGTTAAGAGATCATTCCCAAAGTTTTTGTAATAAAGTGAGAAATGAGGGAAATAATAGTACTAGTAAAGGGCGAGAGCAGAAAGCGGGTGTAAATAAGATTGTCGTGAAAGGAAACAAAGTGTTGCTTAAAGGATCTATTGTGGCGAGAATATCGGCAAAAGCTGAACAGAGAAATAATGTTACTGGTGAGAAATTAAATAAACTCGAGAAAATTGAAGTTAGTGGTAAATGGACAGAAAGCGAAAGGGTTGGTAGATTCTGGATGTGAAATAAGTGTCGTTCATAAAGATTTGGTACCGGAAGAGAAATTAAAAGGAGCTGGTAGTATTTACTTACAAGGACTATTTGGTGATGCAGTTAAATCACCATTGGTTAAATTACCACTAGCTATTCCGGCTGCTACTTTCCAAAAGGATATGAATGAGGTTTTTCAAGCTCATCGGAGGTATTTTTTAGCAGTAATAAAAACTTTAAACTGATTCGATATGTACAAAAATTAAGAAGTTATGTGGGGTTTTCGGTTTTCACAAAACCCCTCCCTATTTCCACCCCCTTGGTCCGATTTTGCCCATTAACGAACTTGACCGAGATTTTATGCCCCTTGATTTTATGTATCAGTTTGAAAGAGATTGGTGCAGAATTGTGAAAGTTATCGTGTCCAGAAGAAAGTGATATATATATATAGATAGATACATACATACATATATATATATATATATATATATATATATATATAAAGTTTTTTACTGAGGGTGGTTTTGGGATCTAGGGGTCATGATCGGTGTAGATCTGCAAAAACTTTTCAGAAATTCCAACATAGGAACGACGCCAATAGCTAGTATTTCATACGAAATCTACCTAATATATAAATATTTTTAATAGTATGTTTACAAAATTATACAAACATTAAAAGACAACAACTATTCTGGAAAATTAATTATTAAAGCATGTAATTACCAGTTGTGTACGTTACAAATTTTGGACATTTTTTCGCACGTACGTTACAGATTTTGGGCGTTGATCTTAGTATTTAAAAAATTCTTAAGACTAAGAATGTAGTAAATGTGTCTGTATACATATATATATATATGTATAATTAACTTTCTGTTATCCAGTAATAATAATAATAAAATCAAATGCTTTGTTACGTACGTTACTTTCGGACATAACAAAATACAGAAAAATTCTTTATAGAAAAGTCCTTCTATCTTCAAAAAAGCAATAAATCAGCCTGCCATCTTTTAACGAAATTATCAAAAAATCATCCGTTTCCTTTATGCATTCGTTGTTTACCATTAGAACCACCTGGGAAAAAGTTAAAACTCTTTTTCTTGGTGGTACATTGGAGCAGTTAACGTTATGAATGTCCGAAATTGGCCTCTTTAGCATATAATAATAAAATTTTAAGATATTTATACAAAGCTTTTACAATAAATTATGTCATTTTCTGTCTCTGAATAGAATTAAAAACTCAATGTAAAAAAAAAAAAATAATAATAATAAAGTCAATCATAATTAAAGTTATGTTTGAAAGGCTTAAAGTTATGACTTGTGTCCAGTGCTCACCTTTTCAGAATCGCCCATATATGATATTATCTTTTTACTTATATATTGTATTCATGTCACTTTCTATGTACTGAGAGTCTTAAGTTTACATTTATTCCTTCACTTGAAGTCTTTTGTGTCACTGAATACCAGTTCCCCTGCCTATTCAGGTGCATTCCTGGGATGGGGTGGACAAAAGAGCTTCTAGCGAGATAATGGACGTCACGGGAATGTGACAGTTGAGGTTGGATGAAGGGGAGTGGACCCTGGTGTCAGAAGAAAAACCCCATATAGGTTTTTTGGGGAGAGGAGTCAGATAGGGTTTGAGGAGTGAGACGAGGGAGTTCCGTTGATGCCTGGATCTCGAGGTGTGAGGTCACTTTTTCTTGAGTAGAGCTCTTGGACAGCGCGTCTATTAAGTTGTGTGAGGCTCTTAGAGTGTAGAGCCAATGTGTTGGTAGATTAAGGGTAATCTCCGATAAGCCTTTTGTTAACTAACGTAGTGTGAGAGGGATATAGAACATTTAAATAAGCGGACCAGTACTTAGAAAGCAATTTCTATATGTAGCTTAATGTAGGATCATCTAAATCCGAGTTCTTAATTTTAAATATTGTTTTGTTATTTCTAAATTCCAAGTAATGTGTAAATAAATTGTTAGCTAAGTTTAATTGAATGAGTTAGTACTCCTTTCGACAAGCCTATCAAAGCGTGCCCGATATTACGTAATTATATCAATGGTGACAGCATATCAACAAAAATGGAACATTCTTCGAAGTTGAGTGAACTTAGAGGGAAACCCGACATGCCCCCTAAACAATTTTTTAGTATAACATTAGTTAATAGACATTATTACTGATTGGAACAAGTCATATATTTATACGATGATTGTCGGCAGAGTTGGTTGGTTGGGGGGGGGGGGGGTTATGCTTTTATTTCTGCGACTGTACATGGCGTTCCACCTTTACATCACATATTATTGAGCGTAATAATTGAGTGCTGACTTTAAAAATAAAGTTCTACATCTGCTACACTTTGTTCAACCGTGCATCTCGGCAAAAATGTCTAAACTCTGAATCTGAAAGAAAACAATATAAGGCAATTATTATTAGCATTTAAGTATTACTTAATAACATTTGTCCCCACCTGTATAATGAGAGACTTCAAATGTTTGTTGTATGGTACAGGAATAGCTATTCGAGAGTCCTGCGAGCGTTGGATTTTACCCGAAACTTCAATTTGCTGTAAACCCGAAATAGGAAAAAAAAAAAAAAAAAGAATTCGCCGCAAAAAATTCAAACAGAACGGAACCCGAAATGACATAAAATTAATTTCATACTTTAATTCAATTATGAATAAATAGTCTGAAATCAGATTTCTAATATTAATTTTATCTTTTATGCTGAAAAATGATTACATATTCGCATTCATATTAAAATATATCGATAGCCTTTTTATTTTAAAGAATATTTTGGTCTTTCTTTTGGAAAATTGGACCTGATCCAGAAGAACGGAGGTCCGACTCAAAAAAGAAGTTCAGGGGTCATCTTCATGCTGAAATTGTACCAAGCTCTGACGTTTTCAATACGAACATCTAATTTTGACATGCTATTTGGCCTTTTTCGGCAAATTTTACGTTAGGTTACCAAACGGGAAGTTATTTGGTCAAGTAGTTTAAGAATTATGAATGATTAAAATTTGAAATTCTTAATGTTAAATTCATTTGCAATTGTTTCAAATCAGATTGCAATGCGGGTGGTTAGTTTTTTAAGCACAACTCAAAAACTAACGCGTATTTGAAGCTTCTAGAAATCGATTTCTTTTGAAAAAATTATAGTTTACAATTTTCATATTTTTTTTCGGAAATTTATTTCAAAACATAGGGGGAGCACGGGTAAAGAGGCCAGTGAAGGCAAAGTGGTCATTTGAGTTTTTTGCGCTGTATAGCGCCCCGTTACGCAGGAACGTATGTCTAAACAGTTGTCGCAGATGCTGGGTGGTATTTGTCTGCGACTTTGAAGCGGAAGGCTAAATTTTTCTAGTTCTGCTCGCATTCAGAAGATTATTTTTTCGCATTTTTGTTTTTAGGCAAGTGCTACAGTTTCTTGATTATAGCTAAGTAATATGCAATGATATAATTATTTGCTCTTATGCTGTTTGATGAATGTGAAATAACATTATAAAAGATATGTGTTTGGAAACGCTAAGTCGTGTAGGTTAGATGCTAGGCCACAGTTTTTTGTAATGGCGTCATTCAGGGCAAAGTGGCCAGAACGTGATCGGGCAAAATTGTCAGATGGCCGCTTTTCTCGCAAACTATTTTTTATTTATTTTTCAAAATAAAATACTACTCAAAAGTATTTTCTTTGAAAGGAAGAAGACAGGTCGGGGCAATAACTTCTGCAGAGAAAGACTTATTCTCGACATTTTCGGTCTGAAAGTCTGCTGGGAGCACTTGTATTTCTTCATTTGCCATATTCCCAAGACAAAAAATTAAGATAGAGCTTGCAGATAGAGTTCTTACTGGTTCTGATTGTACCTGCAAATCCCAGTGGCTGGATGCAATCAGCTATATTTATGAAATAGTTTGCTTATTTTTTAAAATATGTCAAATCTTCAGCGTAAGATCCGATGCTTTTAATTTTGGATTGTCCCGCAAACCATACTAAGAACGTGGCCTTTATTGAAAAGACCATGGGAAATCAAATAACAGTTATGTTTGCCTCCCCAATATACCCATAAGTTGCAACCAATAGATTTGTTTATGGCTTGTTAATTACATTCAAGTTTGTGAGAAGTTACTACGGAATAATCTTGGAAGGATCATAAAACAGTTCCAACTTAGTAAACTTGTTGGAGAAGCATTTTTGCGTGCCGTTCCTTTTATGGGTATCAACGGGTTTCTCAAGTGTGGGATTATTCCTTTTGATCCCGATGTGTTTTCTGATGCTGGTTTTGTAGCTTCAGATGTATCTGGCATTTTAAATTCTAGAATTTTACATTTTCCTCTCAATACCACGATCTCAATGTTGCTAAAGCCGAAGCAAATTGCAAAAACACTCTGGTTGAACATGTAGATGGACCAATTTCAACGATCCTTACTCAAACTCGAGAGACAATGAAGCATGGATTAGATGTTTCAAATGTAAGAAGTGGGCTCATGAATAGTGTGCCAATTGCGATGAAAAAGCTGATGAGTTTGAGTTCAAATTTTGAAAGTAAGCTTTACGCCTAATCCTTTTTTGATAGACTATTGATACTCATTAAAGCTTACTTTATCTTGTACGGATTTAATACTTAAAATATTACAAAACATAATACTTTCTCTTAATGCGTGTTACTTTAGCTTGTGTTTATTAACCCATTACCCGCTGGCGTTGCGTTCACGCAACGGTCAAAATAAATGCACATATTTAAATTATTTACATACCCACCACTATTTTTCAACTACAAAATTGGCCTTATTTAAAGACACAAAATTTTAAGATCAAATAAAGCGAAAATTACCTTTCACAGATTATGGTGGCAAACGACGTTCGGCTAATAAAATGAAAAACTCAACTTTATAGTTTTGACGGTTAATGGGTTAAATATACATCCTGAATCAATACGATTTGTTCATTTACCTATGCTGGCCGCTTTACCCAGCCTAGGCGGCAAAGTGGCCATTTTTTAGTTTTTCTTTCAAAGTAACCTGTACATTTTAAAATATTTTTTAAAGAAAAAAGTAAAGTAGCAATCGAAACTAAAGTTATCATAGTTACTATTGGTATTTGCTTCTAGAACTTTACTAAATAAAAAGGTATCATAAAAATTCATCAAACCTTAGAGCGGCTATTTTAAACTTTCTTTCCCTATATATTTTCCAAATAAATTTTCTTAAATGTTATGAATTGTAACCTATGAAATTTTTAAACAGAAATCAATTTCTAGAAACTTCAAATATGCGAATTGAAAGTTACAGTCTATTCCGTAAAGTAGCTCTTGAGTTATGCTTAAAAAAGTTACCCGCATTGCAACCTGCTTTACAACGATTACAAATAAATTTAACATTAGGAGTTCCAAATATTAAACTTCATAACTTTTAAACTAACTTGACCGAAAGAATTTCCCTTTGGTATCCATGAGTAAAACCGAGAACTCAGAATATGATGTCAGAGTTAGGTGTTCGCATTGTAAGTTTCAGAGTTTGGTAAAATTTCACTGCGAAAACGACACGTAAGATTATTATTTTTAAAACATAACTGGAAGAATTTTAATGGTGATTTGTGATTTTTTTTTCAGGGGCAAATTGGTGATTAAAATGCATGGAGTCTCTTTTTTTTTCTTTTTGGCCGACGCACAGAGGAGTATTTTCTGAAAAATGTGGGCAAAATTATTTTATGAGTTGTATCAAGTTGAAATGTTGTAAAAAGCTATTTAGAGTCATTATATATAATTTTTTAAAAAACATATAATTTTTTTTACGAATTTACAAAAAATCTTTGCTTTTTAATAAGTAAACTACTATTTAAATCAGTTTAGAATAAACATTTATGATATTTAATGAAATATTCCTTTTTTTATATATATTTATAACAAGTTTTTTCTGTAACTTACCATTCTAATTATATTCATCTTCATCTGTTTCGTCTTCATCCTCATCTTCCTCTTATTTTGGATGTTGTCCATATGGTGTTTTTGGTTGTTTCACTAGGAAAAGGCCCCCCCCTTTTTTTTTCTTAAATTTTGGTCTTGAACTACTTATAAAAGGATCAGAATTTAGTAAACGTCTATTCAAAACATTTTTATTACATTGCTCTCGAGAAAATTTTCGGCAAAAAGTTTGCCTACATTGGCGGAAATATTTGTTTCTAGCTTCAGCAGCCTCGTTCGAAAGTTGATCGATAAGCAATATTGCATGTTTAATTACTGTGGCCACATGTGCTAAAACTTTATTTACTGTTGGTGACATTGGGTGCTACCTATATAATTCGACATAAAGATTTGCAGTTTCTTCGGTGTAATTTTCAAATTTTTTAACATCAATTCTATGTCTAATGGGCAGGGGCGGCTTCAGAACTTGCCCGACGGGGGGCACAGTATCCCCGACAGGGGGGCCGATTTCATAATATATATTAGAGGTCTCCACGAGCCCGAGCCTGTCCCGAACAGTGTTAAATTCAAACACTTTTCTCCGGGAGTTTGATTTCTGTGGCTGCGGGGGGGGGGAAGGAGGAATTGCACATTTTGACCATTAAAAACGCAAAATCTCAAATCTTCCGGGGGGGGACATCTCATTGGCCTGAGGGAGAATGCCCCCCTCCCCCCCCCGGACCACCCCCTGAATTCAACACTGGTCCCGAAGCCCGAGATCGGTAAAAGTTTATTTCATTAAACTCGGACCGGGCTTAATTTTATTTGAAAACTCGACACGGGCTCGGGCTAAATTTTAGCTTTTGAAAAGTTGGCACGGACCGGACTGCATTCACTGGACTTCAGAATTTTTTTCCGCACGGTAATGTCATGGTAACTTTGCTCCTTTATTAATGGAGTAAATGAACAATAAAATATTTCTTTGTTTCTTTTTTTCCGTTTTTTAATTAACAGATGGAATATGTTGGTTAATCACGAGAAAAACATAAAATTTTCGCGTTTTGGCATATTCCGAAACGCGCAGATTTCTAACACTCACAGTGCGATTTAAATTAGAGATGAATTGCAGAGGGACAAAAGATTTTTATTCGAAACATAAATTTCGAAGCCTGTCAAAGAATATTGTAGATAAATAAAGTGAAAAAAAGCTCTTATTATTTTTGAAGCATCTCACTAGTCACCTAATCTTTATAGGCGGACGAATCCGCAGGAGAAAGTTCCCACTCTTTCGAGTATTACCCGAAAGGAAAAACTCTGCTTAGTACTCTTCTTCATCTCCCGCCCAGCAACGTCCAAATAAGAGGTCATTCAATATTACAGATTTTACTTGCACATATATGGTACATACACAGCATTGTGTGAGCAATAAAGTATAGAACAGTTCTCCGGTTATGAGTCGAACCACTGCGGACCACCCACCCCTTAAGAAAATGCAAAGGTCTAGAAACGAGTCCCACATCAAATAAGGTGGTAACTAATTTTTTCCGAAACGCGGTTCGTGTTCAGGCCGGGTTGACCATGTATTTTAATGTCGGACGTAACTGAAAAAAAAATCAGCGGACAAATCTCGATCGAAAACGCATGAAGTGATCAAAAATTATTTTAATTTATAATTATTTATATTTGTTAGTAAAAGTGTCATCGTGAAAACTAGCAGTTAAACGTTACACCTAACTAGGGTCCGTCCCGGGTAACAAATAAAATTTGCAATCCTGCAAATTTTATTTAAAACCAAGCTGCAACCCGAACCGAATCCAATCAAAAATATTCTGTCCACCCGTAACCCGATCGAACCCAAAATAATTCCAAATCCAACCTGAAACCCGGAATCAGAGAAAATTGATCCAAAATATAATGCAATTATAGAAAAATAGTCTGTAGTCATATCTTCAATATTAATGTTACCTGCTATGTAGAAAAATAAACATGTAAGAAGTCATTTATATTCAAATAGTTTTTCATCTAAAATAGATTCCTGCGCGGGTTGTGTTATACCGGACCCAAACATTCAACATAAAGTCAATCCGAAACCTACCAAGAAATTTCCGTTGACCCAAAATCCGACCTGAACCCGACAACAAATTTTCTATTGACCCTAAACCGAAACACTTCAACCCGAACCCGGCTCGACACAAAAAAGATATATAACGTAATACAGTTGTGAAAACATAGTCTGCAATCATGTCTCTAATATGAATTCTGTCTTTTATGTAGAAAATAAACATTTAAAGCTGTTTTTTTAAGCGGATTTTTTTAAGAAGCCCCGTATTGCCCCTGTTTCTCAAATAAAGCATTACCGTATACCCTAGCTATGAACGTTCATGATGTCAGCGTATACCCTCTGCCTAATATACCGTATACTCTTTGCTTTTTTTACGACTACAACACTGGCTAACTTGAAATTGGCTAGTAAGTAGTGTTGTCAGGTCTAGTATTGCAAAAAAGCGAGACAGAGAGAGTAAACAAGCGGGAGAGGCGCTTGAAAATCGGGACATCCTAAACACTACAATAAAACCTGTTAAAACGGAACCAGTGTAAGGGAATAATGCTTTAAATGGAAAATTTTTGCGATATCGCTAAAACAGTACTATGCAATGATAACGGAACAATGTACTTTCAAAGATTAAAACCTGTCTAAATTGGAAAGTTCGCCCGATTCTTTGTCGTTCCATCCAGGTTGCTGTATTAAATAGCTTCCTTTCTTCGTATTGAATGTATGTGAATTATACTTTATCCATAAATAAATGGTGTGAAATTAATAAGTCAAACTAGAGTTTTTTAAATAATAAACAGTAATTTTATGACAATAATGCTCACTTTATAAATACCGCGTTTTATTTTTTTCGTTATTTTGCATTTCAGTCGTTTTCGAAAAAGTACACTACGTATTTATTACGTACACTCTCAAGAAAACATTTCGTCAAACGTAAAAAGCACAGGTAACAAGTTTCTATTATTTGAAAAAAAATGAGCTTCAGTTTGCGAACTTTTTCTGTTTTGGAGCAAAAGAGACATACGTAAAAAATAAGTTTCTAACACAAAAAAAGTAACATGCAGCACAGTTACGGGAACACCCCTGTGATTTGACGAAAATGCAACTTCAGGTAATTTTTACGTTAGATTAATGAATTTTCTGTATTTTGGGGGGAAATGGGCAAATTAAAACAGGAATTTTCGTGTTTCAATATTAATAATAATAAAAGCAATTGAAGAAACACCTGCAACTCACGTATTTTTTTTAGAGTGTATATTGATCGAAACCAGCCAGCGTGGTCCTCTAACTTCTGATGAGATACAGAGTTTAAATCTGAGACTAAAACTGAAATCCAAAATTCTCAAGAAAAATGTAAGCTAAAGGAAAACTTGTAAAATACAGTAAAACCTCCCTAAAGCGACCACGTTCCGTTCCAATAAAAATTGGTCGCTCCGAGAGGTGGTCTCTTAATGGAGGTCATGTTTAAATCTAGATTTTAATTGTTAAAAAAGGTAACAAGTTACTAAGGTTGATTTAGATTCAGGTATACCACTAAAATTCGTTACTAAAATTTATTCTTCACATTAGGAAAAAATATAAAAATTTAAGTATCAAAACAAAAGTTAATTACATAAATCAATTACTGCAGAATTTAAAAAATAAATAAATTGACGCTTGCTTTGATTTTACGGTTTTATCTTTTATAACTTTTATTTCCAAGCCTTTCGAAGTTCAGTAAATAAGTGCAACTTTTTTTGGACGGAAACAAATAATGACGATTTCATTAATTTACTTATTTCTTTGAGAGTTTCCTGACAGAATAGGGCAGGGGAATTTGACTGACATTCTTAATTTGTCATCAGAGTTAAATTCACGGCCTAAAAAGGCACAAAGGGGTTTAAACACTTGAAAGTTACCGGAATAAAAAAAAAAAATCTAAACTTAGTTTAGAAGTTTGATGAATAATGCGCTCTCTGGAATTATTTTACTAATAAAATCTTCTTCAAGCGACCAAGAAAAAACGGAATTTGTTTCATTTTCTTTAAAGAAATCGGTCGCTCATGGAGGGAGTTCAACTGAAATGGTCTCTGAATGGAGGTAAAATTTGTATTGAGCCTATGAGATTAAATTTCGTTCCATGAAAAAATGGTCGTTCAGGGAGGGGGTCGCTTAATGGAGGTGATCGCACAGGGAGGTTTCACTGTAGCTTAGAAGGTAAAAGTTCATTATTTTAATATCAGCTCAAGCATAAAACAAAATCTTGTTGATGTAAAAAAAAAAGAGAGATCTTTAAATTTATGCTTATTTTGAAACAGCCGAAGTTTTAGAGGTTTGCACGGGCCGGGCCTATTTTCATTCATGGCACCCGGGCCTAGTAACTACTCTTTCTGGGCCGGGCTTGGGTCTTACTTTTTTCTGAAGGATCGGGCCGGGCCTAATTTCTTTTTTCCGTACCGAGACGGGACATGTTTCATTCTACCTAGGTCTTCATAAGCCGGTATTTTCAGTCCCGGTCTAGATCTAGCCCATATGAAAATCATTGTCTCGGCCTGGTCCGTGCAAAAATCAGTAAAATTTGGCCTGGCCCAAAAATTTTTGCAAAAAGTATATATTTTTTTAAATCGACATTCTACAATTAAACATTAAAATTTATTCGTTTTAATAATATTGAAAAAGAACCAGCCTATCACGGAATCCTGCCTTATACGGAAAAATTCATTGATCCATGCAAAATTAATATACTAATGCGTGAGAAAAGAATATAATACATTTACACATGCTAAGAAAGGAACTTCTTTATAACGCATTTCTTTTCTTTCCGAGACGATTCCGTCTTAGAAGATTTTACAGTATAGCATTTTTCAGATTTTAAGTCATCAATACATAATTTTTTGATTAACGATATTAATAGCTGAAACATTTACATACAAACAGAGATTCATTTAAAAACTGTATATCGCAACCTTTTGCGCATCTTTAAAAATGAAGATTATAAACATGAAAAAAAAAAAAAAAAGCTACAATAAATATTTTTGGTCAGAACTATTCCTTTTAATAAAATCAAAGTAAAAATACACATTTTGAAGAAATTCTGTCGGGCTGGGTCGGACTCGGGCCGAGATTTTAACTGTTTGCCGGGCCAGATTCGGGGCGAAATTTTAGCTTTTATATCGGGCCGAACTTTTAAAGTTATTAATTAAAATCTTTCAGTTTAATAATACAATCAAGTTTAAATTATCAAGTAAAGTCGGTATTCTGATTTACACGAATTTTTTTAATTCCTAAATACGAACCTACAACCCTAAACACGAATTGTTAATTATAACCCTGCACGGTTCGAGTTATTCCCGACCCGAAATCGACAAAATATTTTTTGTCGAACCTGCAACTTGATTCTAAGCATGAAAAAAAATCAATCCATAATTTAAAACAATTCCGGAAAATAGTCTGCAATCATATCTCTAAAATCAATTTTATATTCCGAAAAATGATTGCATATGAATATGTAAATGAATACTTATTCATATACAAGGTTTTTTTTATATAATTTGAAACAATAATCTGGATTTTTCTTTGGAAAAATTTGGCGAACTCGAATTGACTCCCAAGGAAAAAAAAAAACTCTAATCTGAGATGACCCGAAAATGGAAACACTAATCAACACGATCAGCAGCAAAATTTTAGAGCCAATGGTCAACACGTTCGGGTAGAATCGGGTTATCTGAGCCGATGCAAGATTTTAGTTGTTGCTATATATATACATCTTACCGCAGTTTACAATGAAGTTATCTATGTATATAATTATTTTCTCATTTACACCTTCCATTTATCTTCTATATATTAAATAGAGATTAATATCCATATTATTATAAAATGAGATTCTACTGTATATTGAAATTAATGAATAAAGAAGGAATTTTTAGTTTGATACTAAGTTAGCTTGAATAATTATACAAAATTCTCTTTTTATTTACTAATTCCTTTATAAAAAAAAAAAATACTTACCCTACGCTTTTTAATAAGAAGATCGAAGTGAGCAGATGAATTTCCATTTCCACGTCCTGTCTCTTCTTGAAATCGTATATCTTTTAGGCGTCTAAGTTTGCGGTCAATCAAATAAACATTGAACATTAGTGCGCATGAGTTATAGACAAAATGTATAAGTCTTTCGGTAACATCCGGCCGTTGAGACGACAGACTTTAACCGACATGTGGTTAAATTCTTAAATTTTCTGGTCGCAGACTAAGATATAAAATTTTAATTTAGATTAAACTCTTAAATAATCAGCGGCAAGCTTATCCGTGGGTCAGGTTTTCTACAAACTAACCTAAGATCTTCTTTAAAAAACTAACCTGCACCCGACTACGCAGGAAAAATCGGGTTACCCGACCCTATGCAGGACTCTACACTCAAGTAAAGAAAATTTCCCCGACGACGATTAAATTTGACCCCGACGGGGGGGCCAAGTATGCCCGACGGGAGGGCATATGCCCCCCGGACCCCCCTCTGGCGCCGCCCTTGCTAATGGGCAGTGCCTCTAGTAAGTAAAGGAACAAGAGAACTCTGAAATATATTTGCATCACTATCAGAAGTATTCTGAAATATCTATTTAAATTGCGATCTGTTGGGAGCCATCGCAACACCATTTAGATATTTGTTCGAAATTGTGGTTTTCTTCTGTATTATTTAGAATAACTTCTTCTAAATATTTACACAGTCTTAAAGAGGTGTGATCATGAAGATGTGTAGGTTAACTTCTGCGCTTGTTACTGTCACATTCACCGACTCCTCACTTATATAGCAATCCTTCTTCGCTTTCTTAATCAGAGAATAATAAGTAAATATTCTTATTTGAACTCTGAATAATTTCCCATTGCTTTCTCGTTAGATCCACAGACTTCCAGCTTCTACAAAAATTGATAAGGCTTCTGATGGTGTTTGGTTCTTAATAGTGGGTTTTTTTTTGCTTAACTTATAATTTTTCTGTATTTTGTATCTCTTGTTGACTTAGAGTTTTATGAGGATCGAGGCATCAGTATTACCATTGATTACCATAGCTCATTGATTTGTACTAGCTGCATATGTTAATTGATAAAGAGGAACTTGCTCCCTTAAACCTCTTGTTTTTGTCAATTGCTTCTGTCACACAATTCGGCGAAATCTTTTGTTGGTCTACCTTTTTTGATATTGTACAGACAGTATATTCTACAGCTAATTTTATGGAACTGTTAAGCCAATGTTCATTTATCTTAAGAGAGCGCCATTTTGCCCTATTGGCAGCCTCCCATTTTTAAAAAAAATCCGATTTGAACCGACTTAACGAACGTATTAATTATATTTGTTTATCTACTGGACATTTCATCATTTTTGTAACTTTACTTTCCATGAAACATAATTTTTCATCTGTTTTCGTATTAGAACAATCTTGTTTAAGATCAAACAGCAACTTTCTTGAAAGATCTTTTGCTGTCACTGAAGTTTCTAAAAGAAAAATGAAGATTTTTCGTTTTCAAAATAGCATCATCTTCTGATACCATTTTTATTATAAAACGGTAAAAAAAAAAAAAAAAAAAAAAATTGGGGCAAGTTGGGGCAAGATTTTATTTTATGAATATAATAAGGAATATCTATATTTTATATTCCAACAAAAAGTTTTGCCCGACAAAAGGCGACACGTATTTATAAATCACTAAAAATTTAAAAGAACTAGTAAAAATTACACTTATTTTTAAAGATAAAACAATGTGACTATTTTCATAATTATATTCTTTTATAACTAAAACTAAATACAGTAATTTAAGCTACATAGCTTCCACTTCTATGTCCATAAAGGATTTTATTCAGATCTCCACTGCATGCAACAATAATTGCAATTAAATAATGCGCTTCTCACCACAGCGCTGAGAAAAGAGAAATCTGCGATGTACGACAGCTGTGTTCAGACTGATAACGCGACGGGGAGTGTTACCGAACATTCCTAAGGCATTGTTTACCGGAAGCACTGACTAGTAAGCTATACAGACACATAAAGTATTGCGGTTTTTAACGAAGTTCATTTTTCGACTTTTGTCCAGCTTTTTTTAGAAATACTCCACTGTGCGACGGTACGTATTATCATAATTCAAAACGTCTAAATATTCAGAATTTGAAAGTAACTTAAATTACGACGGTGTAATAAAACAATCTATAAAAATACAACTAGTGACGATGATACAAATTTGCGCATAACAGTCATAAATTGCTATTCTATAGTTGATACATTTCAACGAGTTTTTTAAGTGCGTTCATAATTATATGTATAGGGGAGATGGGGGCACATGTGAACATCGCAATTTTTTTATAGTTAATATAAGTTCTTTTATTTGAAAAAAATTACTAAAGATGATAGCACCTGTAGACATATGGTAAAAATTTTTTGAAGCTCTATGACATTTTGTTTGTCCTCTGTAGCCAAAACACTCTTTTTAGATCTCAAAATCTTTGCTACAAGTTGATAAGCGAATAACTTTATTTATTTATTTATTTATTTGAATTTGAGTGTTTTAACATATACACTGCTCAAAACAATTAAAGGATATTTGAAGTTTTATATAAAATAAAGATAAAAACGAAATTTTTTTTGCCGAAAATAGAAGAAGAGAATCACAAATGCAAATTTTTCTGGTTTTCAAACTGTGGAGTATGCAAATTTTGAGTTCGACGTCAAAAACGTCGCTTCAGCGGCAGCGAATGAAATTTGACTTTCAACTGGATAAAAGAGAATGAAGACAAGGATGATCGGCATTCAGTGATTGCTTTGTTTCGATGAGTACGATGTCTCAGCGAAGTCATTTGACAGATTCAGAAGCTTTGAGAATTGTTGGTAGGTTAGAAGGGGGCCAAACTCAAGCCGAAGTAGCGCAAGCCATTGGAGTGTCACAAAGTGTCATTTCCAGGATCTGGAACCGTTTTTTGGAGAGTGGATGTGCAGGCCGAAGACCAGGGTAAGGTCGTAGACGGGCAACAACGCCCAATGAAGATCGGTATTTAGCGTTAACAGCTCGGAGACACCGAACCATGAACGCTACTCTTCTCCAACAACACCTTCGCTCGGCTACAGGCACCACGATTTCAACTCAGACTGTCCGAAACCGGCTCCATGCTGTAGGTCTGTATGCTCGTCGACCGATGGTATGTGTTAGATTAACATCAAGGCATCGTCGCGACCACAGGGAGGGGCAACCGAGCATGTCAACTGGAGGAGAAATAAATGGAGCAATATTCTGTTTTCTGACGAGTCCCGTTTTTCTGTGCATCCAGATAATAGGCGTATTTTCATCTGGAGGGACCGTGGCAGTAGGAATAATCCTGCGTTCGTGCACGAAAGTGTCAGATTTGGCGGTGGAGGAGTGTTGGTGTATGGTGGCATCTCCATTGACGGGCACACTGACCTCTACATCATTCGAGATGGAGCTCTGACTGGTCGCCGATATAGGGATGAGATCCTCAGACCTATTGTAGTCCCTTACGCTGCAGCAATCGGAGATAACTTCATTTTAATGGACGATAACTGCAAGCCACACCGTGCAAACCTGTTGGAGGATTTCCTTTTCGAGGAAGGAATCGTTCGAATGGAATAGCCAGGGTGTTCTCCAGACATGAATCCAATCGAGCACGTTTGGGACGCTCTAGGAAGACGAGTTTCTGGCCGCCAACAACCCCCACAAACTCTCCAAGAACTGGAAAGAGCTCTTCTGGAAGAGTGGGGCAGAATACCCCAACTCGTCATTAATAGCCTCATTGAGTCCATGCCTCAAAGGTGTTCAACGTTGCTGGCCGCCCGTGGAAACCATACCCCCTACTGAAAATGATTTTCTTTGAAGAAAACACCTTTTCTTATTCTTTTTTTCTCATATGCACAAATTGTGTTTTTTTCCTTTAGTACACAAATGCGCAATAAAATGCATTTTTTTCTGCCAAACATGTGTAATTTATTCTCATATAACCTACTATGTCTGTCGACCATGTATCAATCAGCTAAACAGTTTACCAGATACAAAATTCGCCTAAAACTGCAATATCCTTTAATTGTTTTGAGCAGTGTATTAGGAATACTAATAAACATTTTTGATACAGTTCTTTTTTTTCTAATACAGAGAAATTTTATTGATTTATCAATTTAACAGAAGCAGCAATGTGGGGCACTTGTGAACAGACTAGTTGGGGTAGATATGAACAGTTCATAAGTGCCCCAATAATCATTCTGTGATTCTGTTTCTTTCAGTTAACTTAATGAGAATTAATGTCAGTTCCATTATCTTCTTTCAGTTAACTTAATGAGAAATAATGTCAGTTCCATTATCTAAAATTTTCCTGAAATAGGAGATATTTTCCTCACACAAAATTGATTTTGTATTGAAACTTCCACAAACACATCTTTCAGCAAATACATAAAGAGCAACAAGCTCGTTTACGTTCAATTGTACTTTAATAAAATTTAATGTTTTCTAAAATGCAATAAGTGTTATATATTATTTTACTAAACGATTTACAACAATATTTTTTATGCATTGTTAATACAAAAGTATTACCTTGAATAACTTTGCAAATTTTTCTATTACATTTGTTCTAACCTTGCAATGATGGCTTACTTCCATCTCTAAAACAGCTATGTATATGATGCTTTGGATGGAGATATATAATAGCAATATTTTAAGAAAGTAAAATTTTTAAACTGATAACTACCATAAAATCCCGATTGTACCCCCCCCCCCTCTTTCAAAAGCAAAAGAAGTTGGAGGGGGGGGGGGGTTATAGTCGCGAATTTTTTAAACGTTAAAAACCCCTTCTTTATCTGTAATTTACAAGTAAATAAGGCAAATACCGGAGTGAGAATTTTTCGTATATCGGCAGATTTCCGATAAATAGTATGTAAATACCTCCTCCCTAAAATTTTCCCCAAACAAATACCCTTAAGCAAAATTTAAAAGTTTTAATTTCTTTTTTTAAATTGCTTCTTCATTTTTTTTATTTTATTGCAACAATACTTAATGAATCATCTAACAAGGCAAGGGCCAACCTTGTTAATCACAGATTTTGATTATTTTAATATATGTTGTAGGGTAGAAACTCCTTAGTGTCAGGTTCAATGGATTTTATCCAACGCACCTTAGTTTTTGAGAAACCGGGAGTTCTAATAATAGTACATAACTTAAATATTTACTTTGCAACCGCTATGATAGGTTGGTCGTAGCTCAGTTGGTATGGAGTTTACCGGTGAGTCCGCGGGCCCGGGTTCGATAACTGAAGGCGCTACATTTGTTTTTCTCATTTTTTGTTTTATAAATATACTTGTAAGTATAATTAATAATCTCATTGTCAATTAAAATTTATAATATTGTATATCAATTATAATTTTAACCTATTAAATTTTTTACTAAATAGTTGTATAAAACATCATAAAACTATTAATCTTTTAAAAATCACTTTAAAAATGTATTTCATATATTCTTTATAGATGCAATGATTTTGAGCAATTGTGTCAATTCGTGATTTTAAAGAAACATCATTTACGCATTGCTTTAACAAAGAAAGTCAATGCGATAATACTATTATTCTGTTTTTAAAGTAACAAGCATAATTATATTAAAAATTAGCATCAGAATTAAATTACAACCGATTTTTCGCATATTAAAGTTTTTTATATTTGTAATACGCATGCTTGCGCTTTCAATTATTTTGCTTTCACCTTTATCTTCCTGCTTTTATTTTTATTTTATTTGAATATTCTTTTATTTTATCATTACTAGATGGCACTACAACAGATTTTGTCACGATTTTGGAATTTTTATCATTCAATAATAGATCCAATTTCTTTTTAAACCTCTTTAAAGGATCAGAAATAATAGTTTTAAAATAAAAATTGATAAATTTAAGTTTATTAACATTATAATTAAATATGATATTAAAATTTGTAATTGAAATTATTAAATTATAATTACAAGTACATTTATAAAACAAAAAATGAGAAAAACATATGTAGCGCGGTCGGGTACGAACCCGGGACCGCAGACCACTCAGCGAACGCCGTACCAACTGAGCTACGACCAACATATCACTGCGGGCGCAATGTAAGTATTTAAGTTGTGTACTATTATTAGACCCCCCGGTTTCTCAAGAACTAAATAGCGTTGGATAAAATCCGTTGAACCTGACACTAAGGGTCTCTACCCTACAACATATATTAAAATAATCAAAATCTGTGATTAACAAGGTTGGCCCTCTCCTTGTAAGCCCCCCCCCCCCAAATCTATTTATTTTCATTTTATAATCTTTTGCTTAAACATATCACCCAGAAATCTGATATATATATTTCCTTATGGTGAATTTAAAAGCTAATACAGTACCGAACCATTTATCCGGAATGCTTGGGGTCAGATGTATTCCGGATAACTGGTTTTTCCGGTTAACTGGTTGTGCATGAAAGCAGCATCCATTTGATAAGTTTTGTGGAATATGTGTGGCTGTGGATGTGGATTGTGGAATTATTTCTAATATTAAATTATTAGATTACTTGGATTAAAAATCAATGCAAGAAAGATCAAAAGTTAACCAGAGTTAAAAAGAAGGTAATTTATGGGAATCCGTTAGGAACAAAAATTCTTCTATTTCCTCTGCATAAAAATTAAAACATCTAAAATACAACTAAATGTGTTTTCATTTCAAATATTAGTCATCAAATTATATAATTGTTTCAAGCAAAGCCTATGTCAAACTGGCAGTGTGCGACACCTTTTTCTGTAAAGATTCTGAAATCAGTCTATCAAAAATATCTTTCCAGATAACTGGTTTTCCGTTTAACTGGTTTCCGGATAAATGGTTCCGTACTTATGACTAATGATTACGATGACAAATGAATAACAGAATAAAAAGCATGTTAAAGGATATTTTTTCCTTGTGATCACATGTGCCCCACGTGTGTTCACAACTACCCCGCTGATGGGGCACATGTGACAAAATTTTGGAATTTATAAAACTATTAAAAAATGTAAGAAGAACTATACAGGTGATTTTAAAAAAAATACCATGTGTAAAAGAAAGTTCTGTTTGCTATATTAAGTAGTTTTTGTTTATAGAAATTAATGCAGTTATGAGAAAAAGCTATATTTATGCGAACTGTTCACATGTGCCCCAATCTCCCCTATACGTAACACCTATAGTCACCATCTTGTCCGTTAGTCTGTCTGTCTGTCCGCGTATAACAGCGTAAAATCTACCCAACCGAATGGTTTCATACATATAATTTTGTCAGAATTTTGTCGAGTCATTTCAAATTTTATGAAAATCGAATCGAAACTTAAAAAGATATTAACCCTTTGGCACCCAGGCCGTTTTTTTCAAGTACTGACTTATATTACCAGCGTTCAATGTAAATTTGTATTTTCATATTCCACACGGACGTACGCGCTGTACATCTGGTCGGCGTCTGCGACAAAATCAGGACGTACGCATTGTACGTCCTGATATTAAGGGGTTAATAAAAGTTTTCATCATTCCAGTAAATCCTATCATGCGTAATTAATTCAATGATATCCCAATGATAGGTAATGATTCTAGGTTGCCATGGTGATGACGTCCTATTTAAGATGGATTCCTTTTATTTCCGTATTACTGAATTTAACATATATAATCGTAATAAATTTTGTATTCATGCATTTTTGTATAAGAGTGCAACAGCTATTGCACCAAGATCTGAATATTTATAAAACTAGTTATAGCACAAACGCACCTCATTTGCCACGTTTGACGTACAATTTCCGACTTGTTTATAATTTTCTTTTATAAATGTCTATATGCAATTGTCAGTTCTGTTTAAATGGATCAAAAGTTCTAGAGTTTATATGTATTTAAAAAATATATATAGGTGCCTAGTGTCTCAACCATTTTTTGTTGCGAAATGGTAGCAAAAAATTTAAAAATTCTCATAAAATGCACCTTTTACATAACAAATAGCTTTTTAAAACACCGTAAACTTGCTTTATTGTTTAGCCTGAAAAAGGGAGAATTTATACCTTTACAACGAATAGCTTTTCTTGTGCTAAGAAAAGCTTTGCTTATAGCTTAGCGTTTCTAAATGCTTTTTTAAGAAATCAAATTCTGAACTTTCTATAAATGGTTAAAATTTTTGCACTGCTTTCGGTTACCCTGTCTATTTTCCTTTGTTTAAAGCTCTCAGAAATGTTAGGCGTTTTATAAAATTAACCCTCCTAGTACCCAGTTTTAATATTTTATGAGCATTTTTAGTTTTACATGATTTGATCCAAAAATTTTCTTTTATTATATACTAGCAGACCCACCCGGCGTTGCCCGGGCCCGTGACGAATGAACCTCAAATTTGTATGATTTTGTACTTTTAATTCCCTTTTGTCTGAATTTATATTTTTAAATATAAAAAATCGCGAGAAAAAAATTAAATTGAAGACACGTACTATTTTGCGTAAGTTGATTTTGGGAGTCTATGCGTACCGAAAGCGAGCGGAACTGCGACAAAACACTCAGGCTTTTACTGGTTTCGTGGACATTTTCAGACATTTCGTTTCGTAAAAAAATTTTCTACCCCTCCGAACGTTTCAAAATTTTTATAGGAGATGTAAATCTGGTCTATTTAGATGCTTCGATAAACATTGTGTTAAAATAAGGACGTTGACTAAAATAATAAATTAAGAAATTTGCTTAATTTACTATTCGAAAATAGTGGGTAGTGCAACCTTCCACCAACAGGGAGCGCAATATATTCTATACAAATATTACTCTACGAAACAGTGGTCAAAGGGCTGTTATAACTTACGTGAAAATTTCAAGTCGATTGGTTAGTTCGTTTTCCAAATTTTAACGAATTCGCGTTAATTCTCTATTAAAAAAAGCTTTTCGTTTTCTTTTTAAAAGTCGATTTTTTTCCATTTCGAACAAAAAGTTCTGAATCAATTTTTTAAATTTTATATACTCTTAATTAGTCTACAAATATAGGCCGAGAAGCTAAAGTTTAAAATCTGTAAATGCTGTATTTTTAAAATTTTGGTTTAAATTTGAACTCCCATTAATATTTTACCCTATGGTTTTTATCTACTCTGCAAAATAAAAGTAGGTGTTTTTCAAAGCAGAGATAATGTCCGTAACTTTTAATAAGTAGCATATATCTCATGACTCCCTCAAAAAACGGCACATAAAATGTCAGAAACGCTAATTTTTTAAAAAGAAATCTAGAGCCCCTCCCTCCCACCCAGGAATTTCACGCACCATTCTTTTTTACACTTTATCTTTTGTGTTATAAATGTTCTTAAAGTTTCAAACAGATCACCTTGCTAGATTTCCTAATTTTAACAAAATCGCGTTATGTTAGTTCCACATTCCACCACCAGGCAGCGCACTCTATTCTTAACGAAAGCTCCTTTACACAACCTATCAGTAGATATGTTACTCGAACAGGTGGCGGTCTTCAGCAAGAATTTAAAATATTAGTTGAAATTACTATTCGGAAATAGTGGTAACTTAACTTTTGTCACATTTATATGTACTAAGTAGCATGTATCTGAGGACTCCGTCAAAAAACCGCACCTGAAATGGTATGGAACGCAAAGGTAAAAAAAAAAAGAAATATTTCGCAACTCCCCTCCCCCCACCCACCTGCCCGAAATTTCACACGCCATTTTTTATAAACTTTTTCTAATGTGTTATAAACTATCTTAAAGTTTCAAGCAGATCGCTTTGTGAGATTTCCTACTTTAAATGAAATCGCGGTCTCTTAGTTCCGCTTTTCACCACCAGGGAGCGCACTGTATTTTTAACAAAACTGTATCTGAACGTAACTCCGTTACACAACCTATCAGTAGATAGGTTACTCGAGGGGGTGGAGGTCTTAAGCAAGAAATTAAGATATTTTAGAAATTACTATTCGGAAATAGTGGTAACAAACTTTTGACATTTTTATATTTAATAAGACTAATTTATCTCAGGACTCCGTCAAAAAACCGCACCAGAAATGGTAAGAAACGCAAAAGTTAAAAAAAAAAAGAAATCTATCGCCCCTCCTCCTCTCCCCACCTTCCCGAAATTTCACGCGCCATTCTTATATAAACTTTTTCTAATGTGTTATAAACTATCTTGAAGTTTCAAACAGATCGCCTTGTTAGATTCCCTACTTTAAATGAAATCGCGGTCTGTTAGTTCTACATTCCACCGCCAGGGAGCGCGCTCTATTCTTAGCAAAAGCGTATATGAACGAAACCTCTTCACGCAACCTACCCGTAGATACATGGATGGGGGGGGGGGGGGGCGGTCTTAATCAAGAATTTATGATATTTGCTGAAATTACTTTTCGAAAATAGTGGTATCAAGACTTCTGAAATTTTTATCTCGAATAAGTAACATTTATGCTGTATTTTTACAAATCGCACTCCGTTCTGAAGAATACTACAATAAAACATAACGGGACTACCGTTTAAAATAACCATATATAAAAGAAATAAACCAATTAGTGAAATTAGCGCCCCCCCCCCCCACTCATAAATTAAGGGTGCAAAAAGTTCTGTACGAACATCTGACACGAGTTCCCACTGCCTGCGGCACTGTATAGTAGGCGGGCGATAAATTCGGAACATTTTTCTGTATTTAAAACATAAAAGAGAGCAATTAAAAAATGCGTTTAAAAATGTCTTTAAAAAACACTTCTGAAAAAAAAAATCATTATTAGTATCAAAAATGAGAATTTAAATTCTATTAAAACTGTTGCTAGCCGCTACAGCAGCAGAAAGCATTAGAATGCAAGGACTTATTATTGCCAATTTCTAATTTCTAGTAGTAAAAGAGCCAGTAAGGAGTATTCTAATCTTTTATTTAACGTTTAAAAAACACATTTCTTGCAATCTAAATAAATCAGCATCAAACAGGCACCTCCAATTTTCCGTAAACCAACCAAAATCGCCGATTTTTTAGCAGATGTTATCGCTCAACCAATCAAAGTAGAAAAAAAAAAAACAGAAAACAGTGTGGCAAACAAAAGCCTGCCAGGTTGTCAAGCGGTTGCTGGTTGTGGTGGCGTCATTTGAAACCAATTCCTTCTCTTAAACGCTCATTATTATTAAATATGTTTTCAAAGCATGTGTTTCACCTTCATGCTAATACTTAATGTTTAGTTGAAAAAAACAGTCACTCTTGAAACATTAAGCACTCAAATTGGTTTATTTAATTGTATCCCGGTTTACTTAATTATTTCTACGAAAGCTTTATACAACTAACCAACCGAAAGCAAGCGGAAACAAAGAAACGTATTTTTGATGAGCGATGCTTTATGAACCAACCAACCGAAAGTAATCTGAGTTGGAAAAAGGCGTACTTTTGATGAGAGTGATGTCCGAATATTAATTAATTTTTCAGCTAATAATTAGAGTATTAAAATTCTGAGGATATGGTGCATTAAAAGAGGCCTTGGACTCTTTTCAAAAAATTTTGAACCTCGTACGTGCCATAGATTTTGCTAGCCATCGCACACAGACAGACAGACAGACAGAGCGATTTGTTCTTTTATTAGTATAGATAACTTCTTCCTACGAGGTGTCTATTTGATTTATATGTTAAATATAAATTATTATTTTTTTCTGGTTAAAAACTTCAAAATAGAAACAAACTGGGGTAAAACAAGTTGGAAATTGCACGTCAAACGTGGAAAATGAGGTGCGTTCGTACTATAACTATTATAAATATTTTTTGCACCGCATATTGTACTGAATGTATATTTTGGTGCACTTCATAAATGTATATGAATTTTATTCTGTTAGAAAGGCTGTAACATCATTAAAATGCACTTGAAATAATTTTTCCCCATTGAACGGAATAAAACGGAAAACTTTTGACGGTCCCTGTAATTAATTTATATATCCGATTTTCATAAAATTGGAAACGACTCGACAAAATTTTGCAACAATTATATATTTGAAATTTCAGATCGTTCGATTAGGTAGTTGTTGCACCGTTATATGCGGACAGACGGACGGACAGACAGACGGACCGAACGACGATTATAGGCGCTACGTATTTATATAATTACGAACGCACTTAAAAACACCCCAGTTGTACTAGGAGGGTAAAGGGAGCAGATCGCGTTGTGCAGGCAGAAAATGACCGTATTTAAAGCAGTACGAAAAACTCTGTAGTTTCTTAACATATGAATGAAACGCAACAATTTTTTTTCCATTACTTTCACACATTCTTATGGTTTGATAAAATATTCAAATACACATATATGCAGTAATATTAATTAATTAAATCACAACGACAAAAGCGGCTTTTGAAAAATAGGAATATTGTAATATGCATTTTGCGCGCACGATTTTACGAATTCTACTGCAGATATATGTTTGATGTTTCATATTTTTTTACTTATAATACTATATTTTACACTGAACCTAAATTTGAAGGTATATTAAAATTCTTTAGCATAATTAATGGCTTTTCTAGCCAGATTCACTAAATTTCACCAAAAAATGTATACTTATTTTTTCAATCCACAATTTTCTGTGACAAAAATCAGACTAAATTGAAGTTCAGCATAAACTAACACATGTAAACTAAGAATATACATAATTTCAAGGTTCTATGATAATTAGTTTTTAAATGAGAGTGCACGCAATACCAGAAAAGTAATTAAAAAAAAACGGCTTCAAAGTTGGCTTATAACATTACAGCAAATGCTTATTATGGAAGATATTTTTAGCCATAACTTCTGTTAAATTGGTATTTTTGTAAAATTCTTTTTGCAGTGGATTTGTAACTTTTGAAAGTATCCATTCTCAAATTTATGAAAATTCATTTTTTTTAAACCGTCAACATGATGTGCTCCCTTAATCATTACAATAATGTTACTTTTAAATTTTACAGTTCATTAAAATAACTACTAATTATTTATAAAGAACCGTCCTAGTTTATTGAAATTCACAAAGAGATTATTAATATGTTGAATAAGAATATTAAATGAGGCTTTTTATTTTTGAAAATTATTCAAGAAATCAAAATATTTTTCGTAAACATATTTGTTTTACGTAGACGAATAATAAGAATTGGTAAAATTCATTAAAAGTATTTAATGGGGAAGACTTAATAGTGCATTTTTATATTTCAATTCTTTTTTAACTCTGATAATAATGCTAATTAAATTTTAAAATACTAATGTTTGTCAGCTTCGTATTTAACGTTAAAGTATTATTAAAAGTACGATTTATTAGTTTATAACAGTTTATTAATTTATTATTAATTTATTAAGATAGAATTGTTCTGTGCTTTATTAAATCATTAAGCATTGTTAAGCTGCATCTAACTCTCTATACAGAGTAATTTATAAATGCCACAAGGTTTAGAAATTGCGGTGCCGGCGGTGCTTCGGCTACAAATCATAAGAATTGGGAACAATACTCAGTTGTCGTGAGGTGTGAACTTTACATGTCGTACGCCTCAGCTTGTTTCTATGAAACGTTATTATATTAGCATGTTGCTTCTATAATCATAAACAGCGTTTTAGCTTTGTTCTCTATGATCATCATTCTTAGAGTCAAATAGTTATTTAAGATAAATGTTTGTATCGCTTTCAGATTAGATTAATAATTTTGGTATGTCGTTTTAAAGGTTCATTGACCGCATACGCTTAGGATGAAAAAAAAATACACTTCCATTTAATGTGTTCTTGGTAATTCTTTTTAATAGATTTTTAAATAGTTTAAGACTTGATTACAACGTTCAAAAGTAGAGATCGACCGAAAATTCGGTTTCGTTTTCGTTTTCGGCCCAAAATCAGAGTTTCGCCGAAAATGCTGGCGAAAATTCGGCCTGACCGAAACTTACCGAAACGGTCTGTATTCCGAAAATCTCGTTTCTTCTTTCGGAATTTTTTATGACTCATTTATTTGAATTGTATCGGCTCAAATGATTTATTGATTGCTATGAACTTTTCTGTTTATAATCATCCGTCATGGCTGACTCAAGAAGTGAGTGCAAATTAAAACCAAGCAATGTCTATAGGACTAAACTGTGAAGACGATTTTCACGTGCTCATCAAATCTACAGTCTTAACAATAATAGAAATTTTTAAAATAATATCATAAGACGAAAGGCAATTTTTCACCTTGTTTCAACATAAAATAAATAATGTGAACATTAAAAAGGTCCAGAATCTTACTTAAAAGGTGACTAATGTAATGAAAAAGGTGTTACAAGTTTAAAATATACATTTTATTTAAAAATATAAATTTAATAGCCTGTCCACCAAGAAAATTAAAAGAGTTAATTTGTACGAAAATACAGTAGCGCTCAAAAGTATTTTGACAACCTTATATTCTCTGTTATTTTATTTAATATAAAAATGTAAAAGAAAATATATTCCCTATAATTGAGAACACTATAACTGCAGTTATTCCAATGTATCAAGTTTCAACTTGTTTGTTTACATTCGGCGCCACCGAAGAAATATGATTCCTCCTTAGCTCAAAAGTATTTTGACAATTAGTTTGTATTTAATTGTTGAAGATGTTAGTGGCGCTATAGCTTCGATTAGTGTTTATATTGACTTATTGTGATTATTTTTAAATGCTGAAATGTAAAAAATATTGAAGTGATTCTAGAAAATCCGCTATAAATGCATTTAAGAAAGGTAGACTGCAAGCAGAATTAGCTCGTTCTTTTAACGCGTCTCGGCAACATGTTATTACATGGAATAAAGTTTTTAATAAACAGAAATACATCGAAAATAAGCCTCAAAGTGGCCATCTGAAAAATATAACTTGCAATGTTGACTGTATTATAAAAATGATATCTACAAGTGATTGTCGTAAGTCCGCTGTAATAACAAAAAATGAATTGAAAGAAAATTACGGCATAAGACATACACGTTTCATTAGTCAAACGACTCCTAAACCTCTATGGTTTACATGACAGAAGACCAGCAAAAACACGTTTGTTATCTACTAAGAATAGGAAGGCTAGAGTTGCATTTTTAAAACGGCATAACCCTTTCAGGGGCAAAGCAATTCCATTGCTAAACTGTTGAAATTAATGATTGACACCAGAATTT
Source organism: Maratus speciosus (assembly GCA_963932465.1). NCBI lineage: Eukaryota > Metazoa > Arthropoda > Arachnida > Araneae > Salticidae > Maratus > Maratus speciosus. The sequence continues at coordinate 15,222,246 of OZ010787.1, read as the reverse complement.
TGGTTTAAAAAAAATCGGTTTATTATGTGTGTGAAATATAGCTTTTTCTTATTTACAAATTAATTTGTTTTTTAAATTCCGGTGTCAATCATTAATTTCAATACTTTAGCAATGGAATTGCTTTGCCCCTGAAAGGGTTATGCCGTTTTACAAATGCAACTCTAGCCTTCCTATTCTTAGTAGATAACAAACGTGTTTTTGCTGTTCTTCTGCCATGTAAACCACAGAGGTTTAGGCGTCGTTTGACTGATGAAACGTGTATGTCTATGCCGTAATTTCTTTTCAGTACATTTTTTATTAGTACAGCGGACTTACGACAGTCACTTGTAGTTATCATTTTTATAATACAGTCAACATTGCAAGTTGTTTTTTTCTTATGGCCACTTTGAGGCTTATTTTCGATGTATTTCTGTTTATTAAAAACTTTATTCCATGTAATAACAAGTTGCCGAGACACGTTAAAAGAACGAGCTAGTTCTGCTTGCAGTCTACCTTTCTTAAGGGCATTTACAGCGGCTATTTTAGAATCACTTCAATATTTTTTACTTTTCGGCATTCCTGATCCTTAAATATAATCACAATAAGTCAATATAAACACTAATCGAAGCTATAGCGCCACTGGCACCTTCAACAATTAAATACAAACTAATTGTCAAAATACTTTTGAGCTAAAGAGGAATCATATTTCTTCGGTGGTGCCGAATGTAAACAAACAAGTTGAAACTTGATACATTTGAATAACTGCAGTCATAGTGTTCTCAATTATAGGGAATATATTTTCTTTTACATTTTTATATTAAATAAAATAACAGAGAATATAAGGTTGTCAAAATACTTTTGAGCGCTACTGTAGATCCAACACCGAAAGATGAATTAGCTGGTGTATATACCATTCCTTTTAGAACTGACAGCAATAGACTAATGGAGTACATCGGAATGACCAAAAGAAAACTCAAAGAAAGAATAAAAGAACATAAAGCAGACATAAAATTTTGTCGTCAATCCACAGCTCTCTCTCATTTAAGTTTCAGTCAGAATATCGCAATAGATTTTGATCAGGCAAAAATCATATTCCCAACATCCAATTATACGCATCCACTATAAGAGAATCAATAGAAATCCTGTCTAAAAGCATGTAACTACGCCCTATCGTACGATATCTCCAGTTTGTGGTTCAATATCCTGAAAATAAATCCTGAAAACCTGAACGAAGTGACATATTAAAATTTAAAGTACGGAAGTTAAATATTTTCTTCTACCCATGGAAAGTGACGTATGAGAAACAAAGTGATGTCATAAAATAAATGGAACTGCAATTAATATTAATAATATATATTTCCTCTAATTAAATTCAATCCAAGAAATTGCTACTGCTACTTCTACTTTCAACTCTAGTAATTATTGGCTCTCTCATTTTCAAAACAAAGTGACGTATTTGTATAAATAAACAACATTTAGTTATTAAGATATCCTCTGATGATGAGCCTGGAAGGCTTGAAAGTACTAAGAAGTTTTAAATAAAATGTATATTTTAAACTTGTAACATCTTTTTCATTACATTAGTCGCCGTGATTAGATTGTGGACTTTTCTAATGTTCATATTATTTATTTTATAAGAAAATTTTTAATTTGAAAGCTCAGAAGCGTTTCTTTACTCGGTGAGAAAGTTCTATTATAACAAATGATCATTTACAAAAATCATTATAAAAGATAAATCGAGATAATCATTTTTTAATTTGATGAAATTCGTATAATTAGAAAATCACTGTGCCGTTGATGAATTAATTACATTTTATTTTACATGAAAATAAAAAGTTTTGTTCAGAGGCACATAGAACCAACTTGGGTCACACCTATAATTAATTAGTAATTATGTATATTTAATACATATGTATGATTAATTAATAATTATGTATATTTATGTATGTACTAATTACTTTTAAAAATTTGTGGACATTTTAGGTAGATTTCGTATGAAATACTACCTATTGGCGTCGTTCCTATGTTGGAATTTCTGAAAATGTTTTGCAGATCTACACCGATCATGACCCCTAGAGCCCAAAACCACCCTCAGTAAAAAGCTTTATATACATATACATCTATTTATCTATCTATCTATCTATCTATGTATGTATCTATCTCTATATATCACTTTCTTCTGGACACGATAACTTCCACAATTCTGCACCAATCTCTTCCTAACTGATACATAAAATCAAGGGGCATAAAATCTCGGTCAAGTTCGTTAATGGGCAAAATCGGACCAAGGGGATGGAAATAGGGAGGGGTTTTGTGGAAACCGAAAAACCCCCCATAATTTCTTAAATTTTGTATATATCGAATCAGTTTAAAGTTTTTATTACTTCTAAAAATAGGGCCAAAAATTTATGTATCACAGATTTTTGATAAAGTTAAAAATGGGCTCAAAGGGCGCAAAAAATAGGGTTTTTGGGAGAAAAAAATTCATAACTTCGTCAATTCTCAAGATATCAAATCCAATTAATTTTATCATGAATCTCCTTAACATTATCTACAACTTTTATATTCACAAGTTTTTGATAGGACCAATTCGTACCGCAAAAAAAATTAAAAACGAAAACAAAAAGGGCGTTTGAAGAAGAAAAAAATCCATAACTCCGTCAATTTAAAACATATAAAATCCCCATGAATTTATCATATATCTTCTTAATATTGTCTACAACATCTATGTAGACAAGTTTTGGATAGGACAAATTCTTACAGCAAAAACAAATTAAAAATACATAGCGGTTGAAGAAAAAAATCATCTTAGTAAGGGTGTATTCAAATCCAAACTGCTTATTTTCTGACTCATTTTACAATTCATTTTTACTCTCAAAGTCTTCCAATTGGTACCTTTTCTTACTCAGAAACTATATAATGTACCGTAATGGTCAATTTTTTGATAGAGGCAGAATATATTTTAAAACATGCTGTCAAAGTGGGCCTTTTGAACCGAATTTTCCGAAGCGGATTGTGTTGGAAAAATCATCCTAGTAAGGGAGTATTCAAATCCAAACTGCTTATTTTCTGACTCATTTTTAAATTCATTTTTGCTCTCAAACGCATCCAATTGGTAGATTCGCTTATTCAGAAACTATATAATGTACCGTAATGATCGAATTTTTGACAGAGGCAGAATATATTTCAAAAAATGATGTCAAAGTGGGCATTTTGAACGGAATTTCCCGAAGCGATTGTGTTAGAAACGAAAAATATTGTCTTACTGAGAAAATAATTGTCTATATATCAAGTTTTAATTAATTGAAAGAAAATTAAAAACACAGGTCGCTTATAAATGTCTTCAAAAATCACGTCAACAAGTTTCATGTTTTTCCTATTAAAAATGAATCTGGAGTTATGCCAGAAAATTTCGAGTTGTTGAGCATGGAAAAGTATTTTTTTTTTTTTTTTTGAATACCGCCCTAACATGATTCTGATAAAACCAGTTATTATATAAAAATGAAATAAGCGGCCAAAACGGCCAAAAGCGGCCAGATAAAATTGTTAAAGTGGGTTTATCTCTAATCATGATTTGGTTTTTGTTTGTGAAATTAGTATACTTAACTTCGAAATCTACCTCTGCCTGTAGGCCGGGCCGGCAGGGATTTTTTGTTTTCGTTTTGGGCAGAAACTAGGAAGATTATCAAAATTCGGTTTCGGTCCATCCTTATTGAAAAGTAATCATAACTGTAAATTAGCATGATAAACTAATGCGTCATTTCAAAAAATTATTACCAAGCAGAAAGAAACATTTTTAATAGATTATTCTATTTTTTAATTATGAAATAAATGAACAACATGTATGATTTATGGCTCCGCTTGAGTAATTAAAAAGTATTTTCTTTTGAGAATGAGTTCAATTATTACTCCGTTCAGTTTTATCAATTTTCTGCTCAAAAGGCTTGTCTCTGTATGTATTTTTAACACTTTCCAACATAGTTGAAAACTGTTTATGAATTAAGTTTGTTTGCCTGTCTGCCTTCTGTCTGTCCGTGCTCTAACTCGCGTAAATATGTTTGGATTTCCATGCGATTGATATATTTTATAGCTTGAGATTTATTATAGCATGTTGGGTTTTCAAAATGAAGTGTTCAGCATTAATAGTTCATTTACAGGGACACTCAAAATAATTCCGTTACATTACGGTCTATAGAGAAATATCGTTTTTATTTTAATGAGGTTACACTATTTCAAACATACTGAAATTTATATATATATCACCGAGCTGCACTATGAAAATTTTACTATAGAATATGGTGTGCATAACATTCATCGTTCATTTACAGGGACACATAAAATATTTCGGCTACAGGAATTATCTACAGAAATCTATTAACAATAATTGCTGCAATTGCGTTTTAAGTTGTGGTTCGGGTTTTTAAATTAAATTAATATTTTGCCTATTACTTGGTGTGTATAAATTATATAGATCATATACAGGGCATCACGAAAGATCTCGAGTACATTTCCGTTTATTGACAGAAATTGCTGAAGGGGAATTTACAACTGTGCTAGGCGTTTCCTAACTGATCTAAATGTTAGGATACTACACTTTAAAAAAAAATTCCGTTAAAATACGGAAATTGTACAGGCAATCAACACGCCAGTACTATTTCCGTATTTTAACGGAATTTTTCCCGTAAATTTTGTGCAAAAAAGGAATTTTTTTCTGGAATTTAAGGAAAAAAATTCCGTTAAAATACGGAAATAGTACTGGCATCTCGATTGCCAGTACAATTTTCGTATTTTAACGGAATTTTTTTTACAGTGTATGTAATATTGTATATATAAATCTATAGATCATATACAGGGCTGCGCAAAAGAATTCGGATATTTCCCACTATTGTTGGCAATTCTTGAATTTAAGTTTTCAACTGTGTTATGCGTTTCCCAAATAGTTTATTTAGACCTCATCTTTCACCTTATTAAAAGGTGAAGTTTAGTTAAAGTAGTCTGAAATGTTGGAAAGTATTTCATATTTGGAAAATGGTTCATGCTTGACACATGATTTTTCATTCTTGTTCTGATTATTTTAAGTGAAGTACAACATTGGATGCTAACTGAATATCATAGAGCAGTCATTCACAACCTTTTTCACTTGCAGAGTTCTTTTTAGAAACATTTTCTATGACTGAGCCCATTAAGCTACTGTAGAAAATGCACTTAGCCAATTAATAACTATACCGTAGAGTTTCCACTCCGTTTATTATAATAATTATTTTTTATTTTTGTAAACCAAGAATAATTAAATTTTGTATTTCTTAATAAGCGTTTTCTATTTTCTTCTATATAGAGAATTGTTAGAGATATTCTAGCCGTCGTGAAAAAATAGAAATTTTATACTTTGCTATCAGAACTACCTGACTCTGCCCATGTTAACCATGAGGGCCATACAGGTAAAGTAAATAAAATGGAATAATATGGTGATACCAATAACGGAGCTTTGTACATTCCAGCACATAAATTGTGTAAAGACAATCAGGAAAATATGAAGTTACTTTGACACAATCATAGGAGAAAACCTCGGCTTTATAAAGGAGAGTGTCCATTTTCTTTGGTGCATGTAATAAAAAAAAATATACAATTTCCCTGACAATACGAAAAAAAAAAAATCAATAAAATGGCGTAGCATTTAGCAAATTTCTATTTTGTATCGCGTCTCTATATGAAATAAACAAATAAATAAATAAAACTTTTCCTTGGAAAAATATCTTGCGCACAATTTATAATCAAAAACCAGCAGTAGTTGTCTTATTCGTGTAACCTTCCTTAATCGGGTTCATAGCCAATGCTGGCGACGAAATCGCTAAAATAGCTGTAAAATCTCTAAAATACGCGTTAACAAACCAGATTGGTTTTGCTGTATTTTATACTCCAACCTAGAACTGCAGCTGAAATATGACAAAATGACTTAAAACTTTCGACCCTTATTTAAACCCCTTGGTGGTTGAATCGCTGAAATACGCGTTTAACTATTTTTTTAGTTGCTTTGTTATGCTGCATTTTACGCTCCTACCTGAAACTGCTACTAAGATATGGTGAAAAGACCTAAAATTTTCGACTCCCCCCCCCCCCCATTTTACCCCCTTAAGGGTGAATTTTCAAAAATCCGTTCTTATTGCTTGCCTAGGTCATAACAGTAATTTACTCTCCAAATTTCGTGATCCTGACTTTAGTCGTTTCAGCTCTGCTTGATGGGTCAGTCAGTCCGCCAGGAGTTCTCTCAATATTATATTAGTATAGATAGTCCTGTGAAATCCAACGAAACCTGAAAACTTTATTTGAAATCAAACTGTCTTGCAATTCTTTAAGTTTCTTTTAGTCTCACAATTCTGCGGGACAATAATATTACATCCTTGGTGAAACCCACGTAGCAGGTTTCGTTCAGATTTACATTTTAATATCACAATTTCTGGATAGTATAATCTTTGTGTAACTTAATCACAGAATTTCTGTCATTTAAAAAAATCCAATATTACTATTAACAGATAGCTGTGCTCCACTTAAATAAAAGTATTTTCCCTCGTATTTTGAACTAAAATATGCTTAATTTATGGGCGTTGTCATGGATTTAATTCTATAATTAACCCTTTAATGACCAAGGGAAACATTTTTCCCCATTTTAAAATTGGTGATTGTCGTATTTAATTATAACCTTATCTGCATTTTTTATGCAAAATGTCAAAATAGAACGTATGCCGAACGCAATTACGTAAAATATGTGCAAATTGTGCTAAACACAGCATAGAAGAGAGGGGGCATAATATAGGGGAGAGTGGCGCATTTTGGGACTCGGGACAGCTTTATTTTTTGCCCTAGATTTTAAATTAACTCTTAACTCTTGCAGATGCAGATACGTAGCAGCACAATCAAACTTTCAGCCATGTTTTGATTCCATTGATGAAGCAGACAAGAATTTATTAGGATTTTTATTTTGCAAACATGTCTAGTAACATTCATCTAAAAGTTTGATAAGTTGCAAAGTGAAATTTGATTGAAAATATTTTGAAATAAAAGTTAATATAATGAAATTTAAAGCTTTCTCTATAAAACTGATATATAATAACAGTTCTAGTGTTAAGCTTAATAGTATGGCTTTCTAAAATTTCATAGTGGGTATAGGGTGCAGCTTGGGACACAAGATATGCCTAGCTAACTTTTATTCGAAATATTTTAACAAAAAGAGATATTGTGTTTAAAACATTTTTTATTTAATCTACATAACATGTATTTATTAATAGTTATTATTTATTCTTTTAAGAAGTCATTAGGCTTATCAATGGCAAAGATTAAAAAATTAGAATAAAAAAAAAAAAAAAAAAAAAAATGCAGCAATTCATGCTGACACTATTCAGAAAGCTGCTGCAAACATTTTATCAGCTGAGATGTCTTTTCAGTTTAAATAAATTTCTTTTCCTCAACAAACAATTGCATGCATATCGTAATTCAATTATTGAACTTTTCAGATCTATTTTTAACTGTCCCAAGGTGTACCACCTGGTGGTACACCTTGGGACAAAGCAAAAGTTTAATAAATATATTTTTTTATTTTTTTTTCTATAATGGATATAAGATCAAAAGCTATTTAATAATGTAGGTAAAGGTTAAAAGAATGAATACCAGGTAAAATTTCGACAATGGATCAATAAAAAAAAAAAAAAAAAAAAAAAAAATGAAAAAAGAAAGAAAAAAGTGCCCCAACGTGAGCCACACTCCCCTATGTCCTACCATCAACAGGGGCTACTTTGGGCCATTTTTTCCTGGTTCCATTAACATTTCCATTATTAAAAAATATTATATGTTTTTTTCAACGTCAAAATTGAATTGTAATCAATTAAAAGAAAACAAAGAAGCAAACTGTATGGTTTTAAAGAGGCAATTTTTAATTTTTTTAATTTTTAAAATATTTTTAAAGTTTTGGAACAAAGTAGCCCCTGCTGGGGGCTTCTTTGGTCCATTCACTTATTTTCACATAAAATGAATGCAATTCATATGTTGGAATATTGAAACCAATTAGCAATTGATTGCAATAGGATCTGGATGTTCGACAAAAACCCTGAAATACATATTTTGTTTATTAATAATAATATATGAAAGGTTTTGAAAATTTATTTAATTTACAAATCTTCTAACATATATATTTTTAATAATAAAAAATGCTTTGCAAAAATAAATTTTTATTAGTTCATAAATTCGGATATAAAGGGTTAAAATGCGGGAAGTTTTGTTCTACTGTAGTTTACTATTATTACGCGTCATTTTTAACACGACATTACGTTAGATATTAAAATGTAGCTCACGGGCAAGTTCTGATTTCCGATGCTTTCAAAATTTCCGTTAAATATGACATTAGCACTTCCTTTTATTTAAATGACTATTTAAATGTTTTATTCAGGTTAGGATGTTTATCTGATAAAAGAAAACGGATGAAAAATGCATAACGAGTTAATAATTAATTTTACTCTAACCATCATCGAATACTAACGATTGTGACGAGAGGTGACTAATTACGAATAATAATCCGAAAAACACACAATCAAACCCGGAAAAAAGACTGTTTGCATATTTAACTAAATTATATATATAAAAAAATAAGATATAGGCTATGATGCATGAGGGTTGTTATCAGGTTTGGAAGTAGATCAAGCGCCCGCATGATATGAAAGAGAAAATTTCTCATTAGTGAAGAAATCTCGCTTGTCTTGTCTGATAAATTACTCAAATTCTTTTCATTAGCGTGAAACAATGAGGCGACTATTTCTTCCGCATTTTAGATGTCCATTACCGAGTTTGAATAGCAAACTTAATCGCTAGAATGACAAAATATATAGTTTTTTAAGCATTTAAAAAAATAACCATATTTCTTTAACGAAAAGAAAAGTATTCCGGAATAGGAAAAAAAATTAATAATTAGATTACGCGCTTATTGCAGTAATTAAAAATTATTCGCTAATTGTACCTCTCAATCTGAAATTTTGCAAAAAATGATATCATCCTTAAAATAAAGATATATGTGCTAGAAGTGATAATACATTAAGGCTTAAAGAAACTTTTAATGCCAAATGTTTGTTAAAACTAGTAAATGTTTGACAATAATACAATAATTTGACAATTTGGCAACACAATAATACGTAATATTTACACCGGCTTATGTTATTTTTACTGTTTTATAACAATTTCGAAGGTCGCTACCCTAGAGTTACATGGAAGGTCGCTACGAATCTGTGAGATACGCCTATCCAAATCCATTACTCAAATTCTTTTCGTTAGGATGAAACAATGAAGCGACTTTTTCTTCTGCATTTTAGATGTTCATTACCGAGTTTGAATAGCAAACTTAATCGCTAGAATGACTGAAATATATATTTTTTTAAGCATTTCAAAAAATATTTCTTTAACGGAAAGAAAATTATTCCGGAAAAGGGAAAACTAATTTAATAATTAGATTACGCGTGTAACGCATTAATTAAAAATTATTCGTTAATTGTACCTCTCATCAATCTGAAATTTTGCAAAAAATGATATTATCCTTAAAATAAAAATGTATATGCTAAAACTAATACATAAAGGCTTAAAAAATCTTTTAATACTAAATGATTGTAGAAAGTAGCAATGTTTGAAAATAATACAATAATTTGTTAATTGGACAACACAATAAATAATACGTAATATTTTTACTGGCCTATGTTATTTTTACTGTTTTTTATAATCATTTCGAACGTCGCTACCCTTAGAGTTACACGGAATGTCGCTATGAATCTGTGAGATACGCCTATCCAAATTCGTTTCATTAGAAGGAAACAATGAAGCGACTATTTCTTCCGCATTTTAGATGTTCATTACAGAGTTTGAATAGCAAATGACTGAAATATATAGTTTGTTAAGCATTTCAAAAAATAACCATTTTTCTTTAACGAAAAGAAAAGTATTCCGGAAAAGGGAAAAACAAATTTATTAATTAGATTACGCACGTAATGTATTATTTAAAAATCATTCGTTAATTATACCTCTCGCCTGCACGTACAAAACGCACAGCGACGAATGGTGTAGTATACAAAAGGTTTTTGAACAGGCTTTAGACAAAGTACACTCATATTTCCTTAAAACAAATTGTTTCATTTAAAAAATTGCAGTTAATTAAGAAATAATAAAAAAATGTATCAGAAGATAAACTCAAAGATTGCAGTGCAAAAGCGTCGTATACGGGACTACTGGTATATGCTAAAAGTAATTACACATAAAGGCTTAAAAACTTTTAATAAACAGACATACTAGTTTCTTATACACAATTGGTGACATTCTCATGACCAATAAGGATAATATAAACTTATTTTCACAAAAAACAAAACTGAAATGTGATGATCACTAAATTCGCATTTGAAATTTGTTTGCGAAAATAGTTCATTTTATCATTACTGATCTTGAGAATGTCACCGATTGTGCGTACGAAACTAGTAGGTATGTTTATTACAACGTATTTTAAGCCTTTCTGTAAACACTTCTAGCATATATATCTTTATTTTAACGATATCATCCTGGAAAATTTAAATAGTGTACAATGTTTGACAATAATACAATAATTTGAGAATTTGACAGCACAATAAAGCGTAATATTCATACCTTCCTACCTTATTTTTACTCTTTTTTATGCTCATTTCGAAGGTCATTACCTTTAGGATACTTCCCTACATGGAAGGTCGCTATGAATCTGTGAGATACGTCTATCCAAACCCATTTATTCATCGAAAATACAGGCAAATTTCTCATTGTATAGGAGGAAAAAGTTCTTGAATATCTCTTTAAATACATTTGCTTAAGAAACATTTAAGATTTCATTTATAAAAATAAAAATATAAGTAAAGCTAAGGTGTTTGAGTTTTGGACTTAGGAAATTTACGTTTCCTTCATACCGCAACATATCACACACGCACACATACAAAGAAAAGAGAAAAAAAAAGTAAAATGATACAATTTTTTTTCGAGAACCCATATGCGTAATTTCAGATTTTGGGAATATTTCTGCTAAAAATATTTGCAAACAGTTAAAGATACAGCCGCCTTTTTTATGAAGTTTAGTATATGTGTATATATTACATAAATATGTATTAAAATGAATGATAAGAAACTGAACAGCTAAAACTAAGTTATAGCAATTACCAAGCAAAAATTACCTTTTACTTGGTAAAGAGAATACCATTAAAAAGGCCGGAATATAAAGAGGTTATAAAAATAAAATAACATTCATTATATCATGCGTATGAGCAGCAATGTTATTAGAATGCTGAAATAATTAAAATGAATTCACAAATATAAAAATAAATTGGAAAGACAATTCAACAGATGAACAAAGCAAATTAGAAATGCCAAAATTAAGAAACTATGAATAGCTTACGGATTCGTCAGAGGATCTACGTAAACTTAATTGATAGTCAAGATATCTTATTCAATTGTCTTTCCAATTTATTTTTACATTTGTGATTTCACTTTAATTATATAATATATATATGCATATAAACTTGCATTATAGGGGAGAGTAGCCTAATTTGGACCACTTCGCTTATTTTCAGGTGTAACTCACTTAATTTTTGGAATATCTGAAAAATATCACTACACGGGGTCAATCAATTCATCCACTAACTAAATAAAACTTTAGATCATTTTCTTTTTGGAAATCTTAAATTTTATTTCAATTTGAAAAATTTGTCAAAAGTGGTCCAAATTCAGCAACTGGTCGCCTAAGTTGGACCACCAGTCTCCTAAATTGGACAAATAAAATCAGGTTGTTTTAATGACTAGGGAATATAACTAATTTTATTAAAAGCAAAGTTTGCGGTTACTGAAACAAACAAAATAACAGCAATGAAATATAATGAAATCAAATATATGAAAATAAGTGTAATTGTTTTAAATCAAAATGTATTCAAAATATAAATCAAAGTTATCAGTAATTAAGAATAGAAATTATGAAACTAATTGCCAGTTACTTGAATATCATTTAAGGAGTGATGCAAAGCTTACACATGAATTTCGTTTATTATTTTTTTTTCCAGCGCACACAACTTGGAACCGTATTTGGCAATATGAATACTGAATCCTTTCTGCTGTTTTATTTTCTTACAAATCAGGCAAAACCAATCATCACTATTTAAATTTTTCTTTTTAGATTCTGAATTATTAGACTTTTTTTGCAACAGAAGTTTTCTTTACATTATGATTGTAGTTCTCCCCTTTCATCATTTCCTTGATAATTGCATTACGCCTATTTTTTAAAACTTGATGTTACATTTGCTTTTATGCTGTGATAGCATCCTTTTAGTCGATTTTTTGTGTTTTTTCATTTCAAGGTTTACTTTATATGGCGAAAATGCTAACACAACTGTTTTTTTGGCTCCCTCTGTACTTTTTTAAAACTAAATTTAGCAAAGGATATAATATTTCTAATGATTTTTTGGCTTTTGGGGAGGATTTGTAGCTACAGCCTTATTGCAAGTCAATTTCTTCACAACTTACTCTCTCCTTTTTATTTCCTATATCTTTAACAGCTTTTGCTGTCACCTGTTTTTTTTTTCCAGACAGCTTGTCCGTGTCTTTTTCAACATTTTTAACATTATATTATAAAAGTGTTTAAAAAAATATGCTCTATTGAAAAATACGCTACGATTAGTTATACGCAAACATTATATATTCAACAGTATTAAATTCACCTCTCTCCTCCCGGAAGGTTTGAGGTTTTATGAGTTTTAATGGCAAAAATGTGTAATTCCGCCCTCCAGAACTGTAAAAAGTTTGCCCTTCCTAGGGGAATCGCAAATATCCTCCAGGAAGAAAATGTTTGAATTCAACTCTGTAAACCAAATACGCCGTAGGAATAAAGTATTCAAAGAAAATAAATACAAATACATACAAGATAAAAGAAATTGCAAACAAAATTTATAGCATAAACATGTAAAAATATCTTTTTGTTTATATAGGCCTAAACTGTATAAAAAAATTAATCCAGATATAACCCCCCCACCACCACCACCCCCCACCACCCCCCCAAAAAAAGAAAAAAAAAAGAAAAAAAAAGCCTTGCATGGAGATAGTAATCCATTATAAAATATTAAAAAAATTAAAAAATAGTGTACAAAGTGTACCATCCTCGAAATTCATTACTTAATTTTCAAAATTTATGATCGCATATCTGATCCAATTTAAGCAACTTAAAATGGTCCAATTATGGCAACTGCGCCATTTTTTAAAACAGATAATTTCAAGACTAAGAACAAAAACGAAATCAAACAAAGCCGCGTGAGAAATATGCGCAATTAACAGATGAATCTATATATGTGTATGAAAACATAACAACTTACCTTAGTTTTAAAGTATTCACTTACGTTTAGTAGGAAAAAAGTAGATCAAAACAGCTAACTTTAGGTTTTTTAAAATTGCCTGAAAACAACACGTGGTAGGCGGTTGCTTCTTCTAATCGTGAGTGACGTCATTCTGAAGAGTAGGATTTCAGCGGTAGATGGCGTCTCTTCCTGCAATTAACGGCAGAATGGCAACGGTCCAATTAAAGCAGCGGTCCAAATTAGGCTACTCTCCCCTATATATATATGCGTTATATATATTATTATTCATTTAGTATATTTTTATGCGCTTTTGTTATTTTTCATGTAGTATTTATGAATTAGGACTTAGTATTTATGCCTTTTAAATCTTGATTTAAAATTTAACTAATGTAGGAAAAGATTTTTTGAATAAAACAATTAGAAATTTCCATTTAACTTAATTAACATGTGAAACCGAAAGTTTTTATGCAAATTTACCATATAATGCAAAATAACTAAAACAAAACATGAATATAAACTTTTAAGAATCTTTCTCTCTCTCTTTATTGCATCTTTTAACTCATATGTAGAAATTTAAATAATGCAAATATATTTTTCATTGACGTGACGGTTAAAAATTTTAAAATGCCAAGTAAAAACATATTTGTAGAAAAAAGAAAGGTTTTTCATGAATATAACTTATAAATTTATCGACATTTAGATAAAAAAGAAATTCTTTTATAATCGATAGTAAACATTTTGGTTTGTTATTACGGGTTTTCTAAAAATGTCTTATTGGATCTGTGAGATCCACTTCCAGTATTTTATAAATAAATAATATGACAGACAAAAATATTGTTAAAAAAATATACCATCATAACATATTAAAACTTTAGTTTATAAATGTTTGCATTGGCTGGTATCTTATAAAGGTTTGTTAAGTACTGTACTGTACGCTTTAAAAAGGAAATCCCAGTTACAAAAGTAGGTCTGAGAAGAAAATAATCAAAACTTATAAATTTTAGTTTTTTAAAAGTCCTGAATCGATGAATGGCTCTTGCCTTTAACAAAAAATGGTGTTGTAAGAGGATTGTAGATTTTAACAGACTTTCATATCCAACGCCATAGAAAAGGGATTCGAAATTTTAATACCAATATTTTTTTAATTAAGTGTGATAGTACGGAAGCAGGATAATTGAGAATTTACCCTATTTTTTTCAGCTATCTAATAATAATAATAATAATAATAAATATTGAAATCACAAATGAGATATTTAAAAAAAAAAAATTCTCCCACAACATTAACATTAGCGAGCGGGTGTTTTCGAGTGAGTGAAGTAATGATGTATTTTTTTTTTTTTTTTGTGCATAAACATTTGAGACATTGTATAATTACAGACTTTAATGATCTTTTATGAAATTTGTGATATATACCTATTGATTCATTTTGATATGATTTATTTGAATAATTTTGTAGAATCCAAAAGTAAATTGTTATTTAATAAATGACATTTTCTTCTTGCACCTAAACTTTTGAAACTGACAAGAGAATTTATCGTAATCGGAGTGCATCACACGAATTTTCATCAGGACTGTGGTTTTTAAACTATTTCACAATGATCTTCTAATAAATAAATTAATTATCAAAAAGACAATTCTCTAAATCTGATCTTACACTTAATAGTTGTTTTTCAGTAATAAATTATAAATGTTATCACTCTTTATATCCTTCGGTGGATTTTCAGAAATGGTGATTTAATTAACATTATAGTTCTAAAATAATAGTAAAATTTTAATCGATCGGTTATTTAGTAACATGATGAATATTAAATAAAATAATTTTTTGATCAGCTTAAAATCTTGCCTTTTGCTCAATACTCTGGTAGTTTTTTCAAGCGAACTAAGGAATAATTAGTAGCAGGGGTCGTACGCTTTAGGGAATTTTTCAGGACAAAAATCAGTATTTTTTTACAGAAAAATAAATCTAGGTTAAACGCACGGAATTTCGCTTTATTTAAGAAGGTATTTTCTATAGCAAAATACTGGTACCGAAGAATTTCCTGATCTTGAAGTTTCAGGACAAGTACGACCCCTGTTACTAGTCACTGGGATTTGGTAATACATTTTTTGTATGTTTTGAATTTCTAATGCGACCTTAGGACAAGTTTGATTCATTCAGATAATGTGTATTAAAATGTTGTGTATGAAGGTTTGTAATAATAATAAAATAGTTAAATTACCCTAGGATATTTTATATTTAGTTTTACAACCTAAAAAATGTAATGTGAGCCAATTTGATTGATTACGCTCTAAAATTAGGAGGAGTGAAAAGTTCATTCTTTGAAAGAAAGACAGGCATTTTCACTCTTTTTGGAGTGAATTTTATGAAAATACACTCCTTAAAGAGTGGAATTTTCCATTCCCTAGAAAGGAGTGAAATATGTCACTCCGTTGTCGAGAGTGAAATATCTCACTCCGCTGACGAGAGTGAAAGACTAGCAATATACACTTTAAATAATTTCCGATCAACTTTGAACCCATATATATGGAGTAAAATAGTGAAAAGCACCAAAATATGCCACTTCTTAATTTTCAAAAACTCCATTTTATAATGTAACCTTAAAAAATACGCTGATTTGGTATTAAAACGCACTCTTAGAGTGACTATTCATTCCTGCTTAGAGTGAATAGTCACTCTAAGAAGGAGTGAGTATTGTATGGGTATTAGGGTGGAGCGAAAAAAATTAATTTTTTACAATCAAAAACGGGTAGGTGCCAAAAGTTGCCTTTATACTAGTACAAAGTACATCATCTGCGTGCAATATTACCGCTGAAAACAAATGTCTTGAGTCTGCGCTTTTGGTCCAAAAGTCGAAATTTTGGGTAAAATTTGACATTTTTTCAAAAAATTAAAAAAAATTCTATGGAGATTCTTATTATTTAAGAGTGTTATTTAAACCTTTATTATTAATGACTTAACATATTTAAACGCTAAAACGATATCTTTGTTCTGTATAACTGGAACAAAACTGACAACTTTTGATGAATAAAAGGCGTTGCCACTCTGTTGTGTCACACAAATAATTGTTGTTTAGAATACCGCTCTTACCAAGTTGCTTTCAAAACTACCTAGGAGGTACCACGTGGAGGTGGCTGCATTTCATGTCACAACAGTGCATAGCTCGACCACCCTACCATTTGAACTCGACTCAATGTTTTATTTATACATTGAATTCGGATTTTTTTTTAATTATCAAAGACTGGCCTAAGTTTTCTATGTATCAACCTAGTACATCTCTTCTTTGGATCCACAGACTTTGGATGCTGCTGCTGTGATCTCCTTTGCGTATTTTTCTACTTTTTGTGTAAGAGAAGACAAACAGTGTAATGCAGTGCGGATGATATTAATGTAATCTATTCAGCCGTCTATTATCTCCACTAAGATTGCATCCGATAAATGCATATTGATTAGAGGTTCTGTTACCACAACACTTTTCCAATGAATTAGATTTATATAATTATCCGCTTCAAATTTGATTGTCGATATTTCAGATTTGCTTATGCTACCATTTACTCTCATCTTTCAACTATTATGTGCTGAGCAGCTAGCTGTTTAATGTGATGGAAATCTTCAGAGAGCATTGAATTAAGAATTTCCTCTGTGTATGCAGAGCAACCATTGTCCTAAATAACCTTTTTTAGTAGTAGTTTATTCCATTTTATGTGTTATTTAGTAGCCGAGTAATTTCCCATGAGTTTTTAGATCCCTTCTTTAGCTGTGGATTACATTTGATTGTAAACTATCCTGAGGCCAAACTTGGATAACATAGTACTTTCTGAGTGAACGTAGGGACTCTGATGAGCAGTGAGTGCTCATTTGAAGGCGGATAATTCTGTTAGTCGTTGTCATCCATTCATCGAGGGACATGTTTAGAATGAACCATTACAATTGATCATATCCCACCACCAAGCCCAGTGAATTTTTCCTGCATCATTTTTTAGACAAGATCGTTGGTAAAAATTAGATTCTAACCCACAGGGATTCACCGGACCAATAGGAAAATCTTTGTCCACGTGCTTATTCCCTTCTTATTTCAATTTCTGAAGCCGTAGAGAGTAATTTTCAAACATTATTTCCTGAAATCGAGAAAAGGGTACTCAGCACATACCAGAAATACCTGCTAGACATTTGGAAGGTTATTTCATCAAGGTATTGCTCAGAAGAATTAACGAATAGGAACAAAAGACATTTGTCCTACACAAGATGGTTCACAAAGGCGCATAAAATTATTCGCCTTTATATAACCACTGATTGACCATCAGAGTCTGGTTCACTCACAAAGTATGTAATCCAAGTTTACGCCGCAGGATGGTTTACACTAAATATAATCCACATCTAAAAAATTGATCTAAAAATTTATGGGATAGTACTCGGCTACTAAACATCACAGAAAACGGCAAAAACAAATACTAACAAAAAATATTTAGGACAATGGTAGCTTTTCACATCGAGAGCAAATTCTTATTGCAATTTCGCTGACTATCGCCATCACATTAAACAACAAGTTTATCAGCATATAAAACATGCAAGAGGTAGAGTAAAGGATGGCATACTCAAAGATGAAATACCTAAACGTTGTAGGAACAGAACTCCCAATCACTATGCAGTAACTGGATGCAATTTTGGTGAAGATACTAGAGGGCTAAATAGATTCCATTAATTCCACTGCATTACTCTGCTTACCTTATCATACACAAGCAGTAGAAATATATGCGAAGGAGCGTTACAGCAGCATTACCCAACGTCTGTGGATATAAAGAAGAGATGGACTAGGTTGATATATAGAAAACGTATGCCAGTCTTTGATAAAAAATCACAATTCAATATATAAATAAAACATTGTGCTCAGATGGAAGGGTGGTTGGGCTATGCACTGTTGTGTCATGAAATGCAGCCATCTATACGTGATACCTCCTGGGTAGATTTGAAAGCAACTACATAAGAGCTGTATTCTAAACAACAATTAGTTGTATGACACAACAGAGTGGCAACGCCTTTATTTCGCCAAAAGTTGTCAGTTTTATTCCAGTTATACAGAACAAAGATATCGTTTTATCGTTTAAATATGTTAAGTCATTATTAATAAACGTTTAAATAACACTTTTAAATAATAACCATCTCTATAAAAAAATTTTTAATTTTTTGAAAAAATGTCAAATTTTACCCAAAATTTCGACTTTTGGACCAAAAGCGCAGACTCAAGCCATTTTTTTTCAGCGGTAATATTGCACGTAGATGATGTACTAGTGTAAAGGCAACTTTTGGCACCTACCCGTTTTTGATTTAAAAAAATTAATTTTTTTCGCTCCACCCTAATGGGTATTACCCATCAACCAATCAGAACAGCAAGTCTACAACCCTTTTTTTAAGATAAAAGAAAGGCGTCCGCCATTTTAGGATTAAAATACACGGATATTACTAAAATGATTATTTATGCAACGTAAAGGGAAGCCTTATTTAATTTTAATCTTTTATTCCTGTAGTTTTGTATGTTATGATCATGAGTTAAATAGCTTTATGTTATATAGAAAAAGACTGATCTGGATTGTTTTCAGAAGCGATTTTTCCCTATTCGATACTGTGAACAAAATGCTGACGCAGAGACTGATTCATGCCTACATTTATAGTAGAATGTAAACATTAATTTGCAGTTTCTTGAGATTGAAAATGTGTTGAGACAGTGACTTGGATTTTTTCTAACATGTAATAATCTTTTACATCAAAAGTAACTTAATAATGCGTAATTGTGCAAAAATTGCAAAAATGTCCTTTATTTTGCTTATTATTAATGTGCTATATTATTTTAAGTTATAATATATGCTTCACTTATTACTATGGAGGAAAACTTTATCTTAATAATCAGTGAGTACTTTTAGAAGGAAAGCTAAGATTTAATATGAAACAAGAACGAAAAACCATGCGTGAAAATCATTATGAAACACTTTCCAACACACTCAAAGTAGTGTAACAAAACTTTACAGTTCATTAACGTGTAAAACACAAACAATTTAGAAAATGAATAACGCATTTGAACATCCAATTTCTCCAATTACCATAAAATGTACGAAAAATATCCGAATTTTTTTGAGCGGCCCTGTATAGCATCCATAGATTCATATGTATATTGCATATAGTCAAGGGCGTGTAGTGGAGGGTCAGGGGTGCCATTTCAGAACTTTCTTGGGGGAGGGGGCAAAGATTTTTTGAGGGAAGTTGTATTGCTAAGGGAAGGATCCGGAGGTCTCCCCTCCCCCGAACGAGAAATGTTAAATGAATCATGCTTAAAGAAACAGTAAAATTTTCGAATATGGAAACACAAGAACCAATGAATTATTTCGTTTTAAACAGTTTTCCATCTTAGCAGGTAAAATTTTAATAACATTGAATATTAAACTTTTTCTTTTTAGACAGGATTCTATTATAGACGGGTTCCATTTTTACAGGTATCCCCAAAGATTGTTAAACCATCCACTTTATAATATAGCACGAAAAAGAGATATATTACAGTAAAACTTGTGAAAACGAAACCTGTCTATAACAATGTCTATAATTCTTTCTCAAAGGAAAAATAAAAAGAAAAGTGCCAGTTAAACTGATGGCATTAAGCTCACAGGCTATTCACACTAATTGTATATTATAGTCTTATTTCAAAGAATAATGCCCACAAAAAGTAAATGAAGGGGGATTAGCCCCCGTTCCCCCACTTTAAACTTAACCAATGATCCTCCAAATCTAATCCGGGAAACACCTTAACATAATAAACCGGTATACCAAATTTGCAGCAAATCAGATAATCCTGCATGAAAAAACCATTTCGCTAAATTAAGGAGGGGGTCTAACCCCCTTTCCCCCTTTATATTTAACTAATGAACCTCCAAATCTAATTAGGAAAGCTCCTTATCAGAATGAACATAGAAAAAAAATTAAAGCAAATTGGATAATTCTGCATGAAAATCCTTTTATCTAAATTAAGGGTATGGGTATTGCCCCCCTTTCCCCTTTTTATACTTAACCAATGAACCTCTAAATCTAATAAAGGGATCACCATAACGGAATAAACCGGCATATCAAATTTGAAGCAAATCGATTAATTCTGCATGAAAACCCCATTTATCTAAATTAAGGGGGGTCTAACTTCAGCCCCCTCCCTTAAACTTAACCAATAAACCTCCAAAATTAATCAAGGCAGCTCCTTAACATAATAAACCGGTATACAAAATTTGGAGCAAATCGAATAATTCTGCATGAAAAACCTATTTATCTAAATTAAGTGGGGGGGGGGGGGGCTAGCCCCTCTCCCCCCTTTATACTTAACTAATGAACCTCCAAATCTAATCAGGGAAGCCTCTTAACATAATAAACTGATATACCAAATTTGGAGCAAATTGAATAATTCTGCATGAAAAACCCATTTATCTAAATTAAGGGGGGGATAGCCCCTTTCCCCCCTTTGTACTTAACGAATGAACCCCCAAAACTAATCAGGGAAGCGTCTTTTCAGAATGAACCTAGAAAAAAAAATTGAAGCGAATCGGATGTTTCTATCAAGAGTTATCGCTTTACGTACATACATACATACATAGATACAGAACCGGCGGGCACATTAGTTCTCAGGCTTTGATAGCCTGTGAGCTAAAACAACAAATTTCGATGAAAAAATATCATACAATAATATTTGCTAAGACGGCAGACCTGTCTAAAATGGAACATTTTTCTAATCTCTTTTGACTCCTTTTTTTTCAGGGGGCGCCATTTCAAGAGTTTCCTGGCGAAAGACTAGGGAAAAATTTCTTTGAGGAATAGGGAACGAGTAGAATTTCACAATACACAGAACAGTACAAATCACACAGAAAATGGGAAAATCCCGTACAATAAAAAATGCTCTGCGTGATTTTGTCTCTTTAACTTCTTTCACAGGCATGTGATTACTCCGCGAATTTTTTTAATTTTTGTGAATGTCGCGATTTTTTTTCTTTCGAATTTTGCAAAATCAATTTGTCAATGGGTCCCAGAAAAAAATTGCAAATTTTGAAAATTATGAGAAAAAAATAAATGGTCGCTGAAAAAATCGCTAATTTCTTCAAACGACCGTGAAAAATATCGTTAATTTAATCAAAGACCGTAAAAAGAAATGCAGATTTCGTCAAATGATTACACAAACTAAAATCTCGAATTTCGGAAAACGATTTCGAAAATAAACGGTCAAGTGCGAGCATTACTCGCGCACAGAGGGTTCCGTAGAATAAATATAAGAATTTGTAATTGCATTAAAAAAAAAAAAAGTTGCTAAAAGAATACTAAGACTTTGTAAAAAACTATACAACGTAGGGTTGGGTATAACTGTATATATTAGAAAAGTGTAAATGGGTATACCATGAAAGTTCAAAGACATATGGAACCTAAATAATATAAAATATAGCTATTCGTAAAACTCTTTATTAAATATAATCCTAATCTGTTTATGATGAATTTAATTCGGTACTGACAATAAAAGCAGTGCATAGTTAAACTTCATTTGGCATTTCATGAAACTAAATTCAGCGTAGTAATAACTTTTATTTCTACAGTGTAGCTAAAACAAAACCTTTGTTCAAAGTTTACATTTGGCATTGTGCTAAGCGCGCTTCGAATTGAGGTCTCAAAGTTGCAACGCCGCCTTGGTCAGTGCCGCGTTTTTCCAGATAGGTGTTTAATTAACTTTAAAAGTCACTCGAGGCGTATTGAGAGATACAATCAATGCAAATTATCGCGAATCGCACAGTATTTATGGGATTCATTCTAATTAAATCTTTCGAGGGCGATGCCCTTAAAAAACGGACACTTAATTTTAATTCCAAAACAGACAAACGGCACCACGAATATTTAATTAAAATTTTCCTTTTATCATGTACGTGAAAATAAGCAAGTTCGCATTTTCTAATAAATTCGTTTATAAATTCTGGTGTCAGTTCATTATTTTATAAGTTTATAAATAGAATTACTCCGTGCCGGAAAGGATTAACACTAGAACCGCCATAGCGGTCATTTTGACCGCTACGGAAACAAAATATGTTGATTCGAGCCATAAATTTCTTTCTAAAATAAGTTATACCTGTACCATAGAGAAATAAATTAAATAAATAAGTTAAAATATTTTAAATAAAAATTCTGGTGTATAATATTTTTATGACATTTAAGTAAAATTTCCGGCAGTTCTAGTGTTAAGTGGTCGCAGGACTCTAAAAGCTTCAAAATTTAAGAAATTTTAATTTTTTTAGATGTTAAACTCCTATCTTTTCTGAATATTTAGATATAATTGTTTCCTTGAAATTCCCATTAGAACAGAAGTTTTGGCTTTTACAATTATACCCGCTCAATAGCTGAAGCGGCGTTTCCAAAACTCTAAAGTCATTATTTTCCAAATGGCGTTTTTTGGGCATAACGCGCAGGATACCTCAAAAACTTCTGAATATTTTTTCATGAAATTTTCAAAACATATATTTCATGTTAGTCTGTATAAACTGAACATAAAATTTCCTTTTTATTGTTCAAAAAAATATTTTTTAGGTGATTTTACTGTTGAAAATTTCAAAATTTTGTATTAGCTAAATGCATTTTAATACATTTTAAGACATTAAATGTTGAAAATGGCCTTTGTTTTCCTTTTTTCCACATTTTAGAGTCCCGAGACCCCTTAAATTAGTATGTTTTTAACAATTTGACGTTTATTGCTTTTATACTGTTACTGGACATTACATTACACATATATATCATTAAAAGATGTTAACTAGGCATAGAGTAACGCCGCCCCTGTCCTTGCGTATGTCCAAACTGACCGTACCATTAAGGGTTAATATCTCGGCTAATTACCGATGATTTTTTTCGAAAATCCTTATCAACAATGCTTTTATTCTTCTGCAACGGTAGGTATATTCAGCGATGCTCAACAATTTTTCTGAATGCCCGTAAATCAAAATTTGTGTATAACAGAAAAATGCTAATTACTCAAAAACTATGTGACCTAGGGTAATCGCTATAATTTTCCGGCAAGGTTTATATTAACGTCTACTACCTCTAATTTTTTCATAATTTTAGTTTCAGTAGATTCGGAATTAGATGGGGGTGGGGGGAACATATTTTTGCGCTACATTTTCAACAATATCTTTGAAAATATAATACCTAAAATTAAAAGGAATGTATTTTTGAATTCAACGTTACAAAAGTTTTCACATGATACCCCTCATGGTATACAAAGAAAAGATTTTTTTTTTCAAGTAGCATAATTAGTCCCTCTACTTTTTTACTAAATATATTTATAATGTTTATTAATCTGAAAATATGTGGGTCAATGGTCTTTATTACTTCCCCGAATTTAAACTTTCCACGTTCCATAGTTTACGAGTAAAATGGCTGTGACAGACAGACGGACAGACACAGGAGTGATCTTATAATGGTTCCGTTTTTACTTTTTAAGTACGGAACCCTAAAAATTGCGAATTTGCTCAAAAGATTGCCCACAAAAATCATAAAAATTTAGTCAAACAATCGCGCAATAAAATCGAGGAGAATTTCGTCAAACGATTGTGAAATAAGATCCAAATTTTCGTATAGCTATCACGCAAAAAATCACAAATATTTTTAGTCAATGGTAGAAAAAAAATCACGAATTTCAACAAATGATCGGGCAAAAGAATCGCGATTTTTGTCAAAAGATCGCTGAAACAAATATGGAATGTCATCAGTTGGTCGCGGAAAAATGTTGTAAATTTCGACAAATGGTCGCTAGAAAAAAATCAATTTCGTATAACGGATGCAGAAAAAAACGTGAATTCCGTGAAACGATTGCGGAAAAAAAATTTCGTCAGATGATCGCGATAAAAAATTCTGTAATTCAATCAGTCATGAGATAATCAGCCTACGAACGTCATGCATAGGTCACGAAATTTGAAAATTTTGTGATCTATAGCGATAAGAAAATTTTCATTAGTGATTTTTTGGAAGTGAAGGTAAGGTAAAGCGTTAAATGTTTGGGATTGTGTTTTCACCATTTTGAGGGGGTTAATCTGATTTTTCAAAGAAATCCTGAATATTTTTCAGATGAAGAAAAACTACATATTTGAACATTAATGAATACTATATACAGAGTGTTTCAAAATTATATATCAGAAATGCAAAGGCAGGTAAAGGGGACCTAAATAAGGATTATGGGTGCGGAAAAGCAGTGTTGAGGCAGTGGAGGGCGCTGTTGAACGCTCTTCTTTGACTTGAATCATTCTTTTCCACTCGGATTTCGAGCAACATGCACTATTACACCAATGCGGAGCTTGCCGACATGCATTTCATGTATGGGATTGCACAAGAAAATGGATTGGCTGCTCAAAGGATTTAGATTGAACGATTCCCAGGTAGGATTTTGCCGGATCCCCGAACATTTCAGCGTCTTCATTAGGAGTTGTGCGGGAGTGGATTATTTTCTGTAAGATATCGCAAGATATCTGTGGCTGTAAGATATCGCAGAATACCTGCAGCGGAAGAAGCAGTATTACGCACAGTAGAGGATAGTCCATCGACAAGCTCAAAATCTGTTGGACGTGTGTTGGTTGTGTACCATTTCCTTCCTTAGTCCCATACATGAAATGCATGTGGGCAAGCTCCGCTTTGGTGTAAAGATGCATGTTTCTCGAAATCCGTGAGGGAATGACAATTCAAGCCAGCGAAGCACTTTCATCCACCGAACTTAACAGAGCCCTTCACTGCATCAACACTGCATTTCTGCACCCACATTCTTATACGAAATCTGCTTATTTAGGTCCCCTCTACCTGCCTTTATATTTTTGACATATAATTTTGAAACACCCTGTATATATAATCTTCATTTTTCTACATAAAAGATAAAATTTAAATTAAAGATATAGTTGTAGACTTCTTTTACTATAATTGTATTAAAATATGGATTACTATTCTTTCAATTTCGGGTTGGTCTATGGAAATCTTTTCTACGGTTTTCGTATTTGCATGAAATTACAGTCCTGCTTCAGGCGAGGTTGACGTATTTTCTTTGTTGCGGGTGAGGTAAACTTAAAGCTTTTAGGATAGTGCTTTATCTCTTCGGTCTCTTTTTTTTAAATCTCTTTTACTTGGGGTTTTGATGGAAGGTTCTGTCGAATTTTGGGTTGAAGAAATTCCTTTGTCGGGTGCGCGGAGATTCCAGTCCTAGGCGTTCAAGAATTTTGAGAGTGTACTGTATATAATATGATTTAATAAAGCAAATAATTTGATAACATTACAATGATTCCAGTTAATATATTGTAACACTAATAATATGAAAAAGCAAAAAAAAGTCGGATAATTAAGAATTTGAATTATACCTACCCCATCACACCCTCCTAAAAACCCCTCAAATTTTGGGTTAAAGGGGGAAATTCACCCCTAAATTTCTAGCCCTCAGGGGATGAGTTTTCTTATCATCAAGTTGTACACTGCTGAGAAGCAATTAATAATAAAAAAAAAATAATTCTCACATGCATTTTTAAAATTAGCCAAAGTATTCATCAACGATATATGTCTCACCTTGAGAAAGTTCGAAAAGTAAGGCTTTAGGAAATATTTTTTTTATCATTATTAATTTCTATGCTTAAAACATGCATTTAATGCATATGTTTTTATTGAAAGCAAATCTGATAAGTTATTTTAGCTTTTGAGCAATTTTTAAATATTTATTTGAGTCTGATATTTGATATTTAATAAATTTTCTGAAATATAAAATTACTTGGGCGCACCTGGATACGCAGGTATACACGGTATACCTTCTGGATTTTTAAAGAAGCTCTGTATACCCTCTGTTTCTCAAATAAAGCTATAGCGTACATCCTAGGCATGACGTTCATGACTTTACCGTATATCCTGTGCCTTTAGTGTATATACCCTCTGGTTTTTTTACGATTACATCTCTGCATATAGTATGCTAACAGTTAGTTCAATTAAACGCATAACACAGTCGAAATTTCCCATTTAGCAATTTCCGCCAATAAACGGAAATGCATGTGAGATATTTTGTGTATCCCTGTATATGAACTATATAATTTATATACATCAAGTAATACGCAAAAAAATAGTTCAAAATTAAAACGTGTATCACAACTGAAAACATATTTCAAGCAATTATTCTTCAAAGGCAGTACTGTAGCCAAATACTTTAGTGTGCCCCTGTAAATGAACGATAAATTATATGCTCACCAGATTCTACTGTAGGCGTTTTGTAATGCACCTTGGTGATATATACGAATTTCAATACATTTAAAATAGTGTAATGTCATTAAATTACACCGCAAACGATTTTTCCTCGTGCGCCGTAAAGTAACGGAATTCTTTTGAGTCTCCCTGTAAACGAACCGTTAATGCTACACACTTCATTTTCAATACCGAGCATGCTACAGTAAACGCCAATAAAATATACCAATTTCAGGGTAATCTGACTATAGTTACGCGAGTTAGAGTACGGACCGACAAGCAGACAAACCGAATTCATAAACAATTTTCAACTATGTTGGAAAGTGTTCAAAATGTTCTTAAGAATGAGCAATTACTATAGAAAGAAATTTGGTATCAAAGAAATGATGAATTAATAGGGTGAAGTGCCCTATTATCGTCCCTCAGTCACTTTTATGCAGTTGGAAGTTGTAATTTTCGGTGAAAATCTACCAAATTTGGATTTTACATAGACTAACTACCCACGCACATACCGGGTGTCCCAAAAAGGACTGACTGATTTTAAAATTCAATAACTTGCAAACGGGGACAGATATTAAAAGAATTCTTGCAGGAGGGTTATGCATAAGGTCAAAAGTTTTATTACAGTGATTTTCAATTTTAGTTCGATTTACAAACAATAGATGGCGCTGTAAGCAATAGTCGCTAAATACTGGCTCGATTTTTGGTCCTTTATCTTGTTCCACGCAGAAAAAGGAGATGGAAATGTATTATCCGGGCCGCGAAGTACCAAAAATCGAGCCTGAATTTAGTGACTATTGCTTACAGCGCCATCTATTGTTTGTAAATCGAACTAAAATTGAAAATCACTGTAATAAAACTTTCGACCTTATGCATAACCCTCCTGCAAGAATTTTTTTAATATCTGTCACCGTTTGCAAGTTATTGAATTTTAAAATCAGTCAGTCCTTTTTGGGACACCCGGTAGAAACGTAGGCAAATGTCGTACAACAAAATTTTAACAATGCGAAAAATTGTTTTTTCAAAAGTATCTAAAAAATGCAAAAGAAAAAATAGTCCCAATTTCGTCCCCCCAAAAAATCCAATACGCCGAGGCTTAACTTGTAACTAAATCAAAATTTATTTCTAAATGAGTAAGTAATTTAATTTACATTAAAGTAAGGCACAAAGAAATGTACTAATTATCAGTGGAAGAATAACATAACGAAACATTAGTCATCCAAACATGAGGAAAAAATTGAAAAAAGTGTCATGAAAAAGCATTTCTAATTTCGTCCCCGGGACGAAAATAAGAACTGCAAGGGGGACGAAATTGAGACCACGCTACTTCCCAATATGACGGAGCTTCAGTTCCCGTAAGATGAACTGGGCGTCCTAAAACTCACCTTATGCCACTGTCAGCATCTTACCAACGTAAAATACGTGCAATGAATAAGAAATAAATAATTACAGTATAGTAAATAACGTTCTACAAACGACGTAATAAGAACTGGGATCTTCTAAAAATAGGAAATTCGCCGTTTTTAATTTATGTATGCGTCTTAGTGAACGAAACTTTCAACACTGACCCCTTTTACCGCCCGTCCGCTGTGCCTTGCGTCATAAGTGGCGCCACTTTCGCAGAAGCGGAGAAGTTAATGGGGACGAAATTAGGAGAGTGGACGAAACATGGGCACTTTACCCTATAATGATATAATTTAATTTAAAAGATAAATTAATATGATATTGTTCTAAATAATATTCGATATTAAGGATTTAAAAAATAAGTGCACCAAATGATGTATCTGTACATAGCAAAACGCTACCTGCATTTTAATGTGTACTATTTATAGTATTAAAATATTATTGTTTATTTATTATAGATTTATTGAAGTTATATTAAAAGAAAGGCTGTAATTGCTTAGATGGATTTAGCAGAACGTTTTATTATTTTTTAGATTTGTATGGTAATTTCTTATGCAATTTAATTTTAATGACCCCTTCTCAAGCTATGTAAGAATTTTATCCATCCAAGAATATTGAGAGGAAAAATCTAACTTATTGTTGTTATAATATTAAACATAAGTGACTAAAGGAAATTTTAGTCTGTTATGAATTGAGAATATTTATAAATGTTGATGTGAAGAGTAGACTACAGAAATAATGACAAATATTGAATTTTAAGCGTATTTATGAATTGGGAGTTACTATTTCATAAATAGAGTATAAGTAAAATAATCTGGAGCGAATATATGCATAAAAAATTGTAAATCACTGCATAAGAAATTTTTAAGGAAATAGATACTTCAGATGGAAGGAAACTAGCAGAATTTTATAAAAAATGTTATTACTTATAGAAACTAATACTTATAAAATGACAAAAATTAACCTCATATAAACTAACCAATGGACTTTTAGTATGAGAAAATAATTGCGATTTGTTTTTCCCTTTATTTTATTATTTATTTATTATTTTTTATTCTTGTTATTATTTTATGTATTTATTGCATTTATATTATTGGAAAGTTCCTCAGACATTACTTGATACAGTTCTCCAGCACACAGTGAGATTAATGCCAATATCATTTAAAGTGGGTTTTTTTCCTGTTTTCCTTCATGTGTAGTATTAAATTCGGTATGCAAGATGTTCATAATGAACAGATTTATATATGCAACGGCTAAAATATCTTCAAATGATGATAGCTAGCTCTTAATTAAGTTTTTTTTTTTTTTTTTCAAATGTCTCACTGTGTACGACTCTTGCATTCTTAAAACTCCCTGTGCTTACAATTTAGTTTTAATGCCAGGTAACAAATGGAAGAATATTGAAGAAAAAAATACCATCCAATACATGTGGCCCGGCGAGCTTTTATGTGCGACCCGAGACACACAATTATTAATACATATTTAAAAATATATACAGTAGATGCTCGTTATAACGACCACTCATTATAGTGACCGTTCCATTATAACGACTGATGCAAAATGTTCAGAAATATACCCCCCTTTATGCAATGTTATTTTTACATCCAATATAACGTTCGACCAGCA
Organism: Maratus speciosus; assembly: GCA_963932465.1. Lineage (NCBI taxonomy): Eukaryota > Metazoa > Arthropoda > Arachnida > Araneae > Salticidae > Maratus > Maratus speciosus. The sequence continues at coordinate 15,192,612 of OZ010787.1, read as the reverse complement.
GCTTCTTTCCCAATACAGCGACCGAACTGACCTTTCCTTCGGATTTTTTTCCGAGAAAATATTACCATTTTCTTTCACCAAGGACTAATAAGGTCTGGAGGGAGCAAAAAGAATAGATTTCTTCATGAAGTGAAATTTAGTAATGACTAGCGCTTGAACCTGATTTTCTTTGTCATAAGCATATGCGCATGCGCATACTCACTCGCATGAGCATTCAGTTTGTTGGATGTGTGCATTTCCCCAAGATGGCTGTTTCAAACAAACAAAATGCTATTTCCTTGGATGCAAAATTAAAAGTTTAGATAGCGGTTGATGAAAAAATTATGCCCAAATCAGATATTTCTAAAACATTTAGCATGTCAAAAGCACTTTATTTACGATCATTCAGAAATTTGTAGTCTGGAATTTTCTTTAAAACCTTAATTTTCCTGCATCTGATTAGAGTTCATTAATTTTTTTCGTTCACTTTCGTTATACAGACCTCCCATTATAACGACTCTTTTCTTTGGGACAAAAGGGATCGTTATGACGAGCGTCGACTGTATAAGATGAACATAAATGGTATTTAAAAACATTCACTACTGGTTTACGTATTTTTATGAGAAGAAAAATCTTTCCCTATTATTTATAATTAATTTAAATTTATGCTAAAACTTCATAACTGCCATTTGCTTTGTCGAAAGTTCTTTTTTACATGATGTAATCCTAATTGCGTAGCCCCACCAGTGGCCGAGAGGTTCTGCTCTCGAAGCTGGTAGACGGGAAGTGCTGGGTTCGATCCCAATCGCGCCCGTCGGCCTAATCGTTCGGAGTTTTCGTGGTTTTCTTCGAGCCGTGGATCTTCCATGCGTTAATACGGATTAGTTTCCCTTAGAAAGACCCCCACGGAGGGCACTCCCCCCGGGCCTATATCCCTCGTGTAGATAATTGGCCGTCAAAAATCAACCCAACTCAACCCAACCCTAATTGCGTTACCATGGTGTATATATTTTTCAATCTTCAACACTAATAAAGCATTATTAAGAATGACTAAATTTTATCAACCTTTTACCGACATCTTTTAATGATAACAAGTTTTAGCATTGAGTAAAAGTCTGATTTATTAAAAAAACATCTTTTTTTTTTCTTTTTTAGAATGTGGAAATTGTACATTTTATTATGTTATTAAGTTTTAAGCTTAGTTTATAGCTAATACTGATTATACTACTGTTTTCATTTCATTATTTCAATTACCTTTTTTTTTTTTGCTTTATTATAGGGCAAAGTGCCCTAATTTCGTCCCTCTTTATTTCTCCGGTTCTTCGAAAGTGGCGCCACTTATCACGCAAGGACACAAGGCATAGGGAACGGGAGGTAAAAGGGGGGGGGGAAGTAGTGAAAATTTTGTTCGCCAAGACGCATACATATATTAAAGACGCCGGATTTCCTATTTGTAGAAGACCTAAGTTCTTAATACGTCGTTTGTGGAACGTTATTTACTGTACTGTAAGTATTTATTTCTAATTCATTGCATGTATCTTACGTAGGTAAGACGCTGTCAGTAGTTTTAGGACGCTAAGTTCATCTTACGGGAACTGAAGCTCCGCCATATTGGGAAGTAGCGTGGTCCCAATTTCGTCCCCCTTGCAGTTCTTATTTTCATCCCGGGGACGAAATTAGAATTCTTCATGATCATTTTTTCATTTTTTTTCATCATGTTCGGATGGCTGATGTTTCGTTATATTATACTTCTACTGATAATTTACATTTCTTTGTGCCTTAATGTAATGTAAATTAAATTACTTGTTGATTTAGAAATAAATTTTGATTTAGTTATAAGTTAAGCCTCCGCGTATTGGATTTTTTGAGGGGAACAAAATTGGGACCATTTTTTTTCTTTTGCCATATATAGGTACTTTTGAAAAAGCAATTTTTCGCATTGTTAAAATTTTTTTGTACGATATTTGCCTATGTTTCTATGTGCGTGGGTAGTTAGTCTATGTAAATTCCAAATTTGGTAGGTTTCCACTGAAAATTACAACATTTAGGGCCTAAAAGTGACTGGGGGGGGGGGGGGGACGAAAATAGGGCACCTTACCTTATATGTTCGCACCCCGCGAGAAAAAAAGATTTCTATCCTACTATTTTTTGAAATCATCCTTTTTGAAATGAAATTCACTAATTTCCATTTATTATAGCATACGTTAGTATGTTCAAAAAATAAAATAATTAATATTTTTTGCATAATCTTTCAAGTTTTTAAGTTATTTTATATGTAGTCAACTTTTGTCAACTTATCGGTGCCCAATAGATATTTACTTAATCTTCTTGTCACAAATATATATTTCCACTTAAAAAAAAATGTTACCAAGTAAAGAATTTTAGAAGCCGTTTTAGTCTGTAAATATATTTCCGAAAAAAAAAAAAAAAAAAAAAAAAAAAAAAAAAAAAATACATAATTTAAACTTGTATACGGGTCAGGCCCGTTAATGTTCTTCATGTAACAAACTACTCTTAAGAGTCATTCCATATAAGAATCACCCAGAATCGGGGGTCTGTGATTAAATGGTAAACCGATTCATGTGATTTTTTTCCCTCAAAGAGATGACCATTAGAAAGAAATAAATCCAGAATATTAATGCCGTGGGACCATTGGTTTTTATTTGATGGGGGTCAAAGGCCAGAGCGCCGCTTGAAAAATTGAATTTTTATGTTTTGCATAGTACTTCTTATAATATGCATTCAAGTTATCCCACAAAACAAATGGTTGTATTATGTAGGGTTGGCCCTTTGCTATTCAAGAATAAAAATTATGGGATATGTGTAATGTGGTGAGCTAGGAGGCTTCAAAAATTGAATTTTTTTCGAAATTTCACTATAGTTTTAACACATGTAGCTCTTTGCATTGAAATGATCCCATCATTTTTAACTGCTGAATGCTTCCCTATGATGAAATGAAACACAGAAAAGTAAGCCCCACCATGGGCAGACTTTAATGCATTCCTAAATTTTATGCCAAATTTCCAAAAAAACATATTTTTGCCTATTTTAAGTGAGGTATATTAGACATGCATTAAAGTCAGAAGCTTCTACAATAATAATAGAAATGTAGAATAACTATTCACCTTTCAAAATCACCAAACAGAATCATGGGCACTAAAGCAGTTTTCATTGGGTAATGGAAATTGCATTGTAATATACGAGGCATGTTTTTTAAGTAAGTACCATTTTGCGATTTCGCCGCCGCAGCGCTACGGTCGGCGTTCCGCGCATGCGCGCTGGTTACCTACATCTCTTGTCTACGCACTGACGCCATTACAGTCTGATTCTTCATTGTATACGTTGTTTACTGAGTGTTTAAGATGCCTCCGACAATCATGAGTCAGGCTGATTGTGAAGTACGGGATGTTATACGATTTCTTAGTGCTAAAGGCATAAAACCGATCGATATTCATCGTGAGATCTGTGAAGTTTACGGACAAAACATTATGAGTGATGGAATGGTAAGGAAATGGGTGAGAGCATTTAAAGATGGCCGCACAAATGTGCATGATGAAGAACGGAGTGAGCGTCCTTCGGTCGTTAATGAAGATTTGGTGCAGAAAGTGGACGAAAAGGTGAGAGAAAGCAGACGCTTTACAATTTCTCATTGTGCGACTGCTTTCCTCAATATTCTCGTAGTGTTTTGTATCGCATTGTGACCGAGAACTTAAATTACCGGAAATTGTGTTCACGTTGGGTTCCAAAAATGTTGACGGATTTGCACAAAACCCAACGTTTAGGCAGTGCATTGACTTTCCTTGAGCGGTACCACAATGAAGGTGAAGATTTTTTAGACCAAATTGTTACTGGTGACGAAACATGGGTGGCCTACGTCACACAAGAATCGAAACAACAATCCATGGAATGGCGACATTCATCATCACCCAAAAAAGTGAAGTTTAAGCAAACAATTTCTGCCCAGAAAATCATGTGCACAGTTTTTTGGGACAAAAAAGGAGTATTGCTAGTGGAGTTTCTGCCTCGTAATGAGACAATCAATGCAGCGTCTTATTGTGAGACATTGAACAATCTGCGTCGTGCAATCCAGAACAAAAGACGTGGCAAGTTGAGTAAGGGTATCGTTTTGCTGCATGACAATGCCCGTCCACATGTGGCTAATCGGACCAAAGATCTCATCAAATCTCTTAAATGGGAAACTCTAGATCATCCTCCATACAGCCCTGATCTGGCGCCCAGCGGCTACCATTTGTTCCTGCACTTGAAGAAACACCTGGGTGGTCAGCGTCTTCAAGAAGATAACGAAGTCAAAACATTTGTGATACAGTGGTTAAAAAGTCAGGCGGCAGAATTTTATGAGGAGGGTATTCAAAAACTGGTGCCACGTTATGACAAGTGCCTCAATAATCACGGAAATTATGTAGAAAAGTAGATGAAGGTACAGGCTTTCATGTAAAAATAAAATTATTGCGATATCTTTGCACGTCTTTTTTTAATTCCAAAACGGTACTTACTTAAAAAACATGCCTCGTAATTAGGAAATACGCTACCACGACCATAGCCTTCAATCATTGCCAAGAATAAAAAACGCTTACAATTATTTCTGAAATGCATATCTTTTTATTCTAACATTAATTTCCACATGTATAACAATAAATATCTTTAATATGTTTTTGTTACAGGCAGTGAAGAGGCTTTAATGAAGTGAAAAGAAGCATGTAAACTAGATGATGATATTAGCATAAATCAAACACTTTGTGCGAATTTTAATACAAAAGTTAAAATCTTTAACAACGATTTAACGCACAAATACGTACAAAGACGACACATAAAATCCCATACCATCGTTTCGAGGATTCTCGGATCCCCCGTATGGAGGGATCCTGTGCAGTGACTCCTTTTTTTTTCAGTTAGTTCTGGTTCATTATGTCATTTCTTTAGGATATACAGTGGTGGTCAAACGTTTCCGGCCAGCATAAAATTTTTGGTTAATTTGTAAGTATACCCATATGAAGAGGAATCTCAAAATGATACTTATACACTTTATTGACATAACAGTTAACAACGTATTTATGGAATAAAAATTAAATATTAAAAAATTTAATTGACAAAATTAATTGCAAAAGAAAACGCATGTTCTCAAAAGTTTCCGGCCATCTCGGCAAGTTTGGAAAAAAATGGTTTTACATCAGAAAATAACAGTTATCAACAACATTTACAATTAGTATTTTGTATTCATACATTTAGCAATAAGTACTGCGGCGCAGCAACGTGGCATCGATTCAGTGATCGGTTGTAGATCATCAATGTTAAGTTTTGTCCACTTTTCTTGCAATTTTTGTGAAAATGTTGCTGAATTGGAATATTTATAATTGCGCACACATTTTCAAGTTAGTTTCAAAGATATTCTATTGGATTCGGAACGGATGATCCATTTCAAAAGCAGAATTTTTTGTGCGAAAGCCACTGCTTGACAAGCTTGCATGTATGATTTTGGTCGTTATCATAATGAAACAAATAGTTCCGACCTCAATTTTTCCTGCAATAAGGCAGCAAATGACCTTGAAAGATATCCCTATGCATTGTACTGTTCATATTGCGGTGGATTTCAAATAATGGACAGGTACATTTTCCAGAAAATGCTCCCCACAGCATAACGTGTCCTCCGCCATGCTTCATTGTAGGAATACTATATCTCGCATCTTATCTTTTGTTTTTAGGTCGTCGGTTGTAATGTCTTTTATCATTCCCAAAAAGATTGAACGTCGATTCATCGGAAAATAGTACTTTTTTCCAGTTCTTACTTGACCAGTCTTTGTAGTCCTTGGCAAATGCCAGTTTGGCCCTCTAAATTTTTTTACTTATGATAGGTTTTTTACACCGACTGTTCCATAAAATTCTACGTCACATAAGCGTCTTGACACTGTAGTCAGACTTGTTTCAGTAATATTTTAACACTATAAATCGCGTGGAATTGCAGCGGCATTTTTACGCTGGTCATCAACTGCTTTTCTTCTGATAATTCTGTCCACAAGAATAGTCATTTTCCGGGGTCCCCCAGACCGTGGCAAGCTCCGAAGGCCATGACCATCTTTATATTTTTTTAAAATATCGTTTACAGCAAATTTTCCGATCGACAACTTTGCCGCAATGTCACGAGAGGATTGCCCCTTTAGCGACAAACAAATCACTCGTTTAAGAACAATAAATTGTTAAACTTTTCTTTTTTGTATTTCAAATACGTTATTCACGTTGATTAATTAACATACATGGCGAAAAAAACACTTTAGCGATAGCAAAAACTAATGGATGACGAATGGCCGGAAACTTTTGGATGCTCGAATTTCGAATTCCTCCCTTTTGCATCAAGTATCTTCAGTATCCAATCAAAATGATCACGTGGTCAGAGGTAATTTGCTTATTCTTAACTTTTGGTGCAATTGTGCTTCTTCTTCGCTGAAACGTTCTGTCAAACAAATCAAAGAAACTAACTGGCCGGAAACTTTTGACCGCCATTGTATAAACTCTTGTTTTCACCTTTTCAATCATTCAATAAGCCAGTACTCGTGGTTATAACCGAGGGTTTCTTCGAACCCATTTTAATTCTCGTTTTTTTTTTTTTTTTTTTTCCTCTCTGGGAGTCCCGGAATCCTCGAAACGATCGAATGGGATTTTTTGTGTCGTGTTTGCACGTATTTGTGCGCCGCTACAAGATCAAGTGGAATATTTCCAGTTTCTGAACTTATTAGGCCTAACAATTTGGCATGGTACCTGAAAAAAATAAAAACAAATGTACCTCCAGAAAATATTTCTGAAAAAGATCTCATAGAAAATAGAAGTGGAACTACCCTAGAACTTGAGGATATGATTTGTGCAAAGCACAGATGCGAATATGAAACATTTTGGGCACCACCTCGCTATTGCCAGCATCCTGCATAATACTCCTCCAATTGCGAACGAACCAAATGCTGAGCACAGTGCTTCATATTTCAAAAATGTACACGGTCTCAAATCCATGCCCTTTCTTACCCTTGATTTTATGATTAGGATGTTCGCAATAGCGAGGTGGTGTTCAAAATGTTCCAAATTTGCATCTGTGATTTGCGCAAATCATATCCTCAAGCTCTAGGGTAGTTCTACTTCGATTTTCTATGAGATCTTTTTCAGAAATATGTTCTGGAGGTACATTTTTTTTTTCATTACCATGTCAAATCGTTAAGCCTGGTGAGTTCAGAAATTGGATATATATATATGTAAATGTAACTATATATATATATATATATATATATAGTTACATTTTCAATTTGGATACTAAAAATCCTGACTTATTGGTATTAACTAAAGATGTCAAAAAATATTTGTTGTTTTAAGTATGTATGCATAAAGCTACGAATTAATCATCCTTTCTAAACTAGTGCATTGCATGTTATAAAATTTCAGCCGTTTCAATAATGAAAAATTATACAAAAAAACTATAAAAACCTTCTTTAATTACAATATCAAAAGTTTCATAGCATTTTTTATGTTTTTCGTTAGAAAAATATATATTTAAAGATTATATAATGAGTTTTCCTGATTTTTCCTCTTTTCTTTTTCTTTTTTTAATAACATATATTTTTTTAAATGCTCAATATTTTTAATATAATATATTATTTTTGAATATTAAGAAGCTTTATTTGTTCCAGAGAGTAGGCGATGCAGAAAGAGATAAAAAAAATAATAATATGTAAAATAAAATGTTGCACAAAATTTCCATTTAAAAATAAACTATATTTAAAGAGTTTACAATCTATATTTAAAAAAATTATATTATAATAAATTATAATATACTATAATCTATATAAAAAAATTATAAGGAGAAAATACACGGGACGAAAGGAAAAAGGTAGTTTGTTTAATCGCTTGAGGGGCAGTGGGATATATTATATCCCACCTAATTTAAACAAGAACCAGAAACTTTTAACTAAATTTTATATTTTTAACTTCGGGGCGAAATGTTGAAAAATTGCCTTTCCTTATTTCATTTTTTTTTTCGATTATTCCGGTGAGAATTGAATATTACAGTGACATTATTGCTTGCCCCTCAAAGGGTTAATCGTGCGATTAAATAAGATGAATTTTTCTATAAGAAAATACTGGTATTTACCCTAAAAACTCCCTTTAACTAAAGTATAGAAATTTCATTTTCGCCCTTAATTTTGAAATACAGCAGAAAATTTTAGTGTGTTTTATACCCATGCTTAAGTTACTCTGCTTTGATTAATAGGAAGAACGTGATCCCCTTAACTCTTAGCAAAACTTAATAAGTAACAAAGCTCTAAATAAATTTATTCCGTTTGCTTTGAAGTCATCGATCTCAATGTTTGGAAGAGAAAAAAATATCTTCTTTTCCTCGACAGATGGCAGTAGTATCGAGCTAAAGATAGAACAGTACATGATAAACTGTTACGGAAAAGATAACTTCTCGTAAACGTGAATGATGTAATATGCACAAATTTCAAAGTGAACGAACGATAGTAAACAACAGGAAGAGGAAGAAAACATGTAACTGAAAAAGCGGTATGTACACAATAGCAAAAAGTATAAACAGAGATTTCTCAGAGTGCTATTTACATTTTCCGATGTATAATAAATCAGTTTCGACTTTTAAATACTATTTTTAAATACTATTTTTTAATTAAAAAATTAATTAGTCAGTTTTTGAATTTCATACTTTTCCCTTTTTCGGATCTATTTTAAAAATATGTCTTTTCGATAGATATTCAGATGCAAATTATCCAACTTTTCTTTTCTTATTCTTTTTTTCTTTTCTTTGTCTCAGAGGTTGCGAATTTCTTGTAAAACATGGCTCATTATGAAAAACCGTAATTTTCTCGCCCCAATTAAGTAAACAAACATGAGAATAAAAGACAGAAGATTAGAAATTAATTACATATATAATTAATGAAAATACATTACTTCTCAATAAGAATCATTACACATAATCCGAATATTCATTCATCTGAAGTTTAAACACAGCTAGAATATGTATAAATAATAATAAGAAGAAGCGAGCTGGTCTGTTTTCGTTAATAACATCGTCGCCCTTTTTAACACTTTCCAACATAGTTGAAAAGTGTTTATGAATTCGGTTTGTTTGTCCACCTTTCCGTGCTGTAACTCGCGTCAATATAGACCGATTCCCATGAAAGTTATATATGTTATTGGAGTTTACTATCGCATGTTCGGTATTGAAGTTCAAGTGTTCCTTTACGGTTCATCTACAGGGGCACACAAAAGAATTCTGTTAGCGTTGCATTACGGTCGATCGGGAAAAATCGTTTGATTGGTATTACACTATTTTAAGCATATGAAATTGATATGTATCACTGAGGCGTACTACAAGGTTCTTATTGTAAAATAGGGTGTGCACAGAATTTATCGTTCAATTACAGGGATACACAAAAGACTTTGGCTGCAAAGCGTTTTTAAATTTAACTGTTATTTAAATATTACTTGGTGTTTATGAATGCTATAGATCCCATACAAGGCCGCACAAAAGTTCTCAACAACATCCGTTTATTGACGGAAATTGCTGAATGAAAATTTTCAACAATGCTGTACGTTTAACTGAACTAACTTTTAGCATACTATGTAGTATACATACATATTCATAGATCCTATACAGGGCTGCACAAAAAAATCGTTCATTTTTCTCAGATATTCGTAGTAATAACAGAAATTGTGTTTTCAAATACGTTATGATTATGCGTTTTCCAAATTGTTCATCTTTCAGCTTGTAAAGTTTTGTTATAGTATTTTGAATGTGTTTGAAAGTGTTTCGTAATTTATGCTGTACGCATGATTTTTCGATCTTGTATCATAATTTATTCATTTCATGGACTTATTTTTAAGCAAGACAACGATGTGAATATGTTTTGAAGTACAAATATCGGGCAAAATATTACTATTATCAAACTTACTTACAGAACATTTAAGTAACCCACAGTTGTATCTATCTATATTATAAAGGACAAACGTCTCCATCCGTAATGCTGACGTCATTTTGATGTTGGCAACAGCTGACGATTAAACTTCGCTTTTACTGCAATTTTTTAAGCTTCTAAACATCGCACATTTCATATTTTTACACCTTCGAATAGAGAAAAGAATGCTCTTACAAATGTAATTTGTTTCAAATCTGTACTGCAATTTGTTTGAAAACTTCATCGCAATTTACTCATTGTTTATGGTTTTAAAAATAATTAAAAAAAAAATCTACCTCTGTCGCGTGCAGGCGATTATTAAATATAAGTCCGCTTGCACTTATATTCAATAATAATATATTTAATATATTTAATTAATATATTTAATATAAATAGTTCAGCGTTTGTTTTTGGCTAATATTCCCTAAAGAAGTTAAAACTTCATCAATAGAATAAAATAATAAAGTAAATAAAACAGAAATTTAACAGGCATGTTATTGAACTACGCCCTTAAACAACTGAAATGATCAGAAATAAAAAGGTCTGCTGTAAGTAACGAAATATTAGGCGATTTCTTTGCCTACTAACTCATATGAAAGTATTTCTTTTAGTAAACACCAAAACTTTATTTGATTGCAAAATGGATTTTTTCAAATAAAAATGCTTTTTGGTGTTCTTTGAGGACAATCTAAAAAATATTATTAATATTTTTTAAAAAAAAGGTTTTTCTTTATATTCTGTTACCCGGGTGGTCCGGGTGGGATCTCTCACCTTGTAGTCCTTTTAAAAAAAAAAAAAAAGAAAGAAAGAAAAAGGGTATACGCTATCGGCAGAGGGTATACACCTGAGAGTAACGCTATATCTACAAAGGGAATATGGAGTTATCCAGAAGGTATACGGCATATACCCTCCACTACATGCCTGGTGACCCACATTACCTATTTTGACTCGAGAGTGGGTCTATTCTATTTCCACTTTGTCAACTTCTTTCTCAACTACGGGAAAACGTTTTAGCGCCAGAAAACCCTAAAATTCATAAAATTCAAAGTATCATAACTCGGCAAGTTTTGGTCGTAGAAGAGTAGAATTGCTACTGGTTTACTTATTAGAGATTGGAAGTAAAACTTTTCTAAATATACCTTATATGAACCAGGAGCCGTATAAAAATTTAAATTTCGTAAAAAAAAAAAAAAAGAAAAAAAAAACTATTCTGAAGTAAATGGCTTTTTATATGACGAATATATGATATATGATATATGCTTTTGATATGCTATATGAAACTATATGATATGCTATATTGCAACTGGAACTATATGTGTAAAGCTAACGCTTCGGGACTCAACTATTGGATAACGATAATAGGGGACACACAATATGTTAAATTGTACTTTAAACTCTATGTTTCATATAAAGAAGTCATTTGACGAGAGATGGTCTCATTCGTTTTAGTATATATTTATATAAAAAATTGTTTTATAAAAAATGATTACAGTAAAATAATTTTGTAAACATAATAGAAAATAGCCAAAATAACTTTCAAAATCTGTCTTCAATTTTAATATACATTAAGAACGGTGTTACAATCTTTTCAGGGCATGAACTATAACTTTAATGCTAAAAACTTATTTTCTACAGTCGCCCAAAGAAAAAAAAAAAAGGCGCAGGGGAACCCATACACTTTAATCACCAAATTGTCAAAAAAGAGATACCGTTAGACTTGCAGTTATACCTACTTTCCTAATATAAATACAATATTTAGAATAGGGGTCGTCTACATATTAAAGATGGCACCAATTTTGAATCCTTAAATCATAACACCCCTTTTGACGCCATATTTGAATCCCTTGCCCATAAAGGCAACCCTGAAAAGTGTATACCTTGTGTACTTTTTCTTAAATCTAGATAGAATCATAAAAGAAAATGTGTTAGGGATTTACCTATAAATTTAGAAAAATAAAATTAAGCTATTACAAGAAAATATAGCGGAAATCTTCAATTAGCCACCAGGTATTTATATAGAAATTCTGAATATATATTGAACTCACTTTACAAGAAGGAAAATTCAATAACTTTTTTACGGTGGCTCGGGTTTTCAGGTGTTTTTCACCAAGATATGACTTGGCGAACCGATTGCGTTTTAATATGGGAATCGAGTTTTAGCTAATTCTGGAATTTCAGCCTCCAACTCGATGAGGTGGTTGTCTGAGCTAGCGGTTCCCGGTCTATTTTGCTTGTTTAGTATTTCATCAAAAATATTATTTTTGTCTGAAAATATATTGGAATTTTTTAGGCTCGGCGTATACGCGGGTCAAGAATTTTATCAATATTTTGTCATTCTAAATAGGAAGGGGGGGGGGGATCGGTTTATACGCAAGTATATACGATAATAATTTTCATCAGTAAAAATAGGTTTTTAAATCTAAAAAATACCTGGAATATATTTGAATCTATTCTTTGTATCGCATTTAAAAATAATAATTAAATTATTTTTTGGGAAGATATAAATAAAAGTTTGTCATGTGGATTTTATATTAGTAATCTCAAACTTTGAACTCTTCTAACGTATATAAACTATACAAATTTTCCGGGCTGCCTCGTTCCAAAGAAGTTTTAGTTGGTCTAAAAAATGGGTGAAAATGCAAAGTTTGAACTATTTAATGTACGCATATGATCCTTTTCAAAAATTGCACCCTTATTCGGAAATTACACAATTCAGAGTTGAACGGTATACCTATCGCATCTCTCTGCGACAATTTGGCGATAATAAATGCATGGGGCTTCGCTTTATCTCGCTTTCTTTATCTATTTAGGACGACTGTACATTCCCTACAATGTTTATAGTGTGTCTATATGTTTATTGTAAAAAGAAAAAAAAAACTATTACAGCAGCAACTTTTTGACACTTTCCAACATAACATGGTTGAAAAGTGTTTATGAATTCGGTTTCTCTGTTTGCCGTCTGTACGTACTCTAACTCAAGTAAATTCACTCAGATTGCCGTGCAATTGATATATGTTATTGGGTTTTACTATGGCATATTCGGAATTAAGAGTGTATAGAATTAAAAAGGGACACTCAAAATAATTCCGTTACATTACTATCTATTGGGGAAATGGAATATTTTCATGACGTTAGAATAATTCAAAATATTAAAATTTATATATATCACTGAGGTGCAGTAAAGGATATTTACTATAGAATAAGGTGTGCGTAGAATTCATTGTTCCTTTAAAGAGACACACAAAAGAATTCGGTTACAAGTCTCTCTGTGACACTAATTGCTTGGTAGTGCGTTTTCAGCTGTGCGAGACGCATTTTAATTTTAACAATTTTTTTTCAATATTACTTGATGTATATAAGTTCTACACATATACAGGGCTGCACAATAGATCTCGAGTACATTGTTGAAGGGGAAGTTTAAGGGGGTAGGATACCTTTGAACACGTTGAAAAAGGAAAAAATACCACTATGTTCCAAGCTTCAAAACTTGTGTAATAAGTCAAAATAAAAATCAAACTTCATTTAAATATAAAGCTCACATTTATATTTATATTTAAATATATATATATACTTGTAAATTCATAAATAAATATTGAAATGATAAGTTTAAAAAATATATGATAATAAGAGAAAAAAACCTTGCGCGCATGATAAAATCTGAAATTATGCACATAAACAGGAAATTTTTGTGAAAATAAACACATAATACTGCTACCTTAATACTAAATCCAGAATATTTGTAAAAAAATATTGACTAAATTAAAAAATTAGCAAAAAATTTAAAAATTTAACTTTTTAAAAAATATTTTCAAAGTAAAAAACTAAAAATAAAATTAAATCTTACCCTTTTCTGGTTTTAGATTGTAGATAATACAGTAATGAATATGTGGTGAAAAGTTTTTTTTATTGCCATGCATAGTTTTTTAGTAACTCTGCGCGCAGTATCAAAATTCATCGTTTTGAATAACGCAATGCAAAGTTTAATTATCCTATGTAGTCTTAATATGTAGTCTTAATAAAACTGCCATAATTAGTAAACTAATGGGAATTTTTTAATGCGGTTTTTTGCATATTGTTCAGACATGATTACGGAATCAAAATATGCATTAAAAATTTTTAGAAAATTTTCCAGGTTTAAAGGTATTCTACCCCCTTAAGGAACGCGCTTAAGAAGCGTGTATCCATCTTTCTCATACTTAGATATGGGTGCATGTACTTTCGCCTGAAGTAGAATGTTACATTTCTTTGAAACCGGTTGATTTCTTATTATTTTATTGTGCTTGGAGATGTTTTGTCCGTCCTTAAAAGTTGTTTAAAAATATTTTTTCAACAAAGGAGGTTAAACAATTCTTTGTATAATCTTCTTTATATGCATGTATAGCTATTTAACGGGCCGATTTTCATAACTTTTTGGTTGCTGTTGGAAAAGATTCTCTCAGAAGATGGTCTCGTTTCATTATAAAAAAAAAATGGGTATGCAAAATATACATAAAATTCCAATTTAACCATAGGATATAGAGGTCTGCACGGGCAAAATGAAGGAAAAATTTCCAACGGGCCGGCGGATTAAAAACAACTTTATCAACGGGCCGGAAGATTAAAGACAATTTTATTAACGGGCCGAACCGATGAAAAAAATAAACGGGCTGGCCCAGCTGAGCCAAGCGGATAAAAAATTCGACCAGATATAAATATTTAAAAGGATCAAACTATAAGCCAATAAAATATGAACAGTTTTCAATAGGCGTGATGTTCGAGGATAAGTAGAAATATTTTGCACGAGCCGATGCTAGATTGAGAATCTCGGGACAGAAATCTACCATGTCCAGCATAGAGATCGGCATTGGCAGTTGCATCATGTCTGAACCAGGGCTTAATTACTTCAGCAGACCTGGTCCGGGCCAGGACCAGGCTTACATTTTCTTTCTACATATTGGACTTACATGACGGATGGGCACTGACGTTGTTTGTGCGCTGACGTGTCGGGCAGTCAATTTGTTTTGTAAAAATAATAATGATTGTGATAAGGAACTTTTGTTAGCGGAATCTTTGGAAATAAAACCGGTATTGATGCTATTCTGGATTCTATGGTTTGCAAACTTAAAGGAATCTAAAACATGTAATAATCTATAATGTCAAATTTTCCCATAAATATATATGCAGTATTCTAGAAAAATATCTTAATTGTAAGTTAAGAAAAATAGGCTTTTTCTGTGGAAATTGAGTCGTGTCTGATTTGATTTTGCACAGGCCGGGCCTGTTTTCACTAATTTTAGAGCAGGCCAGGCCGGGCCCGGGCTGAACTTTCAGTTTTTACAACGAGTCGGGCCTGGAAATTCTGGTCCGTGCAGACCTCTAACAAAGTGTCCTCTCTTATCGTTTTCCAACAGCTGAATCCCAAATCTTTCAATTTATAGGTATAATTCCAAGGATAAAAACAGGAATGAGAAGGGAAAAAGGAAACCAAAACAAAAGAAACCCAGAAAATAATCCCCTCTCCTTTATTTTTTGTACTTTAATTATTTTTGAAACGTTAACTATTAACTTAAGAGGGCTGATAACATAAAAAAATTCCCATTTTATGTATTTAATTCAATAAATATTATTTATATCGTTTCAAGAACTTTTTCGTGTTTTGATCATTCGTTATCCCGAACAGTGTAAAATAGGACAAATTCGGGGGAACATGCAGAAGATACTGAAAATGAATTCCAGATACGTGTAGAAGAAGCTGTTATGTTACATTTTTCTCAAAAATAGTTTTATTTTATGGATAAAGGTTTTGTCGAGGTAATCTATTGCATGATAAAACTAAAATTGTAAAATTCTAATTATTCTTCAAGCTGTGAGAATAGATGAAGGGTCATTCCATGTCAATTCAACCAAATTTTTTAAGGTTTGTAACCCGACCCCCAGGGATTTGGATGAAACTCGGTGTATATACTAATTCTATCATGATATGAATACATCAGAAATTTTTCCTTCCTAGACCTCATAGTTTGTGAGATATGGGGGTCCAATTTTTGGATTTTTCTCAAATCGCACATTTCTGAGTCTGTATTTTTAGACTGGAGTTCCATTTAAAAAAAATTGTTTCTCTGGATCTAAAATGCGAATCATCTTAAAAATACCACCGTAAGTACATAAAAAGATGCAGATTTTATTAAAAAAATATTTAAAAAATTAATTTTAAATATTTAGGGTCAAAAACTTAAACCAAAGTTGAAAGTTATGTTTATTTTTCCAAACTTTGTGACTTTACAAAAAAGGCTCTACACAAAAAGGCAAATAAAATTTCCAATTTCTCTTTGTTTTAAATAAAAGTTAACCCTTTGGGCTTTCTATTTATGAAATAAAAATGATGTCTTTCGCATGGCTTATGCAAAAATTTTGACTTATTTTGGGATGCTGTATCTATCAAGAGACAGAAAACTTTAACTTTGCTTACGATACCTAAATAATTGCTGCACATTTTAAATTTAAATTTATTAATCAATTTGATTTATTTTCTAAAATGAAACCTTAAAATCAGACTGATTTATTTATTTTTAAAACAGTAGAAAATTTGTATAGTATTGGTACTTATCACACGTTATCTGAAATTGTGTTGTTCTCAAACTTATCGCATATATTTGTCACATAAATGTACCTCTATCATTGGATTCAGTGATATAGTACTTCTATATATACTTTCACAATGGTAGTATGTAAAGAATATGTACAATATTTAATGAAGGGGGGGGGGGGGGGTTGGGGGGTGGATATTGAAATCATTTATTTTTTTCTTATTTTACTCAGAAAAAACAAAAGCAAAAACTTTACTTTGTAAATAAAATTAAAAAAAAACACTTATATTAAATAAATTCAACAAGTCATAAGAACCACAGAAATTATTTAGGTACCACAGTTTAAATTCGACATATTAGAGATAATTTTTTTTCTTGAATGGTGCAGTTTCCTAAAACAGGGCAATATTTTACATAAGCTAGGAGAAAGACTTCATTTTTATTAAAATTGAAATAATCATTAATTAAATCTAATACATTAATTAAAATTGCTTATAAATATTTTAAAAATTTAGATTGTTGTAAATTTCCAATTTCTTTTCGTTTTAAATAACAATTTACACTTTGGGCTTTCTAGTTATGAAATAAAAATGATGTCTTTCTCATGACTTATGCAAATTTTGCCCTGTTTTGAGAAACTGCACCAATAAAGAAAAAAAAAATCTGCCTAATTTTAGCTGTGGTTCCTAAATAACTACTGTGATTGCCATGACTTGTTGAATATATTATTCAATGTTTCTTTCTTCCTTTATTTTGCAAAGTAAAGTTTTTGCTTTGCTTTTTTTCTTCTGAGTAAAAAGGGGGGAAAAGTCTGTGACTGCAGTCTATCCTCCCTCCATTAAATTTTGTGCATAATCCTAATGTTTTAATTATTTATTCATTCATATATTTTCTTTTATTACAAGATTTTTTTTTTAATTTAAACAATCCTTAATTTTCTTTTTACTATATAACTGTAAACAAAAAATCTTTTGTGGTATAGAATTAGAAAATGCAATAATGACTTTTTACCAATCATATTTTCAATACGTTTTTTTCTGTGTGTGTATGTGTGTTTGAATTAAAATACTTTATTTGTATTTAACTTCTTTTTTTTAACTTTCTATCTTATTATCTTGGATAATTTTAATCATTTTAAATATGTTTTTTATAATTCAAATACCTTATATTTAACAAAGCCTAGTTCATTTCTACAGGATGAAACATATTTCTACATCTGCCTTGTATAAACAAATTCTGACAAAGGCAGGATAATTTTTTTTAGTAAAGGCAGGTGTTTTCGAATCTCTTAATCAAATTGTTATTAGTCTGCTGTTTCTCATAATAGAAGGGTGATCTATTTTTCCTTGTGCTGCAAAAGAAAATAATAGATGAATTTGAAGTAACTAATTATGCTGCAAGACCGTCATGACAACTTCTGAGAAACGATTGAACTAATTGAAAAGTTTTATAATTGTAATGAATATTGAAGAATCATGGCTGTTAAGAAAATGTAGTTAGCATTGCTAAGAATGTATTATGCACAAAAGCGATTGATATTATGTATATCTACATGAGTTGTATTCTCTTTTTAAACAGAAATTTCCAAAAAATTTGAGGATTATAATTCTAGGTATTCAATCCAGTATTAGCAGCACTGTTCCTTTAAATAAATTTGTGACAAGCTAAGTAAAATATTTGGAAAATGTTATTCCACTCTTTTATAACGAAATTTAATATCTTAAAAGATACTAAACCAAACTTTGGCCCTCAAAAAGCTATAGTTTTGTTGAATTTCAGTAAAAATTTTACTTTTTTTATTCAAGGTAAGGTTTAAAGTTACCATTGGACCAAAGAAGCCGCACTCTTGATCCAACTGTTATGTACACTCAATCTCTCGATATTAGATTGTCAGCAAGCAATATACACATTTTATCTTATGATATGCAACATGATGTCACTCTTGTATGTTTAACACAGAAGGAAGTGATAGCAATTGTAAAATAGATATTCCCTGATGTAAAGAAAGCCTTTGACTTTAGTGATGGGTGCTCTGGCAATATAAAAATAACAAATTTTCATAAACCTTTACCAAAATGAAGAGAATTTCCCCTTAAGATATTTAACATTTTTTTCTGGAGGAGGAGGAAGGAGGGGGGATAGCCACCGATTTTGAAATACAAAGACATTTTAGATTCTAAATCACAAAGATCTTCCTAATATACCGATATCTTGTTAGGTTATTAAGTTTGGAGTTGCAGTAAGATACGAAAATTGAAATATATATTAGAAGGTTCTCAAAGTTGCTTATGCATAATAAATATAAATTTTGAATTGCACAAAGAAAGAATGTTGAAAAATAAGTCTAAGTGATACTGCAAAGTACGTCATTTATTTCTATATTTATATTTAGCTCAATTATATTTTTGAATTTCAATCTTTTAAATATAATGTTTAATCTGATTTTTTAGCTTTAAAAATTTGCATATAATTTAACAAATTCTTTAATTGTTACATAAAAAAATTACAACGATCTAAATTTTTAAAATATTTATAAGCAATTTTAATTAATGTATTAGATTTAATTAATGATTATTTCAATTTTAATAAAAATGAAGTCTTTCTCCTAGCTTATGTAAAATTTTGCCCTGTTTTAGGAAATTGCACCATTCAAGAAAAAAAAAATTTCTAATATGTCTAATTTAAACTGTGGTACCTAAATAATTACTGTTGTTCCTATGACTTGATGAATTTATTTAATATAAGTGCTTCTTTTATTTTATTTTCAAAGTAAAGTTTTTGCTTTTGCTTTTTCTGAGTAAAATGAGAAAAAAATCAATGATTTCAATATCCACCCCCCCCCCCCCTTCATTAAATATTGTGCATATTCTTTAGATACTACCATTGTGAAAGTATATATAGAAGTACTATACCACTGAATCCAATGATAGATGTACATTTATGTGACAAACATATGCGATAAGATTGAGAACAACACAATTTCAGATAATGTGTGATAAGTACCAATACTATACAAATTTTCTACTGTTATAAAAATAAATAAATCAGTCTGATTTTAAGGTTTCATTTTAGAAAATAAATCAAATTGATTAATAAATTTAAATTTAAAATGTGCAGCAATTATTTAGGTACCGTAAGCAAAGTTAAATATTTCTGTCTCTTGATAGGTACAGCATCCCAAAATAAGTCAAAATGTTTGCATAAGCCATGCGAAAGACATCATTTTTATTTCATAAATAGAAAGCCCAAAGGGTTAACTTTTATTTAAAACAAAAAGAAATTGAAAATTTTATTTGCCTTTTTGTGTAGAGCCTTTTTCGTAAAGTCACAAAAATTTGGAAAAATAAACATAACTTTCAACTTTGGTTTAAGTTTTTGATCCTAAGTATTTAAAATTAATTTTTTAAATACTTTTTTATTAAAATCTGCATCTTTTTATGTACTTACGGTGGCATTTTTAAGATGATTCGCATTTTAGATCCAGAGAAACAATTTTTTGAAAATGGAACTGCAGTCTAAAAATACAGACTCAGAAATGTGCGATTTGAGAAAAATCCAAAAATTGGACCCCCCATATCTCACAAACTATGAGGTCTAGGAAGGAAAAATTTCTGATGTATTCATATCATGATAGAATTAGTATATACACCGAGTTTCATCCAAATCCCTGGGGGTCGGGTTACAAGGTCTGGTTGAATTGACATGGAATGACTCTGAATCGATTACGACGCATTTTGTTTAAAATTATTCAATGAATAAAATTGAAAAGCTTAGTAGAACATGTTATGATACATTTTCTCAAAAATTGTTTTATTTTATGAATGGAAGCGTTTTGAGGTATTATATCAAATGGTTAAACTAAAATACTAAAATTCTACTTGGTATTGAACATATGAGACAGTAGCTTTTAATAGTTAATATTTTTATGTTTAATAATTTAAAGGGTGAAAATAATGTCTAATATTTAATAATTAAATGTTAATATTATTTTCTAGGCGAGTTTAGTATCACCTATTAAATTCAAACATGTGTTACTAAGGAGAAATTAAATAAATAACTAAATTCCAACAATAAACTTTCACTTCAATTTTCTCGAATTCTAATTTTTGTTACATAACATCTTCTTCCCCTAAGGTCTTCAATTGTTATGCTTAAGGCTAAAAAATTTCTTCAGAGTTTAGTACTACTTGCATTTGCATTTTAAACATATGCTACCAAGAAGAAAATATTTTTTTTTAATTACAACAAAAAGCATTTCACTTCAATTTTACCGAAATTTTACTTTTGCGACATAACACGTTCCTCCGTTTGTATCTTCAATTAGTAAAAAAGGCGGCAAAAAGGATTAAAAATATATTTAAGCCTTTTTTGCACTCATAAAGCAGGAATAATAAGCCAACATTCTTATTGCAATATTTGTGTTCTCATTAAGTCTTACATTCTAATCAGTAGCAGCATCATTGTATTGCAATTTTATTGTGTAAACTTTTAAGTACAGAGAAGCCTTTGAAATTAGAAATAAATTTTGAATTTTGAAAAAAAAATACAGCAATATTAAAGCATATTTCTTGATATTTCCCCTGTTTGTCACAAATTTTCATTCATCTTTTATGAAGATTATCTATATATTTTATTATCTCACGTGTGAAGTTTTCTTAATTTTTATAAAACCATTAAATTTATATTTAAAATTAAATAATCACATTTGCAATATGCATGTGCGTGTATGAGGGAAGGAAAACCGATCTATACAAATGCAGAAAGCATCGGAGCACAAAGTTTCATTCATCAAGTGAATTTTTATATGACGGTAGTAACTCAGGAACTATGTATGAGGAATTCAAAATGAAAGGCTAAGGATAGGAGATATTGAAAATATCACTATATATACTTTACATTCAATAAGGAATTTTACAGATCCCCATTTCTCAACCGGAAGTGAGGAAACATTTAATGTTTTGCCAATAATCAATGCCATTGTCAAAAATCCCATCCCGCAGTTTGACTAGTAGAGCATGCCCGGGTGTTTAACCCTCCCCTGGTCGCAATAGGCCTGACAGGCACAGCACAATTATTTCCGTTTTTCCTCTCTGCCATTAGAGCGCCCAGAATTACTTACTTTTAGTGTAATAAATGATGTTTCTTAATTCGAATTTGAAATATTCTCTCTTTTTACATCCTAATGGTGGTCACTGATAACTTTAAGAGCGTTTGTATTGCGTCAATTATTTGCTAATGGTGATTTTCTAACAGGCGCCTGTCAGGTGCATTGCGCCCGAACTCGGGAGTCACAGAGTTGCGACCGACGGAGGATTAATATGACAAGGAGTTCCAAAACGGGCTTCCCGGGTTACAGAATATATGTATTTTTTAATTGAAAACTAGATTTTTTATATTTAATATATATTTTTTAGATTTTTCACTAACAATACCAACAATCATTTTTATGTGAAAAACAGCAATTATGTATTCAAGTAAAATTTTGAAATTTATTAAAAGCAATATTTTCGTATTGGCCTCGTACCAGGAATTAACAATCGGAGAAACCGCCAAAGATCGCTTGTCTTTTTTTTTCTGATAATTTTAGCGGTTTAAGCGTGGTTCGATTAAATGTTTTAAATTTGTGTTTTATTTATATTTTATTATTTTATTTTTTGATTGATAAAGTTTTAATTTCGGTATGGAATATAATCCGGAA
Source organism: Maratus speciosus (assembly GCA_963932465.1). Classification (NCBI taxonomy): domain Eukaryota; kingdom Metazoa; phylum Arthropoda; class Arachnida; order Araneae; family Salticidae; genus Maratus; species Maratus speciosus. The sequence continues at coordinate 15,170,404 of OZ010787.1, read as the reverse complement.
ACAAATGCTGAACTATTTTATTTATATTAATTTAAGTGCAAACAAATTTATCTTTTGTAATCGTCTGTCTGAAAGTGAGAGATATAGATTTAAAAAAATCATGCTTAAAAATTATTTTAAAAACAATAAAAAATAAGTGCAATACAGTTTTCAAACAAATTGCATTTGAAAGCACATTTTTTTCGCTATTCGACGGTGTAAAAATTAAATAAGTGCGGTATTTAGGAAAAAAAATTCAGTAAAATTTAATAAAAGTTAAATTTAATCGTCTGCTGTTGCCGCCCTCAAAATTACGTCAGCGTTACGCACAGACAGGTTTGTCCTTTATAATGAAGAGAAACTTTTCTCTGCTCTCCATGGAAACGAAGGTCGCGCGATGCGCGCGCATCCTACCGTAGAATGCGACTTCCTATTGTTGTGGCTGGAACGATACGAAGCAATGTTGTGATTTTAAAAAGCATGATCGCTGTTTAAAACAGTTTAATTTTTTACAGTTTGTTGATGAGGCTAAGCCTCCTTTATTTCGAAAAACCAGATCAAGTGTTTGATAATTCTTGCTGCATATATGTATATAATCATGATCTGTAAATAGTCATTAAATATTTAAAGAAAAGAACCCAGAAAGCACCTCCTTCTTTGAGTTGATGTTCAACTGTCTTTGAAATTTTCTTCATGGTGCATCACGCCGGAAAGAAAGAAAAAAAAAGTATTCGTTACCCTATTAATGTCTTCAAAACACAAATAAGGAAATAGAGCATAGTAAGTGATAAGAAGACGGAAAAGGTAAGATAAGTTTTTCATATTTTATTTCGAAATGTCTGATTTAGAAAAGTTGAAAAAGAATCGTACAGTTTTGAGAACAGCAGTAACAAAGCTGATTAATAATATAGAAAATCTTATGAAGGATAGTCCAATAAATTTTGATAATTTAGAAGAATTATTTATTCAGTTAGATACTAAAGCAGAATTATTGAAGTCAGTTGACGAGAAAATTGAGCCCCTTTTAGGGTTAGACGACTATGAAACGGAAATCAATTCTGTTTATGATTACGTGGATAAAATATCAGTTGCAAAATTCCGGGTGAAGAAAAAATTAACCGAAAACAAAAAAACTGCTAATGTTGATTTACATAACAGTCAAGATTTAAAATCGAATGTGATTAATGATGAAAACTCAGCTGTTAAATTGCCAAAACTTAATATAAAAAATTCTATGGCGACTGTACGCAATTTATTTCATTTTTTAATACCTTTAAAAATACAATTCACGAAAATAAATCGCTTTCGAAAATTGAAAAATTTCATTATTTGAAGAGTTATTTATCTGGAGCTGCGGCTAATGCTGTAGAAGGTTTTGAAATATCAGAAGCTAATTATGACGCAGCATTGAAAGTTTTAGAAACAAGGTATGGACAAAAAGACGTGATATTTAATCATCACCTGAACAAGCTTCTTAATTTATCCCCTGTTTATAAGGCTAACGAAATTCAAAAATTGAAAAAATTGCACAGTGATATAGAAATAAATGTTCGATGTTTGTCCACATTAGGACTTGAACCAGCAAATTATGGCTCCATGCTTATCGCCGTAATTTTAAAATTAATACCGGCAGAATTAGCTTTGGAATATAATAGACAAAATGTAGATAATTTAACACATTCAGATATACATAAATTATTAGATTTTCTGCACGCTGAAATAAAATGCAGAGAACACACATTTTTTTCGAGAATGAAAGCATTTGAAAATAATAAAACAAAAATCAAGAGTCAAACAACAAAATCTGAATTTAAATCTACTTGTGAATTTAAGAACATTTCGAATGATAAACCGACTTCAGATAGGCAGCTGGCTCATTGTATTTTTTGCAACGATAGTAAACATTCATCTGATTTGTGTGAGGCTGTTGATGTAAACATTAAAAGCAATTTGTTGAAATCTCAAGGAAGATGTTACCTTTGCTTAGGCAGGAAACACGTTATCAAAAATTGTAACTCTAAAACTAGTTGCAAGAACTGTTCAGGCAGACATAATCAAACGATATGCCTAAAATCTAAATTAATAAAAGAAGTAACTACACCCGAATTAAAAGGTAATGAAAATGAAGCTAGTGAAAAAGTAATTTCGGCTTATTTCCTCTACAGAAAATAATAAAATTCTTCTACAAACTTGTTGTGTAAAAATAAAATCAAACGGAAAACAATCTCTAATTAGGTTACTTTTAGATTATGGGAGCATGCGAACCTTTATATCTGAAGAAATAGCAAATAAATTGAATTTACAGGCAATAAGAAAAGAAAAATTGTCGGTTTTTACATTTGGAAATAAGAACCCCATTGAAAAAAACCTTTGAAGTAGTTAAACTAACTATTGAAAATAAAAATGTACCTAATTCAAAATTAGATATAGAAGCGCTAGTCACCAATCAAATATCAGCTACTGAAATCCCCCCACCTGAAATCAATGATTTGATGAAAAGTAAACAATTTGAAAATTTAACCCTTGCGGACACACCCACATCCAAAGAACCCATTACATTACTTATAGGTGCTGACTATTATTATGAGATTGTTACTGGAAATATAAAACATTTGAATAAAAAATTAATAGCTGTCGACACCATTTTTGGTTGGTGTCTACAGGGAAAAACAACTGACAGTTATACGCCCTTAGCATTTAATGTAATAGTAGAAATTTTTTTTATTTCTGAACAGATTGAAAAATTCTGGAATATCGAATCATCTGGCCTTTTTAATACTAAACAGGATTCAGATTTTTCAGAAAACAACGTTATGAAGCAGTTTGAGTCAGAAATTAAATACAATGATAAGCGATATACAGTTCGATTTCCGTGGAAGCTTGAAAGGGAACGTTTAAATGACAATCGGAAAATTGCAGAATATAGATTTTTTAAACTCAAACAAAGATTGATTAAAAACCCTGAATTATTTTTTGAGTATAAGGAAGTGTTAGCAGATTATTTGAAACAAGGTATTATTGAGTTAGTTACAGAGCCTGAAGAAAAACAAAATGTAACTTTTTATTTACCTCATCGAGAAATAATTAGAACTGATAGGACAACGAGCAGATTACGCATAGTTTTCGATGCCTCTGCTCATGACACAGGCTCACTGTCTTTGAATAATTGCCTGCATGTAGGTCCAAATTTGTATCCTGAAATATTTGATGTTTTGTTACGGTTTAGATTTAATCCCATAGCTTTTACAACTGATATAAAACAAGCATTTCTACAAATAATTATAGATGAAAACGATCGTGATGTAACAAGATTTTTATTTTCACAAGATGTGTTTGATAATTCTAAACCCTTTGAAATTTATAGATTCACCAGAGTGTTATTTGGAATTAGTAGCAGTCCCTTTTTATTGGCTGCAATAATTAAACACCACTTGAAAAAATACACCGAACAATATCCAAACACAGTAAAATTTTTAAATGAAAATACCTACGTTGATGACGTTATAGGAAGTCATGAAAATATTGATCAAGCCCTATCCACGAGTTTACAATGTATTGATATATTTGAAAATGCAAGTATGCATTTACACAAATGGCATACGAACTCTTTACCACTTAGTGAACTATGGAAAGAAAATGGCATAACTTCAGAAGTTAATTCTGAAGCTTTTGGAGAACAAAATCTACCTTATAAAGTTTTAGGAATCGCTTGGAATAATTCAAAAGATTTACTTTATTTTGATGTTCGAGGTTTAGTTGATTTCGTTTTAAAAAGAATAGACACCAAACGATTTATTCTACAAGTTTTAGGTAGGATTTTTGATCCACTTGGATTCCTAGGACCATTTACATTAAGACTAAAATGTATAATTCAACAAATTTGGAATTTGGGTCTAGATTGGGATGACACCTTACCCGAAGATTTACGTATAGTTTGGAGTAGCTGGTGTAACGAACTCCCTCATTTGAAAAACTTTTCAGTACCCAGATACTATTTTTCTGACATCACCAATTGGCATGATTATGACCTACAATTACATATTTTTGCCGATTCGAGCATGAAGGCTTATGGTACGGTTGCTTATTTACGTGTAGCAACAACCACCGAAAATGTTCGAACAGTTTTTGTTGCTTCGAAAAACAGGGTTGCTCCACTGAAAGCGCTTACCTTGCCAAGGCTTGAATTGATGGCCGCATAGTTGTCGGCCAAGCTAAGTAGTAACATTTTGAAAGCTTAAAAATTGAATGTACCGACTTATTACTGGACAGATTCAAAAATATCCTATTTTTGGATAAAAGGATCCCCTAAAAAGTTTAAACCCTTTGTCAGAAACAGAATTGAAGAGATACATAAATTGACCTCACCTGATAACTGGTATCATTGTCCTGGTACTGCCAATCCAGCTGATATAGTTTCTCGAGGATCAAAAATCTCTAGGATAATCAATGATACAACTTGGTTACAGGGACCAGAATGGCTAAGTTTACCTCCTGAGTGTTGGCCAATATCAGAAAACAAAGAAATTGCTTACTCAGATGAATTAGAATACAAAAAAAATCCTAACGATGTTTTTCAGAGCGAGTGCTTAGTCAAAAAACTCGAAAAATCCATAAACATTTCAAAATATAGTAATTTAGAGAAACTTTTGAGAATTACCGCTTGGGTAAAGAAATTCATTATGAAGCTGAAAAAATCAACTGAAGTGCAAGACGTAGTAACAACCGAAGAATTACTCGAAGCTGAAATTTTTTTGATACAATTTGAACAAAAACAATTTTATAAGGAAGAAATAGAATCTCTAAAAAATAGTAAATCAGTGGATAAGACGTCATCCTTATCAAATTTCATGCCCTTTATTGACAAAAACGGGTTGATGAGGTTGGGCGGAAGGCTCGAATCCCCCCCAAACATTCTTGGTTAACTACTCTAATAGTTCGTCAAGAGCACGAGAAAATTATGCATGGAAGGACAGCCAGTACTTTGGCAAAAATTAGATCTCGTTTTTGGATACCTAAAGGTAGTCAGTTGGTCAAGAGTGTTATCAAGAATTGTATAATATGTAAAAAATATTTCTCCAAACCAGCAGACCAAATCACCGCACCCTTACCAAAAGACAGAGCTAGTGAAGCACCGTCATTCGCAATCTGCGGTTTAGACTTCGCCGGTCCGATCTATACCAGAAATTTTAAAGAAATGCAAAAATCTTACATTGTCCTGTTTACTTGCGGTGTGACTAGAGCCATTCACCTGGAACTCGCGTCTGATATGACAACAAATTCCTTTTTGATGGCATTCAGAAGATTCACAGCTAGACGAGGAAATCCCAAAATTATTTATTCTGACAACACAAAAACCTTCAAAAAGGCCAAAGGTGAACTCGAAAATTTATACAACATACTGACAGACAAAGTATTTTTAAATTTTATTACAAAAGAGAGAATTGTATGGAAGAATATTATAGAAAGAGCTGCATGGTGGGGAGGTTTCTATGAGCGACTAGTAAAGTCAGTCAAAGACTGTTTGAGAAAAGTAATTGGTAGAGCACTCTTAAGTTATGATGAATTAGCGACTCTGTTGACAGAAGTGGAAGCAGTTTTGAATACGTGACCATTGACGTATGTATATAGCGACAGCAATGAACCAGAACCTCTTACTCCAATGCACTTTTTAAATTTTGGAAAAGAACTTTCATTTCCTATTAATTTTTTTGAAATAATTGAAGATTGTTCAAAGAGATCAACACTCCTGAAAAGAAAAAAAAATATCAATCTTTACTATTGAAACAATTGTGGACCAAATGGAAAAAACAATATTTGATGGATTTGAAAACAGCCCATTCCTTGAAAAATCCTAATGCCCATACGCCACTGAAAGTGGGCGATATTGTTTTAATTCAAGATGACGCAAAAAATAAGTTTCTTTGGAAACTTGGTAAGATTCAGACTGTCATTCCTGGAAGAGATGGCAATATTCGTTCATACGAAATAAAAACAGCGAGTGGAATCTTAAAAAGATCCATTCAGCACTTGTATCCCTTTGAAATACAAAACGACTAACAAGTGACTTTTTGCAGACTTTTTATAAACATTCATAAACTTTTATAGACATTTATTTAGTTTGTTTTTTCTGCATTTAGGACTCTAAATATTTTTTGATTTTTAGTCTTATTTATATATAGAATCTTTGAATTTTGGTGGTATAAGTAAGTATATGATTTAACTGCAAAAAAAAAAAAAAAAAAAAAAAAAAAAATTGTGTGTGTTATTTAACAGTCATTATTTTTACTGTGTAATTTAAAGTGTTTTATTTAGAATTTATTGATATTTTGAATTTGACTAATTAAGTGATTAATTAGATATTGTTTGAATTCTTGTATTTAGTATTTTGTATTCGAATTTTAAAAATTGTATTAGATTACTGAACCACTGATACGAAAAATTGAATTTTTATGATTTTATGATGGAATTTTGATTTGTGAACTCTTTAAGAGTTCAGGTGGGGAGTGTGAAGAGAAACTTTTCTCTGCTCTCCATGGAAACGAAGGTCGCGCGATGCGCGCGCATCCTATCTTAGAATGCGACTTCCTATTGTTGTGGCTGGAACGATACGAAGCAATGTTGTGATTTTAAAAAGCATGATCGCTGTAATTTTTACAGTTTGTTGATGAGGCTAAGCCTCCCTTATTTCGAAAAACCAGATCAAGTGTTTGATAATTCTTGCTGTATATATGTATGTAATCATGATCTGTAAATAGTCATTAAATATTTAAAGAAAAGAACCCAGAAAGCACCTCCTTCTTTGAGTTGATGTTCGACTGTCTTTGAAATTTTCTTCAATAATATAGATAGCCCCGATACGTTAGCTGTTACAGAAAGACATATAATATAGTTTGTTACAAGAGTTTTCAATTCAACCATGAATGTGTGTGGATGCATGGTTGGCTATATTGGCAGGGTTGTAAAAAACACGGGTTTTTATTTTTTTAACTCAGCCCTGGTGGGTTTTTTGGGGGAAAATGGGGAAAATAAAATTTATTCTTTTCTATAAAGTAACAATATGTAACACATGTATGTATATGTTTATATCTTTTATTACGCTTGAAGATACATTGTTTAATGAATATTAGAAACATTATTTAATCAATCAAATTAATTATTCGGCTTGAAATTGAGGGTTTTCAAATATTTGTATATACCACCAGAAAACAACTGTGTTTGAATTTTAAGTATGGAAACAGAAAGACAAGACAGCTTGAGGATATACTAATAAATCTGAAGGAAAATTAATGTTTTAATAAATTATTAATTAAATTATTATTAATCCTTTTAATCTTCAAATAAAAATCATTAATAAAATTATATGTAATGTAATAAAATACACAAATGTATGTTTGTTGTTAGTTATCTTTTCTTTATTAGAGAGGGTTTTCTTTTTGGTAATCTTGCTTTCTTGTATTATTAAAATTAAAATTTTAATTTTTACTTTGAGGAATTTATTCTGTTAGCTATTTTTACAATATACTTTTTTTTATTTAGATATAAAAAAGAATGATATAGGCAGACAAATTAAATAGGTACTCTCAAAACATTCTACAAAAATATTGGCATTGTTTTAATCTTCTAAACCAAAACTTTCCATAACAACAGAAGTAAGATATAATGTAACTACAACTTTAACTTCTTCAAATCTAAACCAAAACTGTTCTTATCTAAAAAGTTTTGGTTTGGATTCTAGGCTTTTAATAAATATTGTATGACAGTTGATAGCCAAGAATATTTTGTGCATGTATGTTTATGTGTAAAGAAACATTTTACTGTTGTATTTTTCGTTCAAAAAGTACTTAATATTACAAAATGTTGTTTTATTTGATAACGACCCATTTCTTCCAAAAAACCCAGCCCGGTGGGGAAAAGGGGTGCCTACCCGGGCAGCAAATCTGACAACCGTGTATAGTGATCACAGAAATTTCCATTTGCATGCCAAAACAGCATCAAATGCAATATTTAGACAGATACAAAAATTCTGTGATACACTGAGTTGTATAAAAATGATCTTAAAGGTAAATGCTAAATAAAAAGAAAACTGTGTCTTTATGAAACAGCCTTTACGAACATTTTAATACAGATGCATTTTTTGTGAAGATTTACATATTTTTTCTAAACGCCTAAGTTTTAATCAAATTTAATTTATTTTTATAAATTATTATGGGGCCTGTACAACGACTGTAATATGTATTGATGTTATTTATAAAATATAACCACAGTAATTTTTAGATACAAGACTCTTAAAATTGGATAAAATGCATTAACCTGCCCCTAAAATTCCTGAAATGCCATTTTGATTTGATAGAGCAGACTTGAAACAACAAGAGAATAAGATTAGATAAACGATATTATTTGCAAAATTGCTCGATCGATCTCTCTTTCTATGATAGATTGAAATGATTTTGCCGTAAATACATGATCTGAGACCCTGCGAAGTCTTATTTTCAATTTAGGCTCTGAATGGAGAAATGGAAGAATTTTGTTTTGCTAAGTATTCCTGATGAAAGGAAATATGCTCTCAGAAAAGGGAGAAAGAAAACAATTTTATATGAAAGGCTATTCAAGAGGACATTTTATTAAAGAAACTGGAGAAAACAATTTGTCGATACGGATATAAAATCCAATGGAATAGCGAGTAACTATATGCATTTCAGATGTCGTTTACAGATTGAGAAACCTGAGACAATAAAACTAGGTATTAAAATAAATCAGTATGTCTGTTGCTGAAGAATTATGCTTCTAATTTAATAATGAAAAATAAAATTTATGGGGAAATTACAGTAATAATTTAATAGATGGAGAAATATTAAAACGAACATTTAATGAGAAAAGTGGACATAAATATAGTTATTAAACTTATATCTTGGATTAAACATTTATTTACTTTTATGGTACAAACTAAAGAATCGCGGAGGACATTAAATATACAGAAAACAAGAGGTTTAAATCAATAATAATTTCATAAAAATAATATTGTATTAAATCCACTTTCTACATTTTGTCAGTTTTTTTGTCGTCAACATTGTTAATTGGATACAGGCTAAATCCAATAGTATTTTTTTATTTATACATATTCTGATTGTCGAAATGCATGTTCTAATGTGAAAATCTATCATTTCACCGAATAAACAAAGCTAACAGCAGCTTTCCTTCAACTTTAATGGTAAAGAACTGTTTGAAAACCTTGCGTTTTACGCAAAAAATCCGCTTTTATAGACTGTTTCTCAATAAAATTGAACCGTGTTGGAATATAACTAAGATCAAAGAATATTTTTGCCGTACAAGGTTTTCGTATCTTTTTAATATTGTTATTTCATTGAAATTAATAAATATCTGCCACACATGCAAGTCATACTATTGGAAAGCTGTGCTGTTTTACGAAATTTTGCTTATTATGTGCCAGCCGATTTAAAATCTATGGACATAAATCAATAATTCATAATTCAGTGTTCAGAAAAATGTGCGCATATATGATGCAGCCAGAATCAAACTGGATGAAGTCCATAAAACATTATATAGAACTATTTAGAGATAGTCTCTCCTGTCCATTCACTCACAATCATAGGAGACTAGCGCCCTTTTTTGCTCACATTTTCTACTTTGGACTGGGTTATGGCACCAAACAAATTATTATTACAAAATATAACACCGAACAAATAATTATACCGCTTACCAGGCCCCTACCTACCCGACATTGTGCCCAGCTTAATGAGTTTTGTAACTGTCTGCGGGGCGAAATTAGCCTGATCGCTTGATGGTAGAGATTCCCCTGGCTAGCACCTTGGCCGTCATGGTTGCAGCAGTATTTATTTTATCACTATTGTTACTGTGTTGGCCGGTTCTAGATTGCTATTAACTATGCTGTTTGGATTTGTTTGTACGTTCTCGAAAAAGGAAGTAAAAAAAAAAGAGGGTGGGGGCTCACTTTTGCACATATCTTATACTAGCCGCCCGTACATCGGGTCCGCATTCGCACTGAAAAACGTGAAAGGAGTAAATTTATGACAGTTGCCTAAAGGTAATATAAACTATGGTTGCTAATATAAACTGTGATGAGGTAACATTTATTTATATTATGTACACTATATGGCCAAAGGTGACCGGTCACTTGCGATTTTAGACGTTTTCTTAAATATCTAGAAAAATACATGAGGAATTATCCTAAAACACCAGGTGTGTAAACAGAATAGCACAGGTCATATATTTCCGTGAAGAATTTTTCCATAAACCCTATAGGGAACCGTCAACAAATTGAAAAAGAACGAATATCTTTTGGATAACCCTGTAAAAGTTACACTCTAAATAAAAAGGAGTGACTATTCACTCCGAAGGAGTGTATAGTCACTCTATTGCAGAGTCAAAATATGCCCAACCTCTTTAGAGTGACTATTCACTCTGAGCAAAAGTGAAATTTTTGACTCTCTGAAAGAGTGAATAGTCACTCCTGGGAAGTGAATATTCACTCTAAACAGGGGTGGATAATAGCTTTTTCGGAGGAGTGACTATTCACTCTTGCTAAAGGAGTGCGGTTTTTCACCCCTGGTAGAAGTGAATAGTCACTCTTTCATAGGAGTGAATGTTCATTTTTTATGTAGTCGATTCTTTTTTTTATTTTGCTTTTATGGTCATTTTAAAAGAATCACATCTTTTACAGCATGCAATGAAAATAGATACAAGCGTGGTAAAGATTGGAATAAAATACTTTATTAGTAATATTTATTTATTCATAGTTTGTAACACTAATTGAACTTATAAGGAAAAAATCAGTTAAAGTTACATACGAATTTAAATTAGATTACTGATAGAAATAAACTAAAATATTTTATTCCATTCTTATCCTTTGTGCTTGCTTTTATCGCATGCCCTATAAAGATATTACTTTTAAAGTTTTATTAATAACTTTTTGTGGATGCTATATGTTTAACAATGTTTGATTTGATTTTAATTTTTGTTTTAAATTAAAAATCGTACTTTTTCCTTAAATTATTGCTATTTTTGCAAAGTCCTATTGTTCTAAAATATTTTTAATTTTTCCATTTAAAAAACAATGTTTATAAACTCACATCTTTTTAAAATAAGTTCTAAACATGATTTAAATATTAAGAATATATATATATATATTATCCGCTGTCACTTGCTTTTGTTTTATTTAATAGGAACATTGTGTCTAAATTTTAAGTTCTCTAGAATATGTATATATTTTTCTTTTAAACATATTCCTTAACTTAATCATGATTTCTAATTTTCGTCCGTTATTGCTGAAAAATGGAAGCCATATTTAATTTAAATTTTTTATTCGCGTAGATATTGTATTTTGTGAATATGGGAAAAATAGATTTTATATGTTTCATAGGAAAAGATTGACCTCGGAAATCAAAACAAGTTGGAAATTACTCGTCAAACGTGGCAAATGAGGTGCGTTCATGCTATAACTAATTTTATAAATATTTTTTGCACCGCATATTGTACTGAATGTATAATTTAGTGAACTTTATAAGTGCATATCAATTTCGTTCTGTTCGAAAGATTGTAACATCATTAAAATGCACTTGAAATATTTTTTTCCCATTGACCTTAATGTAGCGGAAAGCTTTTGACTGTCCCTGTAATTAAACTGTACATCCGATTTTCATAAAATTTGAAATGACTCGACAAAATTTTTCAACAATTATATAGGCTAGATGTGCCAGTGATGGACACCCTTAAGGAATTTCTTTTGAAATTATTTTTTTTTTTATTAATATGTAGTTATAATTATTATATCCCAGTTTTTTTTTTCAATATTATATTAATCTATCAACAATATTTAACCATTCTTATAGTCACATTTCCCAATACAAATCGACATTTTATTTTAAATAACAGAAATATATCAAAACACCCAAAGGCCCAGTAATGGACACCCTCTGTTCCAGTAATGGACACCCCATAAAAAGTAATAAATATAATTGTTTTTATGACTGTATTTAGAACCAGAATTTAATGAATACATACTAACTAATGAAACAAAATAGTTATTTTCAAATAAATTTAACAGTAAGGATACCAGTAATTAATAAAATATTTGTGGTAATCATTTACTGTTTGCATCAATTATTGTAATTACCAGAAGATCAATGTTTTAATTATTTTAGATGGATAGTTTAAAATACTAAATATCAGGCAATTACAGCTATCAAATTATTTAAACAGTGGGGGATTTCAAAAGGTTATAAAAAGAAAAAATTTTTTGGAATGTTAGTGTTTAGTTTTGTCTCGCTATTTTTAACAATTAATCTTCCAGAGATCCTGATATATCATTTATAATAATTAATATTACAAATATGAAAGAAATGATATTGTGAGTTGAATATTTTAAATGCTAAGTAAAATAATTTCAAAATAAAACTGTAGAACTGATGTTTGAGGCCACTGATCTGCAGATTTACTAGTTTCATGAATATTGCCTATAAATTAATGAATATTACCTTTTTTTCTTTTCTTTTTTTCGTCAGAGGTGAATAAGGAAACATTTAAGACAGAAAATAGATTTTTAATAGCTTCTGTAACTTAATAGTTTTTATTTAAATGGAGAGGTATTAAGCCTATGAGCCCCTTTTTGACTGTGCTCTTAAACAATATTTTCTGCTTCCTAGCTGGTTTGATTGCCAGATTTTAAAATAGCAAGGTATATATACATAAAAAAGAATAAAATATTGAAATTTTATTAATCACATAAAATAACTTAAAAGTAGCTATTTATAAAAGTTTTGGTGGAAAATGACTAATTAACCATTCCAGTAATGGACACCCCCCCTCTTAAAATCTTAAAAATAAATGAAATTTCGTAAATGACCGTTAGTATATAAAAGTCTAAGTTTTCTATTCAAACTACTCAAACAAAAGCATTCAAAATTTTCAAGAAAATAAATAATATATAAATTAATCAAACGAAGCCAGCTCTTAGCCTCTTCATTAAGATTTTCACAGAAAAATAGCAAAACTTTGAAACATTATTTTCTGCTTCCTAATTGGTTTGATTAAAAGTGTCAACAATAACCCAGTTTTATACAACATGCAAGGGGAAATTATAAAAAAATTAATTAAAGTTAAATATTTATTAGTTATTTTTTTATGAGCCAAACACATCAAGGGGTGTCCATTACTAGAAGGGTGTCCATTACTGGCACATCTACCCTATTTAAAATTTCAGACCATTCGGAAGGCTGTAACATCATTAAAATGCACTTGAAATATTTTTTTCCCTTTGGCCGTAATGTAACGGAAAACTTTTGACTGTCCCTGTAATTAAACTATACATCCGATTTTCATAAAATTTGAAATGAATCGACAGAATTATGCAACAATTATATATTTTAAATTTCCAACGATTCGGTTGGTTAGTTTTTGCTCTGTTGTATGCGGGCAGACGTACAGACTGATTGAACGACGACTATAGGTACTACGTATTTATATAGCTACGAACGCACCTAAAAATCGACTTTTACTTTTTTATATCATTAAATAGTTTGAACTTTTGTCTTTCCAACGACGTGTCACATATGTTTATACATATAAAAAAATAAGTGTTGAAATTATTCATTCTTTCTAAGAGTACTTCACAGCTTAGTGGCAATTTAAATCTTTAATTGATTTTTTCTCAAAACTTGAATTTTTCCTGTTTATTTTCCTTTTTTAGGTGCGTTCGTAATTATATAAATACGTAGCACCTATAGTCGTCGTTCAGTCTGTCTGTCCCAATGTTGATCTCAGGGGGTGGCCCGGGGGGCAATTCCCCCCCCCCGGAGCAATGAGATGTCTCCCCGGAAGATTTGAGATTTTGTGTTTTCAATAGTCAAAAAGTGCAATCCCCCCCTCCCGGAACTCTATAATCCCCCCCCCTCCCGGAGCCACAGAAATCCTTCCCGGAGAAAAGTGTCTGAATTCAACACTAAGTATGCATATAACAGAGCAAAAACTACCCAACCGAATGGTCTGAAATTTTAAATATATAATTGTTGTAAACTTTTGTCGAGTCATTTCAAATTTTATGAAAATCGGATGTATAGTTTAATTACAGAGACATTCAAAAGTTTTTCGTTACATTACGGCCAATGGGAAAAATTATTGCAAGTGCATTTTAATAACGTTACAGCCTTCCGAATGATCTGAAATTTTACATATATAATTGTTGCAAAATTTTGTAGACTCATTTCAAATTTCTGGAAAATCGGATGCATAGTTTAATTACAGGGACAGTCAAAAGTTTTCCGTTACATGACGGCCAATGGGGGAAAAAAAATATTTCAAGTGCATTTTAATGATGTTACAGCCTTTCAGAACAGAATGAAATGGATATGCGCTTATGTATTGCACTAAAATATACATTCATTACAATATGCGGTGCAAAAAATACTTCTAAAACTAGTTATAGTACGAACGCACCTTTTTTGCTACGTTTAACGAGTAATTTCCAATTTGTTTCAATATCTATTAAACTTAAGAACTCGGATTTTTTTTTTTAATACATATATTATGTTACATTGTATTCTTTAACACAGAGATTTAATGATTTGTTGAGGATTATATATTTTAGGCAGTGAAATCTTACCAAAAATGCTAATTTAAAAATGACTTTCAATAAATAATTAATAATTAGTTGTGAGTTTCACTTAGAACGAAAATGGTCTGTTAAAATACGTAAATATTGTTATTCGAACTACTCTAAAATATCTAGACCTCTATCTTTCACCATTTCTGAGAAAAATGTACATAAAGTTGGTGAATAATTTAACATGGCGGAGATACGGCTTTCCCGGTCCCCTTAAAACAATTACATTTCAGACCGCTACATGGAGAAATTTCACAATCACTTTTGAATACTGGACGATCAATCTTTTCCTATACAACATACAACTATTTAGCTCATATTATTAACATTCCACATATCTACACGGATAAATGCTTAAAATTAAATAAGACTTACCTTTATTTTATGTATTCCATAAAGAATAATATCCTAATCTGTTAATCTTAAAATGGCGGGCGAAAAAGTGATCATTTTTCTTATCTTGTAAGGGTGTCGTCGCCTTGCTGGCAGGCCCGTAGCTAGGTGGGGGCCAGGTCGGGCAAAGCCCGACCTGGAAAATGTTTTGCCCGACCTAGCGCATTCCGATCAAAACATTAAATTTCCAGTTTTCCCCCACTTCTTGTCCAACCTAGAATGAAGCTCGACATTCTGATCATTTTTTCACTCAGTATTTCCCTTAAAAAAAATTATGTAATACAACATCAAATTTTCATTTTCCTATGCCAGACCTTGCCCTCTACCCCTAAATTTCATTTCTAGACTGGAAACAAAAGTAGCAAAATTTCATCTATAAAGCTTTGTTTCTCTCCCTCTTTAACAGACCTGTCGAAAATTGGTCCATTGTGCGTGCCTCGCTTTTTCACTTTGTAGAAATTATGACATACCGCTTCAACAAGAAATCGGGTTTAACTTAAATCCCCAAAGCTTGCTTTCTTTATACAATTGTCACCATATGTAATTTATCGTTAGGAGGCGGGGTTGAAACCAGAGGCTTCTGAAACTAATCTTGAAGCAGCCCACAATACTGTTTCCTTAACTTTAATTTGATGTACATGACAGTTAAATGCTTCTTTCGTGGAAACTTGGTCCGATTACAACAAACTCCAAAAGACATCCCCCCCCCCCCCCATGTGAAAATACAAAATAGATAATGGAAGGTCTATCCCTTCATCGCTTCTACTGCCTCCCATTCCACTGAAATTTTTTTTTAAATGTCGCTTCTAAAATAAACCAATCATTATTTCAAATTTAAACAATACAATATGTCAGGTTACTTACGATTTTACAAATCCAAATTTATTACTTACTGACACATTCATAAAGCCATTTTTATTCTTAAATTAAAAAAAATTACAGATGCTTTTATTAATGAATTAAGAAACTGAATGCATTGTTTAATGAAACTATTCTGCACTTTTTCTTAAAAGCAAATCAGTTTCCAAAGTGGTCGTCAAAGTTGCCAATATAAGCCAATTTTTGCAAGGCGACAGCCTGATACAGACCATCATAAGATAGAAATCAATTTCAACTCAAAGTGTAATGCATTTATTTAAAAGTGAAAAACGGTATTCGATTCCAATTCCTAATTAAAAGAAATACATTTTATTTACGTTATGCCCAGGGCCGTAGGAAGGTCTTTTGAGGCCACCCACAAACTTTTTTTTTCATGTCTCCCCCCCCCCCCTCTAAGATTTTGGAGAAATATCTATATTTAATTTTGCTATCCGAGTTCTATTTTATAACAACACCAGCGGAGCTTCACTAGTTGATTTTTTCAAAACGAAACTCAAATTAAACGAATTTAGAGATGGGTTGAACTGCTTTCGGCAATGTGCGTACACCCATTCGGGGTATGCCGGCTCAGATCTCGAATCAAACAAACCTTGAATCATTGTAAATTTTTATTTCGACCCGGATTAAATTAAAATGTTCAACATTTTGTTCATGGTGTTACAGTAACAGATTTGATATTCTTACAACAGGAATTTAATCAAAGCACTAGCAAAATTTAACTGAGAATTTCCCCATTTAGAAAAACAATATAAAAAAATCACTGCAAAATGCGAAAGGATGCCAAAAATTGATAAAGATATTTCGAAGTTCAAAGCGAGCAAAATTTACTATATTGTGCTAAAAGATTGAAACCGGATTTGTTATTTACGAATGTTAAAAAAATTACCAGAAACACAGCTAAAAATTCTCGAAAAATTCAAAAATAGCAGAGAACAAAATTTGGCAAAAAAAAAAAAAAAAAAAAGTTTCAAATTGAATTCCTTTTGCAAATGAACCTTCACAACAAACCCCCAAATATTCCACATAAATAAGAAATATGGAAGTCTTTTCGTATTCTCTGTTTTTTTTTTTTTGTTTTTTTTTCAGTTTGACAATGCCATTTGCATGGCCCAGGCAGATTTTTTTATGCAAAAAATACTCACTTATAATATAACTTTTTTTCTGCTTTGAACGGTGCCTTTTATTAAATATATAAATATATATATTTAGAGATTTACTAATTCCAAAAAAAAAATACCTTTGGGATGTCGTTTTCATATTTTTCAGTTTTCTCCAATTTAAAATTGTCACCCAAGTGTTCCGGATAGAAATTGAAAAAGAAAGGCTTCGGATAGACAGTACCTTTCTGTGGGCAACGAAGATGTCTAGTTTCTTACTAGATAATAATAAAGACATACAGAGTCTGTCTGTCCATTTTTTTTCTTTTTTTCTTTTAGCCTGACCAGATGTTTTTCTGTTCACGACAAGATTTGACAGGAAGGATACCTGTATGCCTTAAATTATACACATCGAAATAGGTTTTTTTTTAAATTAAATTTCTAAATTTAATTTTTTATGCTATTTTTAGTGTTTTTTCGAGTTTCGTGCTTTTCCCCCCACATTCATAAAAAGAATCCATTTTCAATCTATCTCCATTTTAGCCGAATATAGTAAAGTAGTCTTCTGCGATTTTTGAATATTTCACGAAGTCTTTTATGTAATTTTTAACTTTCTTTCGCGTTCCGACGGAATTTTTTTATATTAGTAAAAGGAGTCAGGTTTCGATCTTTTAGCCACAAGTACAAAATTTTGCCCTCTGCAATTTTTGAATTTTTTGCAAACTTTTTATGCGATTTTAAACGCTTTTCCCGTTTTTAAGCTCCTGTGATTAGAAGATATTTTTCTCATATTTGAAGAAATTTTCGTCTTTTGAAAATTTCTAGAAATTTTGATCTTTGATTCGCGACTTTTTTGTGTTATGAAGGAAAAAATATTAATGCGTAAGTACAGTTTCTAATTATGAAAAGTACAATGCAACACAGTTGACGGAACACTATTGGGATTTGATTTGATGAAACTGCATCTTTATATTGAAGGATGTTGGGTAATTTTTACGTTAGATTGGTGACTTTCTATATTTTTGCGAAAAATGGGCAAATCAAAGCATTTTTTTTTTTTTTTTTTTTTTTTTTTTTTTTTTTGCGTGTGCGTGTGTATGTTTGGACGGGAAAAGAATCTCCAGTCCACTAATTTATTTATTTTATTTATTTATTTTTGAAAATGTAAAAGGAATCCGGTTTCAATCTTTTATCCCAATATAGTAAATTTTGCCCTGTGCGGCGTTTTATTCGCTTTCCACGGAGGTTTTTGTACATTCCTAAAAGGAATCAAGTTTAAGTCCTTTAGTTCAATATAGAAAGTTTATCGTTTGCAATTTCTGATTTTTTTTTACAAACCTTTTATGTGATTTTTAGAGTATTTTTTAAAATTCCACATTCAATCTTTTGGCTCGATATAGACAAATTTTGCTCTCTGCAATTTTTGAATTTTTGTCCAATTTTTTTTTTTTTTTTTTTTTTTTTTTTGCGATTTATACCCTTATTTTCGCGTTTTGCGAAGACCTTTTGGCAAGTTTTTCTGAACCGAAGAATTATCCAGTAGATTTTGCTGCTGTCATGATTAAGATGAAGGTGGGAAAGTAACAAATTGGCTCCTGTAGCAAGATAAACGACGATGCTGGAAAATTTAACTTTTACCTGGAGACTATCATTTTTATGGAAATAAAAATTATAATAATTCAAGAATCAGATTGGTATATTCCGAACGGGTTTACGCTGTTGAAGGCAGTGGGGACCCAAGGGGAATCCCCCCCCCCCCCAAAAAAATAGGTTATTTTTTTTGAAAAACCAACCGGCAAAGCAAGCGAAGCTCAGCTAGCAGATTTAAATAATTACAGAATATAATTTATGTATAATTAACATTAGTAATTTATCGAGAGAAGAGAGATGAAACGTTAAAAAAGAAACAGGTTGAACGTAAGGGGATAGGTGACAAAGGCATGGCACACAAATGCCTGCTTATTGGGACTCCAACGAGATTAAAAAGCACATTTTTTTTAAACATTTGAATAACAATAATGAGGTTTAAAAGTTTTGAATCTTGGGTTCTTACTTTTCCCCCATTTAATAGGGACCCTAAAAAAGACATTTTAAAAAGTATTTAGAACTTGCAAAGTTTCTTTTATCTGGGCACCTTTAAAAAGAATGGTGGCTGTAGAAAGAAGCCCATATTTGTTTTGGTTGAAGAAAGTAATAGTATTAAGGAGGTTTTGAACCTCATTGGGACTCCGAACGAAATTAAAAAGCACATTTTTTAAACATTTGAATAAAAAAGTGACAGCTACAAGTTTTGAATCCTGGATTCCAACTTTTCCGCACTTTCATAGCCCCTCCTCCCCCCCCCCCCCCCCCAAAAAAAAAAGACGATTAAAAAAATTTAGAGCATGCAAAATTTCTTTCATCTGGGCACCTTAAAAAAAATGGTGGCTAGAAAGGAAGCACATTATCTGTTTTGGTTGAAGGAAGTAATTGTATTAAGGAAGTTTTGAAGCTCATTGGGACCCCATTGAGATTAAAAAGCATATTTTTTAAACATTTGAATAAAAAATATGGGCCTAAAAGTTTTAAATCTTGACTTCCAACATTTCTTTATTTTTATAGGGCTCCCCCAAAAACACAATTCAAACAAAATTTAGAGCCTGCAAAATTTTTTTCATCGCCTTTAAAAAGAACAGTGACTACAGAAAGAAAGCACAATTTTTTTGAAGGAAGTAATGGCATTAAGAAAGTTTTGAAACTTATTGGGGGGCCCCAATGAGATTAAAAAGCATATTTTTTAAACATTTGAATAAAAAATTTGGCCTAAATCTTTTGAATCTTGGGTTCTAACTTTTCCTCACTTTTATAGAAGGCCCTAAAAAAGACAATTCAAAAATAATTTAGAGCCTACAGAATTTCTTTCATCTGGGCACCTTTAAAAAGAACGGTGGCTGTAGAAAGAAAGTGCATATCTGTTTTGGTTGAAGGAAGTATTAATGAAGTTTTGTACTTTTGGTTTCATCTTTTTCTCCCCTTTATAGGACCCCCCCCCCCACCCCCACCACAAAAAAAAGACTAAAATACCATTATATTTTAAAAATAGAATTTAAGCTTTCAAAAGCTCTTCCATCTGGGCACCTTTATAAAGAATAGTGGATATAGAAGGAAAGCGCATATCTGTTTTCTAAATCTGACCAAGATCTTTGACAAAATATGAATTTGGATAAAACAAATTAAAATGTTATTAAAAATAATTATAAAAGTTAAAAATCATTATTCGACTCAAAGGTACAATAACTTACTACTGGGCCCCTGGCTTTGCTCACCCCTTCCCAAGTGTGTGTGTGTGGGGTGGGGCGTATGGGAGACGATTCCTACGGCCCTGTTTATGCCAAATATCTTATTTAACTTTAATACATTTTTATTATGTCTCTGAAGAAACTTTAAAAATTTCTTTCTGACTTTAGAAATATCTTATATTTTAAATGAAAAAAAATTCCCTAAAATTGCAATGCATATTTTTGAAGAACTACGAATAAGAGATAGAAAAAAAATGAAGAAATAATCTTGCCACCCCTGGAAAAATCTTTGCCCTACCTGGAAGTATGGTCTAGCTACGGGCCTGCTTGCTGCTCTGATTGGTTAATAAGCAATGCATACGTAAGTCACACTTTTAGGAGTGAGACATTTCACTCCTTTCTAGAGAGTGGAAAATTCCACTCTTTAAGGAGTGTATTGTTAAAAAATTCACTCCAAAAAGAGTAAAAATGCCGGTCACTCTTTCAAATAGTGAACTTTTCACTCCTCCCAATTTTAGAGTGTAACGTAGCAAAAGCGTTCAACACAGTAGATCATGATTCAGTGCCTTATTGCAATAAACTGTGTTTATTTTTATGAGAATAGCATATATATTCGTAGAGAAATTAAGATTTTTATAAAAAAAGTCCTAAATTTTGCCAAGTTTTTTGCTTATAATTAGTAGAGTTCTTAATTAAAAAAAAATGTTCTTTTCAGAAAATATGACAATTAACATTGTACACAATACCCTGCAATCAGAATTAAAAAATAATAAAAATTGGATGAAAAATGAGCAGGTTTACTAAAAAATGTTTCACCGCGCATGCCCGAATGCAATCAAAATATAATATGCATAATGTATTTGCTAAGTGTATAGAGGAGCTTCTGTGAATCATAATCTACTGTGTTGAATGCTTTTGCTACGTAAGTTTTTTACAGTGTTATCCAAAAGATATTCGTTCTTTTTCAATTTTTTGACGGTCTCCTATAGGGTTTCTGGAAAAATCTTCACGGAAATATATGACCTGTACTATTCTGTATGTGTTTCAAGATAATTCCTTATGTATTTTTCTAAATATTTAAGAAAACTTCTAAAATCGCAAGTGACCGGTCACTTTGGCCATATAGCGTATATTATTTTATTTTATTGATGAAATTTTAACTTCGTTATGAAATATCTGCCGCAAACAAATGCTGAACTATTCATATTAACTTAATTGCAAAAGGATTTATCTTTCATAATCGTCTGCACGCAATAATAATAGATTTATAATAATAATAGATTAATAATAATAGAAAAAATCATGCTTCCGTAAAAAATGAGTAAATTGCGATACAGCTTTGAAACAAATTGTATTTCCAAGTACATTTTTTTCTCTATTCGACAGTGTAAAAATTGAAATGTGTGATGTTTAGAAGTTTAAAAATTGTAGTAAAAGTCAAATTTACTTGTCTGCTGTTGTCACCGTCAAAGTGACGTCAGCGTTACGCACGGACACATTTGTCGTTTATTATATACAAGGGGATAAACCCGGGCTTCCCGGTTTACAGAATACAGTTGGAAACCATTTTTCTCAAATTGAAAATTCCAATAGATTTTTTTACATTTAACATATTTTTTTAGAATGACCACTAACAATACGAAAAATCATTTTTATATGAAAAATAGCAATTATGTATTCAAATAAATTTTTGAAATTTATTAAAACGTTAGTTTCGTATTGGCCTCGTACCAGGATTTAACCAAAGGAAGTGTTTAACCAATGAATAAAGAATTTGCAAAAGCCATTTGCCTTTACGTAAGGTTTTTTTGTTGTGATCATTTCAGTGGTTCAAACCCGTGGTTCGATTACATACCTTAAATTCGTGTTTTATTTATATTTTATTATTTTATTTATTTATTTGTGAAGTTTTAATTTCTTTATGGAATATAAGCTGGAAACAAATGCTGGGCTATTAATATTAATTTAAGTGCAAATGGATTTATTTTTCGTAATCTTCTGCACGCTATAGAGATAGATTACAAAAAATATTTTAAAATTATTTTTGAAAATTATTTCAAAACCATAAAAAAGGAGTAAATTAGGATACCAAAAAAAAAAAAAAAAAAAATCGATACAGTTTCCAAACAAATTGCATTTGAAAGTATATTTTTTCCCATATTCGACGGTGTAAAAATTGAAAATGTGCGATGTTCAGAAATTAAAAAACTGCAGTAAAAGCTAGTGATGGGCGATAACGAGATGTTTTTCTCGATTTTCTCGATTGTATGGACATCTCGATAATTTTCGATTGTGTAAATTTTTTCTCGATGACTGCAGTTTGCAAATTTCTTTTATAAATCATATATTATGTATTATATACGTCATACATTTATCAAGAATCGTCTTCGGGTGAACTGGAATGCGTCGATGTTAATAAAGACTAGGTGACTTCGACCGCTAGCGGGCCCCTCCTTTAATCGGGGCCCCTAATTTATACGTAATCTTGTAATATGAAATCACGAACAGGTTACCCGCTATATACGGCACTGATATATGATAGCAGGCGGGTGTGGTGTGCACGCACTACAAAATCTTGTAAAAAATATAATATCGAAACGAATGAACCTCGGACCAGATCTCTTGGGGGAGGGGTCAAAGCGAGCGGAGGGACAGAGCAGCTGCATAATATGATTAAGTCGTCACAGGTCTTTAGGCCTTTCCAACCATATGTCACATGAGAAGTCTGGATCTGGATTTATAAAAAAGCCCTCCCCGTGGGGGCAAAGGGGGGGGGGGGAAGGGTGCGGGAGGTGGATAACATGAGTAAGTGGTCATAAGCCTTTCCAACAATATGTCACATGAGGGGTCCCGGCTAAATTTAGAAAAACACCCCGTGGGGGAAAAGTGGGGGGGGGCGGTCACCGGAGGTGCATTACATCAATAAGTAGTCACAGACCTTTCCAACGATATCTCACATGTGGGGTCTTGGCAAAATTTGGAAAAGTGTCCCCCGGGGGGTGCAAAATGGGGGGATGGACACCGGAGGAGCATAACATCAATAAGTAGTCACAGACCTTTCCAACGATATCTCACATGAGGGGTCTTGGCTAAATTTGAAAAAGTGTCCCCCGGGAGGGGCAAATTGGGGCAGACTGTCACCGGAGGTGCATAACATCAATAAATAGTGACAGATCTTTCCAACGATATCTCACATCTTGGCTAAATTGGGGGTCTTGGCTAAATTTGGAAAAGTGCCCCCGGGAGGGGGCAAAGTGGTGGTGGGGACACCGTAGGTACATAACATCAATAAGTAGTCACAGACCTTTCCAACGATATCTCACACTAGGGATCTTGACTAAATTTGAAAAAGGTGTCCCCGGGGGGGGGCAAAGAGTGGGGGGGGACTGTCACCGGAAGTGCATAACATGAATAAGTAGTCACAGACTTTTTCAACGATATCTCACAAGAGGGGTATTGACTAAATTTGGAAAAGTGTCCTCCGGGGGGGGGGAAATGGGGGGCGGCCACCGGAAGTGCATAGCATCAATAAGTAGTCACAAACCTTTCCAACGATATGTCACATGAGGGGTCTTGGCTAAATTTGGAAAAGTGTCCTGAAATTTCATATATTATAAATAATATTTAGCGGAGGGCTCCATAAAAAAATCTGATCTAAAATGATAAAAACGGAAAAAACTACCCTCGCAGTGCGGGCCAAATTGGGGAGGGGAGGAAGAAAGTCTCATAATATGAAAGAGTCATCCGAGAGCTTACCGATGACATATCACATGACTGGTCCAAAAAAAGTTTAAAAATTGCTCCCCCTCCCACCCCCCGTGAGCCCACTCTTTCGCCCCGGAATTCACACAGCCGCCACTTTAAAATTTTTATGTTCAATAATTAATATTTACCGGAAGACTGCATAAAAAACCCACATCTAAAGTGATATTTAAATTTATTATAGAAATCGGCTACGGTTTTAAAAATTTCTTCGCCCCTTCCCCATCCCTCTTTGGGCGAAGAAAGGTTCATAGTATGAAAGAGTGGTCAAAGGGCTTTTCGATTATATGCCACAGGAAAGGGTTCGGTAAAATTTTTAAAATTGCACCCCGCATGATTCCACTCTCACGTCCTCCTTCCTCGAAATCACCCGACCCACTTTCCTCTTTGAAATTTTTATATTTAATAAATAATTTTTATCGGAGGTCTCCAGGTATGTGACATCTTGGTAGGGCTAAAATAAGAGAAACTTTGAAAACTAGGGCTTCATTTCACAGCTCATTGTCGTGCCTCTTTCTCTATCTCGTCCCTTGGTACTCTCGATAAATTTTCTTACTTTTCTTCTCTGCCGAGGACGAGAGAAATCCTCGAAAAGCTTCTCATAGCGAAATGTTGAAAAGCGCGAGCGAAATCCTCGAAAGGCTTTTCGTTGGGAGATTTCGAAAAGAACGAGAGAAACCAGCGAGAGGCTTCCCATCGGGAAAGGTTGAAAAGGGCGAGAGACACTCTCGAGAGACTTCCCATTCCGAAAGGTTTAAAACCGCGAGAGAACAAACCATCGAGCAGCTTCCCATCTGGAAGCTTCGAAATGCTGGAAAAATCATCGAGATGAGATTTGCCGAAATGCCAGATGGATATGAAGCTTTCAGAGTCAAACTTACCGGTTGGTTTAAGACATAATTTCTCAAAGGAGTCCATCTGCTTATCCAATCTCTTTTTAGCTCACAGGCTATCTAAGCCTGAGAGCTAATGTACCCGTCGGTTCTGTGTGTATGCATGTACGTACGTACGTATGTACGTAACGCGATAACTCTTGATTAAAATGTATGATTTGCTTCAATTTTTTTTATGTTTATTCTGATAAGGCGTTCCGCTGATTAGTTTTGACGGTTCATTGGTTAAGGATAAAGGGAGAGAAGGGGGACTGGTCCCCCCCCCCTCCTTAATTTAGATAAATAGGTTTTTCATGCAGAATTATTCGATTTGCTCCAAATTTCGTATACCGGTTTATTATTTTAAGGAGCTTCCCTGATTAAACTTGGAGGTTCATTAGTTATGTATGAAGGGGGGAAAGGGGGGTAGACCCCCTCCTTAATTTAGATAAATGGGTTTTTCATGCAGAATTATTCGATTTGCTCCATATTTGGTATACCGGTTCATTATGTTAAGAAGTTGCCATGATTAGATTTGGAGGTTTACGGGTTAAGTATAAAATGGGTGAAGGGGGCTGGACACCCCCCCCCCCCTCCTTAATTTAGATAAATCTGCTTTTCATGCAGAATTATTCGATTTGCTCCAAATTTGGATACCGGTTTATTATGTTAAGGAGCTTCCCTGATTAAACTTGGAAGTTCATTGGTTATGTATGAAGGGGGGAAAGGGGGGTAGACCCCCTCCTTAATTTAGATAAATGGGTTTTTCATGCAGAATTATTCGATTTGCTCCAGATTTGGTATACCGGTTCATTATGTTAAGAAGTTGCCATGATTAGATTTGGAGGTTTACGGGTTAAGTATAAAATGGGAGAAGGGGGCTGGACCCCCCCTTAATTTAGATAAATCTGCTTTTCATGCAGAATTATTCGATTTGCTCCAAATTTGGTATACCGGTTTATTATGTTAAGGAGCTTCCCTGATTAAACTTGGAAGTTCATTGGTTAAGGATAAAGGGGGAGAAGGGGGCTGCCCGCCCCCTCTTAATTTAGATAAATGGGTTTTTCATGCAGAATTATTCGATTTGTTCCAAATTTGGTATACCGGTTTATTATGTTAAGGAGCTTCCCTGATTAAACTTGGAAGTTCATTAGTTAAGTATAAAGGGGAGAAAGGGGGGGGGTTAGACCCCCTCCTTAATTTAGATAAATGGGTTTTTCATGCAGAATTATTCGATTGGCTCCAAATTTGATATACCGGTTTATTATGTTAAGGAGCTTCCCTGATTAAACTTGGAAGTTCATTGGTTAAGGATAAAGACGGAGAAGGGGGGCTGGTCCCCCACTTAATTTAGATAATTGGGTTTTTCATGCAGAATTACTCGATTTGTTCCAAATTTAGTATACCGGTTTATTATGTTAATGAGCTTCCCTGATTAAACTTGGAGGTTCATTACTTAAGTATAAAGGGGGGAAAGGGGGGTAGACCCCCTCCTTAATGTAGATAAATGGGTTTTTCATGCAGAATTATTCGATTTGCTCCAAATTTGGGATACCGGTTTATTATGTTAAGAAGCTGCCTTGATTAGATTTGGAGGTTTATGGGTTAAGTATAAAGGGAGGGGCTGGCCTCCCCCTTAATTTAGATAAAAGGGTTTTTCATGCAGAATTATTCGATTTGCTTCAAATTTAATATACCGATTTATTCCGATATGGCGCTTCCTTCATTAGATTTGGAGGTTCATTGGTTAAGTATACAAGGGCGAAAAGGAGGCAAGTCCCCTCCCCTTAATTTAGATAAATGGATTTTCATGTAGAATTATTCAATTTACTTTAATTTACTTTTTTTTTCTATGTTCGTTCTGATAAGGAGCTTTCCTGATTAGATTTGGAGGTTCATTATTTAAGTATAAAAGGGTTAAAGGGGTTAGACCACCCTTAATTTAGCGATATGTTTCTTTTTTTCATGCAGAATTATCTGATTTTCTTCAAATTTGATATACTGATTTATTATAGTTAAGGAGTTTCCCTGATTTGATTTGGAGGTTCATTGGTTAAGTATAAAAGGGGCAAACGGGGTATATTTCCCTTCATTTATTTTTTGAGGGACATTATTCTTTGAAATAAGAGTATAATATACAATTAATGTGAATAACCTGTGAGCTCAATGCCATCAGTTTAACTGGCACTTATCATTTTATTGCTATTAACCGATGTGGGTTATGAAGCATAGTGGTTTATGTATTCAGTTCTGTATAGTCCTAGTTTCAAACTTTACTGTTAAATTTAGTGTCATTTTGCCACGGATTTTCAATGTATCTCTTATTTTAGCTCTGCCAAGCTGCCCCATACCTGGAGACTCAGATAAATACTATTTATTAAATATAAAAAGTTCAAAGAGGAAGGTGAGTGAATTCTGGGGTGCGCGAGAGTGGACAAAGGGGGGGGGGGGGTAATTTTCAAACTTTTACCAAACCTCTCCTTGACATATCATCGGAAAGTCCTTTCACCACTCTTTCATATTATGAACCTTTCTCCTCCCAGACTTGAATTCCGGAAGGGGGCGCGGTGCGGGGGTGATTTTTTTTTTAATTGTAGAGATTTCTACAATAAATATCATTAAATGAGGTTTTTTAATGGAGCTCTCCGATAAATATTATTTATTAAATATAAAATTTTGGTGGCTACGTGGGGGGTGCTGTGGGTGAAAAGTGGGGCTGCGTGATTTCCGGGTATATTCTGGGATAAAAGAGGGAACCCACGTGGGAGGGGTAGATTTCAAACTTTTTTTGGACCAGCCATTTGATATATCATCGGAAAGTTTTCGGTTATCATCGGAAAGTTACTGTTTCATATTATGAACCTTTCTTCTTCCCTCCCTATTTTGGCGCCCCGAGAGAGGCACTTTCCGAACTTTTTTGAAATCGTAGCGCTTTTAAACATTTTAGATCGGATTTTTTTACGGAGCCCTCCGATAAATAATTTTTAATATATGAAAATTTCAAAGAGAGGGATGAGCAGTGTATATTTCGGGGGCACGATAATTGGAATCCTGGGAGTTGGGACTCTTTTCTATCTTTTGCTGATACCCCTCATGTGATATATCATTGGAAAGCTCTGTGACTACTATTTCATTTTATATACCGCCCGCGCCCCTCCCCTTACTTTGCCCCGCGCGGGGGCACTTTTCTAAATTTAGCCGACACCCCTCATGTGACATATCGTTGGAAAGTCCTGTGACCACTTATTCATAATATGCACTTTCCTTGCCCCTGCCCCCTACTTTGCTCCCCGCGGGGGTTCGTTTAATGTATTCCAGTCGAAGTCTTTCTAAAAATGGGGAAATTAAAGATCCAATCTCAAATGACGTAGAAAAATCAATAAAAAATTTTGATCCCTTCTATCATCCTTTAGTTCATGTTTTTGCCACTAGGGGGTGCTTTTGATTCTTATTTCTTTGGCCATTTTGGTGCTAATTGCCGAAAACTTCTAATTTTTGATACTTAAACTCCCCTTACCGCTTCATAGCTACTCGCGTTTTTTCAGCTTTTTTCAACCAGGGGGCACCCTTACAAGACTTTTCCAGTCTTATGGCTCCTTTATAGCCTCCCTTTGGCTTGTTGTTTTTTTATTCCATCTGTTTTCAGTTACCCTATATTTAATAAAATCTGCCTTATATATATGTAAAAACAATGATTTCAATAATCGATTCTAGAACATCTCCTTTGTAGATTCTCGAAAATAATCGATGACTGTATCGATTGTGTATTTTACGATAACGATTTTTTTCGATTGGTAAATTTTAGAGAATCGCCCATCACTAAGCCCTAACACTACTATGAAATTGTCGGCCAGAATAATAGCTAAGTTTTCCAATAACTGTTTTTAGCTTTTCTCGTTATAATCGATTGTAAAACATCTCGATTGTAGATTCTAGGAATTAATCGATGGCTGTATCGATTGTGATTTTTTACGATGACGATTTTTCTCGATTGTCGAATTCTTGAGAATCGCCCATCACTAGTAAAAGCTAAATTTAATCGTCTGGTATTTCCACCGTCAAAATGACGTCCGAGTTACGCACGGACAAGTTTGTCCTTCATAATATAGATAGATAGACTAGGTGAGAGGCACGAAATATTTCTGGTGGAAAAATTAAAGTAATTTAAATAAGAAAATTTCTCCATTATAAATGTTTACTAAAAAACTCTAAAAAGTATCATATGCATACAGAGCGTGATTCGATGACCAATAGCAAAATCGTTATCATATACAGAATATCCTTGCTTATAATTTGCTTGCGTAACGTTGACCAATAGTTAATTCCTAAACTGTTAGTTTTAGAGGTACTAAGTGATCAAACCCGGCTTTCCCGGGTTACAGAATATAGGGGAAAACTTTTTTAATTGAAAACTATAATAGTTTATTTTACATTTAATATATTTTTTTGAATAACCCACTGATAGCACTGTAAAGCGTTTTAATATGAACGCTATCAATCATGTATTGCAGTTTTGAAATGTATTAAAATATAGTACAATAAAAAATTATATAATAATAATGCAATAAAAATATATATATAATAGCCGAAGAATTCGCTATATACAAATGTCTTTTTTATTCTTATAATTTCCGTGTTTTAAGTTCATAGTTCGGTTATATGCCTGTAAAATTTGTGTTTTATTTATATTATTTTATAAGTTTTAATTTCTTTATAGATTATTAGCTGGAAACAAATGCTGTACTATTTATATTGTTTTAAGTGAAACGGGTTAATCTTTCGTAATCGTCTGCATGCGGCAGGGATTATAGAGTTAGAAAAAAATCATGCTTTAATTTTTTTTCTTTTTTTTCTTTAAGTGACAAGTTTTCAAATAAATTGTATGTTAAAGAACATTTTTTGCCCTATTCGACATTCTAAAAATTGAAATACTGTGGTGTTTAGAAGTTGCAGTAAAAGTTAAATTTAATCGTCAGGAGAATAGCCCGCTTAGGCTGATGTCTTTTTGCATGCTTTTTTCTCTACGACCAATGGGTCTACATATCATCCCTACACAATGCTTCACATTAGCCTAAATGACAGCTTTCTGTCAGATATTGCCAACATGAAGATGAAGGCTGCGTTTGTCATTCATAATATAGATAGTTTATATACAGCAGATAATCTAAATAGTCCATTCTCATTATTAAAGTAAAAGTGCTTATGACTCAGGATATCATAATTTACATAAAAAGACTCACTTCCAGAAATAACATTAACCGAAACTATTAAAAGAATTATATGTTTCGCTATCAAAAATCTTACGCCTATAGCAAAATGCAAAAGTAAACAAAAGGCAGCATCTGCATTCTTTCAAATAAACTTTGTTTCAAACTTAACACTATGGCAAATTAAAAATTTACGTTTTGAAAATTAAAATTCACGTAAAGCGTTTAGCATTAAAGAAGATAAAGCATTTCTCGATGTATAGCGCCCTCTCTGATTTTATATCACTGTAAAAAAAAAACGGACTAAAAAACGGAAATACTACTGGCAAATGGCTAGATTGCCAGTAGTACTTCCGTTAAACCAAACTTTAACCCCTTAACCTACAACTACGTGTGTGACACATAGTCTTGTATTCGGGCCAAAACTGATTATAACAGGCCTGGCACGTAGTACATCGGTCGGGCCAAATGTAAATATTACGGGCATGGCTCCTGGTACAATGATCGAGCAAAATTTAAATACCAGGGGCATGGCCCGTGGTGCGACAGTTAAGGCTAACGAGATTACTAATAAAACTTTTGTGGTATATCTACCACAAGTATTACACCAGGTTGTAATTACCTATCAAATATTCCACAAAATTAAACCAGTTGTATCTTACACAAGCATTTATATTCCGTTGGTCGTGTGCGTTTGGTACAACTTAGAACCGATTTTCCGAACCGTGGAATGCTCGAAGGCAATCTTGTTTATGTTTTGGACCCAGGCTGTTGAAACGTAAACCGTAGGTTAAGGTGTTAAAATGCATTTAATAGACCATAGATAGAGATGAATTGTGAAATTGCATTACACCACTTTCACATTTTGCAACTTTCTTTTCACATTTCGGATCAAATTTTTATGTGGGAAAATGCACATCTTTTTTTTTTTTTCTCTTTTGACAAATTATATTTCCAAACTAAAAATGGTGCTAAAAAAAACATATGATCACTCAAAAAAGAGAAACAGTTAAAGAAATTTGTTTTGCATTTTTTTTACCGATAGGTGACTGGTAACAGAAAAAAAAGGAAATTCAAAAATCGTCTGCTCAAGCAAATTTTGATACAGTTTTCAAACAAATTATATTTCAAAGTACACATTTTTCCGAATTCGACTTTGTAAAATATGAAATTGTTCGATTAGACATATGTTAAATTTGTATTATATTATTTTACTTATTTATAAATTGAAGTTTTAATTTCGGTATGAAAAAGTATCCAGAGACAAAAGCTGAACTATATTTATATTGTTTTAAATACAAATAGACTATATCGTAATGGAGTTTGTACGCGATGGAGTTAATTAAAAGAAATCATGCTTGAAAATGATTTAAAAAGTCATAATAACTCAGTCAATTAAGATACAGTTTTGAAACAAATTGCATTTGAAAGTAATTTTTTTCCCTATATGATGGTGTAAAATTTGAAAATGTGCGATCGTTAGAAATTAAAAAAATTACAGTAGCGAAAATTGCAAAACCGAAGTTTCATCGTTAAGTGTTGCCATTCGCAAAATGACGTCAGCATTACGCACAAATACGTCTGTCTTTTATAATATGGATAGTTTTAGCTGTATAAACAATTCATACGTTAAACTAATTTTTTATAAAACCAAATTTTTGTTCGGGGTTTGCAAAATAGCACTTCATGTATGTACGTTGAAATAGTCAATAATTCTATACATCGTTAAAAAACTTAATAGCCTTTATTTAGCCATACGATGTTGCAAAGATCGTTCCTTCAATGCACCATTTGTGCAACATTATCTTTGTTTTATTTCGAAACCTACTCCAAAATATACATCGTGGTTCAATAATGACAACTGGAGTTACATCACTTCATTTCATTAGCGAGGGGTGTCATCTAGCGACGTCTGGTTTTATTTGTTTATGTTTTCGACATATCTTCTTCTCCATCATAAAAAAAAATCGATTTATGTTAATATAATTATTTTTGTAAAAGTTACGAAATTTAAATGCTTATAACGTCTCTTGGTGAGTATTATAAATTATGTTTGAAAAAACGTAACAAAAGGAAAAGAACAAGTCGGAAATTGTACGTCAAACGTGGCAAATCAAGTGCGTTCGTACTATATAACTAGTTTTATAAATATTCAGATCTTGGTGCAATAGCTGTTGCACTCTTATGCAAAAATACATCAATGCAAAATTTATTACGATTGTATACAGGGTGCAATGTGTTATCTATCGCCGACCTTTATTTTCGCAACCGTTGGCCGTATACATGTAGTTCCAATTGCAAAAATGTTTCAAATAAGCTAAATATTCATGTTGTGGCATTATTTAAAGTAAAAAATCAATTTTATAAAAATTACGAAATCTAACTTTTTATACGGTCCCCCAGCCCCTATAGTTATATTTAGTAAAAGTTTACACATATCATAGCAGATCTAACACAAAAAGTTTGGCATCTGTATTGCAAAAATTCACACAGTTATTAAATTTCAAAGTTTGAAATTTTTGCACATGATTTTGCCTTCCATTGAGTGATCAGTTAAAAGATGAATTAAAGTAATTCGAGATCAAATTCAGGGTGAAATGTCCTTTTTACGGCGAAACCACTTTTAGCCGGTATCTAAAATTTGAACTAACTTTTATGGGTCGAACAATATTCAAACGTCAAAGTAGGTAGAATCGACAACCGGAAAATAAAACATACTCACTGGGGACTAGATAAATGGCAGCGGAATTGCACCCTGATTTTGATCTCGAATTACTTTAATTCATCTTTTAACTGATCCCTCAATGAAAGACAAAATCATGTGCAAAAATCTCAAACTTTGAAATTTAATAACTGTGTCAATTTTTGTACTACAGATGTCAAACTTTTTGTGTTATATCTGTTATGATATGTCTAGACTTTTACTAAATATAACTATAGGGACTGGGGGACCGTATAAAAAGTTAGATTTCGTAATTTTTATAAAATTGAGTTTTTACTTTAAATAATGCCGCTGCGTGAATATTTACTTCATTTGAAACGTTTTTGTAATTGGAACTATATGTCTACGACCAACGGTTGAGAAATTAAAGGTCGGCGATAGATAACATATTGCACCCTGTATATTGAATCCAATAATACGGAAATAATAGGACTCCATCTTCAATAGGACGTCATCAGCATGACAACCTAGAATCATTGCCTATCATGGGATATCATTGAATTAATTACGTATGATAAAATTTAATAGCATGAAGGAAACTTTTATTAATATACTTGTAAGTTTTTATTAGATTTTCATAAAATTTGAAATGACTCGAAAAAATTCTACAACGATTATATATATTAAATTTTAAACCATTCGGTTGGGTAGTTTTTGCGCTGTTATATGCGGACAGACAGGCAGATGGATGGACCAGACAACGACTATAGGTGCTACGTATTTATATAATTACGAAAGCACCTGAAGAGAAGAAAGAAGATTACGTTTTTACGACCACATTTTACCAAGTTATGATAATTTAAATTTTAAGAATTTTAGCATTTTCTCGGACGAAAAGCTGAAAAGCGCCTTTACAGACCCGGAAAATGCTGATATTTCATAAAATTCAAAGTGCCATAAATTAGTAAGCTTTCGTCGCAGAAGAATAAATCTTTATAGTTATTGTTTTACTTATAAGAGCATGGAGAATGTTTTTTATACATGACTTGCGTATAAAAATTTAAATTTAGTATCCTTTTCAATAATAAGTTTTTTGACTTAAATGGCTTCAAAGATCACGTATTTTTGCAATTTGATGTATGTCTCTAATGGGGTAATGTATGTCCCTAATAGAGTAATGTATGTCTCTGATGTATGTTTCTATGGTTGAAGAATTAGCTATTGGACAACAATAACAAAGGACTACCCTTTAAAACAAAAATAGAGCAAAAATATTGAAAATTTATTAAAAACATACTCATTTTATTGAACGATATTAAAAATATTTACATTAAATTTTATGTCTATTTTTGCATAATCAGTCGATACCAAATGTTGGCAACAGACGTCTGCAAAAACGTGGTTTAAAATGAATGCGGTAACATATAACATGGTAAAAATTGAGAAAAAAAAAGCAAGTAAGAAGAATGTACGTTATAATCCAGCAAAAGATTAAATATTTGCCATTAAAATCACCCCTATTTAAAAATTCCTTCCGGCTCGGCCTACAGGTACAGGTAGATTTCAAAGTTAAGTACTAATTTCACCAAAAAAACTAAATCAAGATTAGAGATAAACCCAGTTTGTTAATTTTATCTGGCCGCTTTTGAAGAGTTTTTAATTTCATTTTTCTATATATAACAGCTGGTTTTCTCAGAATCATGTTACTACGATAACGTTTAAACAATCCCTACTTTCTTCATCCCTTGAGAATATTTTAAGTAATGTCATCCATTAAAGTTCATCTTATCAAAATCTTGTTACTAGAAAAGTTACAGATAATATTAAGAAGGTTTATACAGTAAATTTAAACCATGTGGTGATTGTTTCATTAAAGGAACTAAAGAACGCGTGCATTTAATAATGTAATCCTATACAGGACCTTTGAGGGTTATCAAAAATTTTCATCATGTTAATTATACTTTTTTATCGCCATAATGGTGGATTAACGGAGATGTGATTTTTCTTCTCCTACCCCCCCCCCCCCCCCCACACACACACACACTTTTTTTTTTGTAGTAGTAGGGATTTTTAAAAAATCAAAATTTTTAAAACGTTTTTACATGCGGTAACATATAACATGGTAAAAATTGAGGAAAAAAAAGCAAGTAAGAAGAATGTACGTTATAATCCAGCAAAAGATTAAATATTTGTCATTAAAATCACCCCTATTTAAAAATTCCTTCCGGCTCGGCCTACAGGTACAGGTAGATTTCGAAGTTAAGTACTAATTTCACAAAAAAAACTAAATCAAGATTAGAGATAAACCCAGTTTGTTAATTTTATCTGGCCGCTTTTGACGAGTTTTTAATTTCATTTTTCTATATATAATAGCTGGTTTTCTCAGAATCATGTTACTACGATAACGTTTAAACAATCCCTATTTTCTTCATCCCTTGAGAATATTTTAAGTAATATCATCCATTAGAGTTTATCTTCTCAAAATCTTGTTACTAGAAAAGTTACAGATAATATTAAGAAGGTTTATACAGTAAATTTAAACCATGTGGTGATTGTTTCATTAAAGGAACTAAAGAACGCGTGCATTTAATAATGTAATCCTATATACAGGACCTTTGAGGGTTATCAAAAATTTTCATCATGTTAATTATACTTTTTTATCGCCATAATGGCGGATTAACGGAGATGTGATTTTTCTTCTCCTCCCCCCTCCCCCCCCCACACACACTTTCTTTTTGTAGTAGTAGGGATTTTAAAAAATCAAACTTTTTAAAACGTTTTTACATTTTTAATTAAATATGCAGCTTAATTTTTTTTCAAAATGTACTTTTAGTTGAACATTCAAATGCAGAATTCACCATTCGTACCATATTTTAAAAAAAAATGAAAAGGTAAACTGTCCCCTTAAATGCGCTGCTTTTTGTAAAATTCTTAAATTGAGCTTATACACTATATGGCCAAAGGTGACCGGTCACTTGCAATTTTAGACGTTTTGTTATATATCTAGAAAAATACATGAGGAATTAACCTGAAACTGCAGGTGTGTAAACAGTATAGTATAGGTCATATATTTCCGCGAAGATGTTTCCCGAAACCCCATAGGGGACCGTCAACAAATTGAAAAATGATGAATATCTTTTGGATAACCCTATAAAAACTAATGTAGCAAAAGCGTTCAAACTCGAGATTATTAATAAGTGGCTTATTGTAATATACTGTACTCATTTTTATGAAGATAGCATGTATACTGGTAGAGAAGTTAAGGTTTTTATAAAAACAGTTCCAAATTCCGCCAAGTTTTTTGCTTACAATTTCCAGAATTCTTAATATAAAAAAAAGGTCTTTTCAGAAAATATGAGGAGTAACATTGTTCACAATAATCTACCATCAAAATTAAAAATTAATAAAAATTGTATGAAAAATGAGCAGGTGTACTAAAAAATGTTTCACTGCGCATGCGCGAATGCAATCAAAATATAATGCACATAATGTGTTAGCTAAATGTATAGAGCAACTTTTGTAAAAGTCTCAAAAACGTCGTTTGAAAAGTCTGATAATAATTGTTTATTGAATAAGCTCAAAATCCGTTGTTCCCAAAATGAAGCAAAATGATGAGGGGTTGTATCCATATATTCATTGATTAGTGCCAATATAGCATACACAATATTGCACGTACTACTGTATTTGGATACAGCCCCTCATCTTTTTGCTTCCTTTTGGGAATAACGGATTTTGAGCTTATTCTATAAACGATTATTATCAGACTTTTCAAACTATGTTTTTGAGACTTTCACAAAAGTTGCTCAATACAGTTAGCTAACACATTATGCAAATTATATTTTGATTCCGTTCGAGCATGCGCAGTGAATCATTATTTAGTAAACCTGCTCATTTGTCATACAATTTTTATTCTGATTGCAGTGTATTGTGTACAATGTTGTTCGTCACATTTTCTGAAAAGAACTTTTTTTTATATTAAGAACTCTGCAAATTATAAGCAAAAAACTTGGCGAAAATCGGGACTGTTTTTATAAAAACCTTAATTTCTCTACGAGTATGCATGCTATACTCATAAAAATGAACACTGTATATTACAAAAAGCCACTTATTAATAATTTCGAGTTTGAACGCTTTTGCTACATTAGATTTTACAGGTTATCCAAAAGATATTCGTTCTTTTTCAATTTGTTGACGGTCCCCTATGGGGTTTCGGGAAAAAATCTTCGCTGAAATATATGGCTTATACTATACTTTTTACACACCTGCAGTTTCAGGTTAATTTCTCATGTATCTTTCTAGATATTTAACAAAGCGTCTAAATTTGCATGTGACCGGTCACCTTTGGCCATATAGTGTATCTGGAAAATGTGAACGTGATCATATGTTTACGGGACTGGTTAAAATAGTATCGTATATACTTTTTGTGGCTTGTCTGTACTATCTGAAAATTAACACGTACGTGAGTTTAACCCTAGTCTCTCATTATATACACAACTTTAATTTTAAGCTAATTTCATGTGATGTTCAAATTAAATGTGAATTTA
The DNA here is from genome assembly GCA_963932465.1 of Maratus speciosus. Classification (NCBI taxonomy): domain Eukaryota; kingdom Metazoa; phylum Arthropoda; class Arachnida; order Araneae; family Salticidae; genus Maratus; species Maratus speciosus. Next base: position 15,133,096 of record OZ010787.1, on the reverse strand, counting down.
ATAGAAAATACATTTAATAAAATAAAATAGTTGGCTTATGGATGCTTAGTAACTTAATCTTTTTTGCAGCTGCCTCTCGGTATGTTATATTATCTATGTATTTAAAATATATTTGCATTTACAATAAAAAAATAGTTCCGTTTATATTTTAGTAATTTATCAGATTAAAATTAAAATTATGCAAAATAAAATAGACACCGATTAAAAATTCCATTAATTAATCGATTAAGAATTCTCTATTAACCCACTTAAAATCCTTCATCAATTCCCACCCCTAACAAAAATTAATTTCATAATGCACGCAGAGCAAATTTAAATTATTTCTATAACTTCCATAATAAAATTTTAATTTTGTGGCTATTGTTTCACAATAAACTTAAAAAAAAAAACTGAAAATATAGAGTAAAGCTTTAACAAAAACCAATTTCATAAAGCACGTAGAGCAAATTTAGATTATTTCAATGAATACTGGTAGTCATTTCATATGTTTTTCGGCTAACAAAACAGATTTAATGTATGTCTTAAATAATACATTGCACAATGTGTACATTTTTAATCAAGACAAAACTTCCTTATACCCATTTTCTTATTAATTATTTTTCTGAAACGTTCTAAGTAATTGAAAAAATTAAAAGAATTTTAATTTTCTGGCTATTATTTCATAATAAACGTTTTTAAAAAAACGCAAAAAGGTAAAGCTTTAACAAAAGCATATTTCACAAAACATGATGAATTTGAAACACGAAATTTAAAATAAATAGCGAATATGTTAAATTGTTTGATATGCTTTACTAACGTATTTTTGTTTATATTGCATTTTTTTTAAGCCCAGATTCAATTTACGTACATTTTTTTCCCTCTAATTCTATGTCTGAAAAGTTCAAAATTATAGAAAAAACGAACATTATCTTGGAATTTTAATTTTGTGGCTATGTTTTACACTGAACTAGGAAAAAATACAAAAACAAACAGACTTACAGTAATATGTGGGATTCTATTGAAACTGAACCAGGATAGCCTTACCTACAAAAAGAAATATATATGTGTATATATATATATATATATATATATATAAATAGATTTTTTTTATAATTTATAAACATTTTAGCTAAGAAAAACCGACTTCAAAAACTACTACAAAGTAAAATAAAAGCAATGCATTGCTATAGCAGCAGCAGTTGCGTGCGTGGCTTTTTCCAAATCTGATCCAATTACATGGGCAGTTTATTTTTTTAATTGACAGTTTTATCAACCTCACCCATTATGCGGTAAATACTTGATTTTATATTAAACTAAAAAAGTTCCTGCCAGCTCGGCGTATATCATAATATATCATATATCATATATATACACTGGTGGACAAAACGTAAGGACCACGGTTATTTTCAACGATTACCGTTAGAAATAGATCCGCAGCAGCATGTGTAAATTTGCATGAATGCGGAATGTACTCTCTTTTGTGAAACTTATGCAAATTTTGTACTTCCGCTTTTGTCGATCACGTGACAACAGAGATAAGAAATTTTAGGCAATCAACGCACAGTGGAGTATTTGGTGGATTTAGCCGGCCAAAAATATTTCTTGTAGAAAAATTGGAGTAAAGTTTTTAATGATTAACTTTTCAGATTATTATCACTTTTTAGTAGTTTTCATTGAAAAATAGGATTTTTAAAAATATATATACAAGGTATATGGAAAACATTGTAACATGTAACATGCACTGGAATTGCAACAAAATGTTAATGAATACTCAATATTAATCTTTTCATATAGAGTAATCATATATAGATAATCATATAGAGTAATCATATAGAGTAATCATATAGAGTAATCTTATAGAGACTCATCTTTTCATACAGAGTAAGTCAAAAACTAAAATTTGTAACACAATATTGCAATTCCTTTTAAAAATCCGAATATAAATAGTATTTTTACTAGGGATTGTCCGAATACCGAATAGTTGATTCGGTATTCGGTGGTTCGGCATGTAAACCGAATATTCGGCTTCGGCCGAATACTTAAAAGTATTCGGCCGAATAATTACAGATAAGTATTTTTTTAGAATTAGAAGAATTCTCTTTTACTTAGCAGTAGAATAGGCTAAACAATCAGTTTCAATATTATGTGCATGAGTTCAGAGTTCAGCTGCACTACAAAAAACAAGTCAAAGGCCTTTTTTAATTAAAAAAAAAAAAAAACTTTTTCCTGCCTAAAATAGTCTACATAGGGCAGAAATAAAAACAAATGTCTACAATAGAGAAAAAAAAGCACATCTTTCCCTTATCATTTAATTTTAATTGCTTCTACATTATTTTTTTTTAATTTAAATTTATTTAATGTGTACTTTCTTTAATATACACATCAAATAAGTATATCAGAGTTCATATCTGTATATCTAAGGTTATTAAATACACACATCAAATAAGTATACCCCTATGCCTACCCTATAGCTTTTATAACCGTTATATCAAAATCACTCAAATTTGTTATCTTCATAGCCATAGTGTTAAAATATTAATCAAAATATAAATATCTATCAATAATTTGACAAAAAATAGTTAAATGTACAAACTGATATGATACCTTTCGTATTTTGAGAACATTCCTATTCAATATGTTTATAATTAGACTTAGACAATCAGTAAATCAGTTTAATGATAACATTGTTTCTTTTTATTTAAATGAACTTTTGTTTTTCTGACAATCCTTATCCTTAATAATAGCCTGTATAGTTTAATACTTTCATAGGCTATTTTTCGGTTATTGACTAGTCATAAAATAATAAAAAATAAGTGATGGATTAATGAATTTGTGAGTGGAAAGAAGTCATTCAATTTTTTTGTTAATTAGATTTAAGAATAAAAATGTAACTGAATTAAATTATTGAGAATTTAATTTCAATTAAAGTTTATTAAAAGAGCTAATATATGCAAAAATGCGTATGAAAAATTTTCAAGTATTCGGTTGCCGAATACCGAATATTCGGCATACACTTCGACCGAAGCTTCGGTATTCGGTATTCGGCAAAATTGCTGGTTCGGTCAATCCCTAATTTTTACCATTTTGTTATCATGACTCTGTGGATGTTTTAAAATCGATATCAAATTACACTATATATTTAATAAAAATATGCTCAGAATTTACAAATTTACTTTTTAAATATTAGGTTTACCGGAAAATTCTGTCGCATAATGTTCTTTCACGCCTATTTTTTAAAAATTCAGATTTCTTCATTGGCGCCACTTTTTTGAAATGGTAAAATTCCCATTGTTTTCACTTTAATGTGAAATGTGAAAACTATGGGAATTTTACCATTTCAAAAAAGTGGTGCTAATGAAGAAATCTGAATTTTTTAAAAAGTAAGCGTGAAAGAATATTATGCGACAGAATTTTCCAGTAGACCTAATATTTTTATATCTTATTTTTTATTAAAAAACAAATGAAATTCAATGAATTAGCTTTTACAGAGTTAATCAAAAGTAATTAAATGAAATCAGACATTTAGTTATAACTTATATCATTTATTTTATTTAATATATATAAAATATTACAAAAATTTCACACAAATTAATATATATACATATTCGATGACAAAATATCAAGGTTATTCATCTGATGATTCGTCTTCGGAATAACTTTCATCACTATTGGGATCTAGGTCACACTGATGGGATATATGAAGGCTGTAAATTTCAGCAGGAAAAAGTAATGCTAAAGTCTCGAAGAAATCTCGTTAGTTATGTTCAAATTGTTAAAGTGTTTTGAAATAGCTTCATAGATGAATCAATGCATTTTTGTTTTTGTTTCAGATGCGGCATTGCAAATTTTACCATCAACCATGGTTAATAACATGGTGTGTTTTACATCATAGACATTTCCGTTTAAGATTACTTTTGCTCCTTCTAGTGTGTTGCTTTCACGCTCAATGTACGAAATTTCTTCCATAGTGATATATACAGACTCTTTTACAAACTTAATTCTCATGGGCCGACAGAATCTAGGCGATGAACGCGTTGGAGTTTGCCAACTGGTACTTTTGTCTAATATTAAAAAATAATCTATTAATCAAACAGTATTTAAAAAATATATTGGTCAGATACGTAAATTGGAATTTTTTTATGACCGAAGATGATACATTCTGACAACAATTGCAAATTATCTGTCATAGAATACACTTCGAATTGAAAGAATAATGAAAACATTAGCATTTACAAAAACACGCAGTTGTGTTTTTGAAAGGAATTCTTCTGAAATCGCAGTTTTTCGCAGCTACTATTTTCAAAATTATTAAATACATATATTGAACTCTCATTTAGTGAAAAAAAAAAAAAAAAAAAAAATCATCGGGATCCATCCTGATGTATGACAGATATTTTATAGAATATTGAAATTAACAATACAAATTTCAAAAATATACAGCACATTTTATGTCGCTTTATAATATATGTTAAATTAACAAATATAAATATATTCATGTGCAATGTAAACATATATACATGGGCTTTAACAATACATAACGATATGGTATAAGGAAAAGTTTAGGGAGAAAAAATCACACTGAAATAAACAGGCACAAAATCGAACCGCAAAGTGCAAATAAAAAACTTACTGATACAAGCAAATTTTACCTTCCCTGGAACTCGTTTGCTCAAGCAACGCAAAAATTTATATACGTACGGTGAATCACCATCTATTTATATTTTTATCTCCTAAACTGCGTTTCGAAAAATTGACTTTTGGCCGGCTAAATTGGAAAAATACTCCACTGTGCGACGGGATCTGTGAGTTGTCATTAGATGTAAAAATTGATGGAGATGGAGTGAAGCTTGAACATTGAAATTTTGAACATGTCTTTGAGGCATCATTTAGATGATATTACTCGTGATGGAATAATCGGAAAGTTGGCAGAAGGACGCAAAATGAGAGATGTTGTCCGTGAATATAACATCGTGCACAGTATTGTTTCTAGGCTGTGGGCGGCATTCCAAAAGAGTGGAATATGTACTAGGCGCACGGGAGGAGGTCGTCCTAGCAGTACGGCGTCCCAAGAAGATCGCTATATTGTTATTTCGGCAAAAAGGAACTGACTCAGCAAAGCTGGTCAATTAGCAAATCAACTTTGCACTACCACAGGAACTATAATATCGTGGAAAACTGTTGCAGGACGTTTGAAAAAGGGTGGACTATACGCCGAAGTCTTGTCGTGGGTGTCCCACTCTCGAGACGCCAACGTAACGCCCGTTTACAGTGGTGCCGTATGCATCGCAATTGCACTGATGACGACTGGTCTACCGTGCTCTTCTCAGATGAGAGTAGACTCAGTTTATCGTCTAATTGTAGACGTAAACCGATATGGCGCGAGGTTGGTAGTGCTTACTGTCGCGAAAATATTCTAGAAAGAGATCGATGTGCGACATCAAGTATCATGGTGTGGGTAGGCATCATGTTCAATGGCCGCACGGACCTCTATGTGCTTAACCAGGGATCCATGACCGGTAGACGCTACACTGAAGATGCTACATTGAACTGCTTCCACATGTTCGACTTTTTCGAGGTGCTACGGGCGAAAAGTTTCGTTTTATGGATGATAACGCACTTTGTGATCGCACACAGTCTGTACAAGATTGTCTTGAGGCCGAAAATATCCAGCGCATAGACTGGCCAGCACATTCTCCTCACCTGAATCCCATTGAAAATGTATGGGGTGCCTTAGGGAGACGACAAGTACCTTCCACAAACACGGAAACCCTCATCCGTGCAGTGAAGTAGGAACGGGGCAACTTGCCTCAACAGCTACTGAATCATGTTGTTCTGAGTATGCCACGCCGTGTAGAAAGTTGTCTCGCATTACACGTTGGCCACATCCCTTATTGATATGGCACTGACGACTGTTAATTGTGAGTATTTTGCTTTCTTTGTACAGTCATGTTTTCGGACAATATTCACCTTTCAGAAAAAGAGCCTCTGGTAATACCCAGTACAGTATACAAATACATCCTTTCAACAACATTTTTATAATAAATCCCGTGTAACATTCTTGTTCCATGCAGCGAAACATGCCGCGCCATCTATAATTAAAATCTCAGTGACTAACATCTGAAGTGAAGTGAAGTAAGCTTAAGTATTGTGTTGAGATGTGAGTGTCGGGGAAAGTGGCGATGCGCTGCTTCTGTGTTAAATAAGGTGTTACATAAAGAAACCAGCGCCTTTAAATAATTTGCGCTAAAGTGTGAGTTATTCTTCAAGGTCCGTCGACCCAACGGAGGAGTATAATTAAAATAATTCGTGTGCTTTCGATAACAAGAACAAATTCGAACAGTATGTGATTTAGTTTCTGTTTGTGCTTAAAGATGTTTAGTTCACCATTGTTGTGAGAGTGTCGTGATAATTTGTGCCTAATAAGAGAAGTTTGCGACTACGAAGATTTCAGTATGGAGATATTATTTTTATAAATGTGACCGTGGAGTTATACAGCGAAATCTACTTCGTGATTGCCGCAGCGACTGAGGTAAGAGCAATTTTCCTAGTTTTGATTTAGTTAAATTATGTCTATTATTGATAATTTAAATAAAGACGAGCTTAAGCTTGTTGTTGAGGAATTAGGTTTAACTGCTCCTGAAAGCAGTAAAACTATAGAGTTGAGAGATATTATAGAGAAAAGTGAGCACTACTCAAATGAGCAATTAATGAAAGACGTAGTCAATTCGGTTGTTGAGGAGTATAAGTCGCGAAAAGAAACTGAGAAATCTAAACTAGAATTAGAGAAAATTAAATTAGCGCAATTAGAAAAGGAGTTAGAAATAGCAAATATTCGCAAAGTACCTTCCCAAAATTCTGAATTTGAAAAAATTAAATTAGCTCAGTTAGAAAAAGAATTAGAATTGGCCAAAGTGCGTAGAGGTTCCTGCGAAAATTTGTCGTCAGAAAAATCGGAAACGGAAATAGTGAGCAATAACCTAGAAAGTTTTATTAAAAGTGTTAAAACATTAACTATTCGTGTACCGGCGAGAGCTGAGTCATTTAATCTTTTCTTTCAATCACTTCAAAAAGAGTTCAAAACTAAAAATGTACCCGAAGAGTTTAAGGCAGAAATTCTTCTAAACATTCTCGGGGAAAAAGCGAGTAATTTAATGATTCATTTGTCAGAGGAGGAGTTTATTAGTTATGATAAATTGAAAACTATAGTCTTAAAGGAATTTCAACCTACAGCGCAAGGGTGTTTAAATAATTTCCGGAAAACGCAAAAATTACCGTCAGAAAATTACGTTCAATTTGCATCTAGGTTGAAATCAATTATTCTATATTACTGTAGTCTGCGTGAAGTAAATGATTTTAAATCATTATGTGATCTGAATGTTTCAGACAGAATTTTCAATTCGTTAGATCGCGAATTAATGAGTCATATTGCAATTAAACAGGCAGGATCATATTTTAAACCACAGCAACTTGGCAGAGAATGCGATATTTTCTTATTGGTTAAAAATAAAAACAGAAATGAATCAAATTCGAGAAATTTCGTAAATGAAAATAAACAAATAGCGGGAAATAAATTGCGAAATGCACGCCCTGAAAGGGGGGTCTCAAATGTTTTCCTTTCGGAAACAAAAAATAATAAATGTATTTTGTGTAAACCTACTGCGTACCATGCATTACATTCTTGTCCGCAATTCAAAAAACTTTCGATAAAAGAAAGAGTTGAAGTTGTGAAATTAAATAATGCATGTTTCAAACGTTTAAATTATAATTGTTGCATACAGAAATGTAATTATAAGAAATGCGATTGTGGACTACCCCATAACAAACTGATTCATTTTCCGAGGGAAGAAAATGATTTGAGTAATAATCAAAATAAATTTCGAGGTCATGTGTCTTAGGCAGGTGCAGAAATAAAAAGTTCAGGCGAAGAAAAATTTTCCTTCCCTCCAAGCCAGACTGTCGCCACTAGTTTCGAAAAAAATAAAACAAAAACTGTGTTGAGTACGGCTCGCATTTTCATGAAAGATAAATTTTCGGAATGGCAGGAAGTTAGATGTTTATTGGATGACGGCTCGGAATCGTGTTTGATAACTTCTCAGTGTACTAATCGACTGCAACTTAAAATTAATAAAACAAACACTTTAATTTCGTGTTTAGATGATTCTTCTATCACAGTAAAGGGTTGCGTAAAGACAAAAATCGGGAATAGAGATAAAAGTTTTGAAAGGGAATTGAATATGCTAGTAGTAAAGAAAATTACAGATTTAATTCCGCAAAGAGTGATTAATGTAAATGTTGAGGTTCCAGATTTAAATATGTTAGCAGACTACCGATTTAACTATCGTGATAAAATTGATCTGTTGATAGGTGCGGAAATATTCTATGAATTATTAAGACCAGGACAAATATATTCTCAGAGTTCGAAATTACTTTTTCAAAATACTGTATTTGGATACGTGGCTAGTGGAAGCATAGAACAGGGAGATGAGGTTAAAGTTCATTGTGGACTAATTCGGGAGGAGGATTTAAACAAAACATTAAAAAAGTTTTGGGAAGTCGAAGACATTGAGGTAGAGTTACCAAAAAGTAAGGAATTTGAGATATGCGAGAAACATTTTGCGCGTACGCATTGAAGAAATCCTGAAGGTAGATACGTAGTGAAAATGCCTTTAAAGGAAAATCCTTCGTGTTTAGGCCGATCTAGGGATCTTGCTCTCAAAAAACTCAGGTCACTGTGGACTCGCTTATCAAGGGATGATCAATATTTTAAGCTGTATAAAGAATTCTTAAAGGGATACGAAGATTTAGGGCATATGAAACAGGTGAAAGATACAAAAGAACCTGATATTGTGTACTATGCTCCACATCATGGTATATTTCGTCCAGAAAAATTGACAACTAAACTCAGAATTGTTTTTAATTGTTCTGCCGCGACAACAAATGGGACATCCCTAAATTCATTACAATATAATGGCGGAGTCATCCAAAACGACTTATTTACAATTATGATTAGCTTCCGAGAACATGTTTATGCTTTAACTGCAGATGTCAAGATGATGTATAGAATGATTAACATTGACCCTAGTCAGCATTCGTTGCAGAGAATTTCATGGAACGATAATTTTGAAAAAGAACCAAAAATTTTCGAATTACAAACAGTGGCTTATGGAACGGTCAGCGCGCCCTATTTAGCAATGAAAACGCTCAATCAACTATCAATCGAGGAAGGAAATAATTTTCCAATTGCAGCACCAGTTCTTCGTGAAAACATGTATATGGATGACATTTTGTGTGGTGCACCTACGCTTGAGGAAGCCAAAGAGTTGCAGCGGCAACTCATAGCGATTATGCATAAGGCAGGTATGCAACTTCATAAATGATGCACAAGTGATAAAAATCTTTCGCTGACACCTGGAGAAGGGTATCATTTTGAAAACAACATTGAGACTAAAACGTTAGGGGTTTCGTGGAACCCAAGGGATGACTGTTTCCTATTTAGAGTTAAAGTAGAATTGAGTGATTCCTATACCAAGCGACAAGTATTGTCGACAATTGCCAGAATTTTTGATCCACTAGGACTTCTTGGCCCAGTTATAGCGAAAGCCAAAATATTTATGCGGAGATTGTGGAGAATTAATATTGACTGGAATGACGAGCTCCCTGAGTCAGAATATCACGAGTGGCACCAATTTCTTATATCGCTTAAAAGTGTTAATAATATACAAATAAGTCGACGCATTATAATTGAAAACCCGGAAATTGTTGAAATACATGGCTTCGCAGATGCCTCAGAACGTTGTTATGGAGCAGCGGTTTATTGTAAATCTTATGATTCTCTAGGAAATGTGATGGTGAATTTAATAGCTAGCAAATCACGTGTTACACCAGTAAAGAGTCTAACTATTCCCAGACTTGAACTATGCGCCGCAGTTTTGCTAACCAAGCTGGTAAAAAGAGTCTTATCATCCATGAAAGTAATAGTTACTAATGTTTTCCTGTGGTCCGATTCAACTATTGTGTGAGCGTGGATTCAAAAGGAACCTATTGATCTCAAACAATTTGTGCAGAACAGGGTGGCTAAAATTCAAGAAAACTCTAGTCCTGAGCAGTGGTATCATATCTGCTCTGAACATAATCCGGCTGATAAACTTTCACGAGGTATGGATCAAGATAAACTCATTGATTGTGACTTGTGGTGGCATGGACCCATTTTTCTTAATAACACTGACTATCACCAAAATTCAGTAATAATACCAGAAGCTAATGAAGAGTTCAGAAAAGAGCTCAAAACAAATTCAAATCCTTTTAATGAAGTTAGTGTAATGAACTGTAATGTTACAGATAACTCTTTTGTTAATGACTTAATTAATCTTAGTAATAATTATATAACTATTTTACGTATTCTTAGTTATATTTTCAGGTTTGTCATGAATGCAAGAAACCCACTTTATAAGTGTGGTGGGCCTTTGTCAACTTCAGATTTGGAGCATGCAGAGATTTATTTAATTAAATCTGTCCAAAGGGCAGAATTCAATGCAGACATACGTAGTCTGCAAACCAAAGGTTCGGTAAGTCCAAGTAGTAAGCTAAGAAGCCTCAACCTATACTTAGATGAATTTGGAATTTTAAGGGTTGGAGGCCGGTTAGATATCAGTGATTTAAATTTTCCGAGAAAGCATCCAGCGATTTTTCCTAAGTCTAATAATTTTACTGTAATTGTTATAAATTATTATCATAAAAAATACCTTCATGTCGATGCTTCAACATTACTTTTTTTGGTAAGAGAAAAATTTGGCCAATAAATGGTCGGGCAACATGTCGAAAGGTAGTTCATCAGTGCATCCCATGTTTTAAAGCTAAACCAGTTATTGCAAATCAATTGATGGGCGATTTGCCCAGGGATAGAGTTCAATTGGACTACTGCTTTAATATTTCGGGAGTAGATCTGTGTGGCCCATTTATGGTCAAAGTGGGGTATGCACGTAGAACTATCTTGCAAAAAATTTATATCTGTATTTTTGTTTGTTTTGTATTTAAAGCTGTACATATAGAAATTGTTTCAGACTTAACCTCCGAATCATTTATTGCTGCATTGAAAAGATTCATTGCACGCAGAGGTAAGTGTGCCAAATTGTATTCGGATAATACGAAAAATTTTATTGGTGCAAATAAGATTCTTAAGGCTTTTTATGAGTTAGTAAAAAAACCTGATGAGAAATTAGCAGCATATTTATCCACGGAAGGCATTGCGTGGAAATTTATCCCTCTCAGGGCACCCAATTTCGGGGGTCTTTGGGAGGCCGCTATAAAATCATTAAAGTATCACTTTAAGAGAGTTGTGGGACGTGCTAATCTCACTTATGAGGAACTTCTTACAGTAGTCATACAAATTGAGGGAATTCTAAATTCCAGGCCTTTGAGTCCATTATCAGATGATGAGAATGATTTTGGAGTCTTAACTCCGGCCCATTTTCTGATAAACAGGCCGTTAAATTCCATTATTGAGCCTGATTTAACCAATATAAGAGAAAATCGCCTCAAAAAATGGCAACAAATAACTAAAATTCTACAACTTTTTTGGCGTAAATGGCATCATAATTATTTAAGTGAATTACAACAAAGGGGTAAATGGAGATTTGAAAAAGATAATGTAAAAATCGGAGATTTAGTGGTGTTAGTAGAGGAAAATTTACCGACAAATAAGTGGCAATTAGGCAGAATTATTGAGGTGTATCACGGTAACGATAACAAAATTCGAATAGTTAAAGTAAACACTCAAAATGGAACTTTTAAAAGGTCGATAAGTAAATTATGTATTTACCCATACCTGATCCCCTTGACAATTCAAACTTAAAAAAAAAAAAGTAATTGTGTATATATGTGTGTTGTATTGATATTTTTTCAAAGGATTGTATTTAATTAATGTATAAGTGAATTTTTGTATTAATTTGTGTAAATTAGAGTACTTGGTAAAAATTGATATTGAATGTTATAAACATGTCAATGGGGGCCGGTATGTTCCATGTAGCGAGACATGCCGCGCCACCTGTAATTAAAATCTCAGTGACTAACATCTGAAGTGAAGTGAAATAAGCTTAAATATTGTGTTGAGATGTGGGTGTCGGAGAAAGCGGCGGTGCGCTGCTTCTGTGTTAAATAAAATGTTACTTAAAGAAACCAGCGCCTTTAAATAATTTGTGTTAAAGTGTGAGTTATTCTTCAATTCTGTTAATGCTATTGTTTGCTTCTTGACCCACAATCTCACGTAGATTCTCATTTACGAGTACATTTCTTCTTGGTCCTTAAGTTTTGTCCACCAATGTATATAATCATGTTAATACGATAATTTTTTCTTCAACCACTATTATTATTATTTTTTTCTTTTTGCTGGAAGACTTTGTCCTCTCAAAAACGTGTCAATATAAAAGTTGTGGATAAGATTACGAAGATTTATAGTATATTTAAGTGGATTTGATATCTTGTGAATTGACGAAGTTATGACTTTTTTTCTTCTTAAAACCTAATTTTTTTCGCCCTTTGAGCCTATTTTTAATGATATAAGAAAATCTGTCATACTTAAATTTTTGGTCCTTTTTCTAGAAGTAACAATAACTTTAAACTGATTTGATATGTATTATAATTAAGAAGGTATGGGTATTTTTCTGTTTTCACAAAATCCTCCCTATTTCCATCCCCTTGGTCCAATTTTTCCCATTAAAGAACTTGACCGATATTTTATGCATCAGTTTGAAAGAGATTTATGCCGAATTATGGAAATTATCGTGTCCATAGAAAAGTTATGCATAAAATTTTGAACTGGGGATGATTTTGGGTTCTACGGGTCATGATCGGCGTAGAACTGCAAACATTTTTCAGAAATTCCAACATAGGGGTGAATGTAATAGGTAGTATTTCTTCTGAAATCTACCTAAATACACACGCGTCCAATTGAAATCTCCTCTTTTTTTAAGTCACTTAAAAAATGGAATTCATTTTGATACAAAAAGGAAAATCTGTTATACTTACCAGAATATTAATTTTCTCCCATCGTAATAACAAAATAATGAGCAGAATAAATATTTTTTTTTATTTTTTTTTTCTTGTTCTTTATAGAACACGAAATGGAAAATTGAAAAATAAATAGAATACAAATAAAAAATGAAAATGTATAAGGAAAAGATTGAAATATTAGACATATAAATTATTATATTTGAATAATAAAGAAATTATAGTTTTTTACATAAAATATATATTAAACAACCGCTCAAGCCTTTTGATATACAGTGATGAATCGAAATGCAAAATAGGTCTTGATACCACAGTACCAGAAAATTTTCTAACAATCTCCGAGAGATATTTAAGCTTTCTATTTTGAAGATAAAAGTCTATTTTCTGTTATTGTTAGATATTTAATGGTTTCCACTTGAAACGGCATAAAAATATTCGTAGACAGTAGACTTATTTTACATTATTGAGGACTTATTTCATGTGAATTTAATATGCAATAACAGTTATCCGTGTTAGCTGAAAAAAATCATGGTTTTGATATGCGCCAGTGACTTGCTTGACTTTCAGAATTAATTATTTGCTGAAAACGTTGATTGTCTTTGAATGGAATATCTATAATGGAATTAAAAAAAAGATTGCCCAGTTAAACTGATGGCATTGAGCTCAAAGTCTATTGATACTAATTGTACATTACAGCCTTATTTTTTCTAAGAATAATGCCGCTCGAAAAATGAAGTAACGGGGGGATAAGCTCCCCCATTTAATCCCTTTATACTTAACCAATAAAGCCCGAAATCTAATCAGGGAAGCGCTTTATCAGAATAAACCGGTATACCAAATTAGAAGCAAATCGGATATTTGTGCATAAAAATCTCATTTATCAAAATTAAGTGGGGATTAAACCCCCGTTCTCCACCTTTTATACTTAACCAATGAACTCTCAAAACTAATCAGGAGAGCGCCTTTACAGAATAAACCTATATACAAAATTTGAAGAAAATAGCATATTTCTGCATGAAAAACCCATTTATCTAAATTAAGGGGAGGATTAGCTCTCCCTATTTCTCCCTTTTGTACTTAACCAATGAACTCCTAAAACTAATCAGGGAAGCACCTTATCAGAATGAATCTACATAGAAAATATGAAGCAAACCGGATATTTCTGCATGAAATACCCATTTATTTAAATTAAGGGGGGGGGATTAGCCCCCACCCCCCTTTATACTTGAGCAATGAGACCCCAAACTAATTAAGGGAGCGCCTTATCAGAATAAGCCTATATAAAAAACTTGAAGGAAATCGGATTTTTCTGCATGAAAAACCCATTTATCTAAATTAAGAGGGAGATTACCCCCTTACCCCCCTTTATACTTAACCAATGAACCCCCCAAATTAATCAGGGAAGCGCCTTATCTGAATAAACCTATATCCAAAATTTGAAGCGAATCGGATATTTCTATCAAGAGTAATCGCGTTACGTACATACGTACAGTCGTGGGAAAAAAAAGTAAACACCCCCTACTAACTCCTCAACAAATTATCGTAGGAGAAAGTTACTGGTACCGAACGATTGGAAATAAAGTCTACTTTTAAATGATGTACATAAAATTTGTTTAAGGGGCCATCTACATATTAAAACGAACCATAACTTTGTTTTTTTCAATAGCAGTACCCAATTCTGACAGCATAAATGAACTCTACACTCTTTAATTAGCCTAAAAACGAATTTTTATGCAATTCGTACCGTAAGTTTCCGAGAAATTAATTATTTTAAAATGAGCGTATTTTAAGGGCTGTATCCAAATTGAAGTTCCGTACTGGATTGTTAACTGAGAGAGCCGCCTCCTTGATCAAGGCACCTTAAGCGCCACTCAAGGAGTCAATGAAGCTTGTTAGATTACAGTACGGCAGAATAAATTTCAAAATGTCTACTCACTTCCATCATAGACGGCCCCTTAAACCATCATTTTGCCGTTTTTTAAGCATAATGTGAAAACTACTTGGAAGAAAAATGTGAAATTTTTGAATTTCCATAAAGCAGGACTTAATAAATCTAAATCCATCAAAAAAATTGTCGGTTGCAATTCATAATTTTTTCGAATATTAATTTCATAATTCATAATTCATATCATAAAATTATAAAAATTGCAAATTCAGCTTATTTATGTTTGGGTATATTAGTATTATTACCACAAAAAAAAAAAAAAAAAAAAAAAAAATTAGCACATTAGGAGCATAATTTCGGGAGATATAAATAAAAATATGAAAATATAATTTAACATTAGAAGCAATAAATTTTGAATGTTTATAATTCAAAAACTTATCATTCAAATGACTTGAAATTTGGTGTCTAGGCATAGTTTGAACCGAAGATTTGAAATATCTCGTTAAAATTGGGTATTGCCATTGAAAAAAATGAAGTTAGGATTCGTTTTAATATGTAGATGACCCCCTAAGAAAATTTTATATACATCATTTAAAAGTAGACTTTATTTCCAATCGTTCGGTACCAGTAACTTTCTTCTATTGTTGAGGAGTTAGTAGGGGGTGTTTACTTTTTTTTTTTCCACGACTGTACATACATGCAGAACCTGCGGGCACATTAGCTCTCAGGCTTTGATAGCCAGTGAGCTAAAAACGTGTCTGTACGAAACGATGACGTCATTTTGATGGTGGCAACAGAAGACGATTAAATTTAATTTTTATCTTTTATTGCAATTTTTTTAATTTCTAAATACTGCACATTTTCAACTTTTACAATGTCGAATAGAGAAAAAAATGTGTGAAATTCATAACTTCGTCAATTCTCAAGATATCAAATCCACTTGAATTTATTATAAATCTTCTTAATATTATCTACAACTTTTATATTGATAAGTTTGTGATAGGATTAACTCTTACGGAAAACAAATAAATAAATAAAAACGAAGAAAAAATGGGGGGAGGGGGGGGTTGAAGAAGGAAAAAATCCTTACCTTCGTCAATTCGCAAGTTGTCATATCCGCTTAAATTTATTAAAATCTTTTAAATATTAACTACAACTTTTATATTGACAAGTTTCTGATAGGACTAACTCTTACAGCAAGCAACAAAAATAAATAAATAAATAAATAAATAAATTGGGGTTGAAAAAAAAAAACTATCGTATTAACATCATTCTGATAAAACCAGCTTTTACAGAAAAATGAAATTAAAATCTCATCAAAAGCGGCCAGATAAGATTGTTAAACTAGGTTTATCTCTAATCTTGATTTAGTTTTTGTTGATGAAATCAGTACTTATCTTCGAAATATACCTGTGCCTGTAGGCCGAGCCGGCAAGGATTGTTTTTTCTTTCTTTTCCTTACTACAGAATTTGCAAGGACTTGCACTAGATAACAAAATTTTTACAAATAAATAAGTTAAATACATAAAATTTAATAATTGAAATTTAATTAAAATAATTCAATGTTTATTAAAAATGAAAGAAAACAAAACATAAGACTGCCCTTTAAAAACACCTTTTTTTCTTCAAAGATTTGTAGTTGCTATAATGAATTATAATAAAAAACATATTGTGCTAATTATTTGCGACGAAACACTAATAAACATATAGCATAACAAGTAAAAATTAAATTAAAAAATATATAAAAACCTGACTGCGTAAAAAGCGAACTAAATAATTATTTCTCATCAATGTGAAACTATATTTTATATTACTTACCTATTTTTTTATTTACTTGTATTGATGACTTTTAAGTTGTGTTTAATTGTTAGCTTCTATCTATAAACACTGTTTTGATGAGGCCTATAGATGTCTATGAAGGATAGAGTTGCAGTAAAGCTACAGATCCTACCTACACAACTTCCAGGTTGTGTAATATTTAAACGGAGCTCTTGACTGTAAAATTGTCAATGAAACATCGTCCTCATTTTGAAAGACCTATCCAATGATATGCTACTCAATATGGTGCGTAATTTTTTTCGTCTCTACCGCCAATTTGTATTTTACGGCCGCCAGTTTGAATTTATAAAAGTAAAACCTAACCTATAACCATCGGACGGTAAACACGAGTCGATAGAGACCTCATTCATTAAAACCCATCCAGCCGTTGGGATCTTTCGAGGGTATAAAGAAATCCACATACCCATATACGCGTCAAACACATAACCCTTCTTGACAGTCGGGTAAAAAGCACCTGAAAACTATTTATGCTATAACTTGGAATTTTTCAAAATATAATCTATAGGAAATAATTCATTTAAAAAACGGAGCTCTTTCTTAGAAAATAAAGTAGTAGAAAGGAATGAATTTTTAAGATATTTAAAAATCAAAAGATAAGCATGAAAATAATCAATGCATTTTTAAAATGTAAATCAATGTATGTACTTTCAATTAAAGAAATCTAATAAAAGCTTTCAAAATTTTAAAAATAGTAATATTTAATAAAATCATGACGAAATCCAATATTCCACATTGATTGTACAAAATACACAATATGAACACAATTCTCTACATAAATTCAATCATGGCACTGCTACTTCTACTTCTAGCTACCTTAATAACTATATAGACACTCCCATTTCAAACGAAGTGACGTATTTGAATGAATGGAACAGCAATTAATAAAATTATTCCCTGATGACGGTCGCAGGACTGCAGGCCGAAAGCATTACGAAATTTAAATAAAACGTATATTTTAAAGTTGTAACATCTAAATTATTTTTATCTTTGTCGCCATTTAAGCCAAACGGTTAGTTTTTAGGTGGGTTCGTAATTGTATAAATACGTAGCACCTATAATCGTCGTTCGGTCCGTCTGTCTGTCTGTCCGTCCGTCCGCATGTAACAGCAAAAACTACTCAACCAAATGGTCTGAAATTTAAAATATATAACATGTGCAAAATTTTGTCTATTCATTTCAAATTTTAGGAAAATTGGATGTATAGTTTAATTACGGGAACAGTCAAAAGTTTTCCGTTACATACGGCCAGTGGAAAAAAACTTATCTCAAGTGCATTTTAATGATGTTACAGCTTTTCGAACAGAATGAAATTGATATGCACTTATGAAGTGCACTAAAATATACATTCAGTACAATATGCGGTGTAAAAAATACTTATAAAACTAGTTATAGTACGAACGCACATCGTTTGCCACGTTTGACATGTAATTTCAAACCTTTTAAAGTTCATATTGTGTATTTTGTAGTAATATTTAATTTTCCCAGTCAGTAGCAATTAAGGGGACAGTTCACCTTTTCATCAATTTCGTTTATTTTTTAAAATATGTATATATTAAATTTAATTGTAATTTATTTCATTGTAAATTTAATTGTTTATTGTAATATATTAAAATTTAAATATATGTAAATAATTCAAAGGGTGAATGCACTGCATTTCAAAGTTCAACTACAAGTACATTTTGAAAAAAAAAATTAACTGCATATTTTAAAAAAGTTTTAAAAAATATGAATTTTTTAAAATCCGTACATACTGCTTTGCATAATGTTGATATTTTTGCCCATTTTTTTACAAACATTTTCAAATGTGTATTACACAAGACTATGCATTGATATTTAGATACGTCTAATATTACATTTAATATAATTTTTTTACTGATGTAAATAGCGTAAAACGGTGAAATCTAACACATCTTCATACACTTTTATTTAAAAAAAAATATAACAAAAAAACCGAAGGCTAATTCCATGCGCAGATTTATCACACATATAATAAAGAACATGTTCAAAAAAGTTTAAATCTCTATCTCAAATACAAAAAAAGCGTTAGCATTTTTAAAGCATGAAAGGGAAGAAAATATGAACATGAAGAAAAAGCCATTTAAAGTATTAATTTATGTGGGAAATTGCGCTGGGTGTATTAACAAAATTTACAATATCTCGCTATATAATTGCCGTTTGGGTAAAAATGAGATGTCAAAATATTCGCAATTAAACAGACTTTTTTTTAATATACTTAAAAAGAAAAAAAAATAAAAAAATAAAAAATAAAAATCGATATTTTGACCAATTTTTAGGTAAACTGTCCTCTTAAGTAATTATAATGCAATGAATATTAAAACTATTTCGTGAAGTATTAAATGCATAATAATTACCATACTCAGTATTATAAAAAACGGAAGCCCGCATTCTGTGTTACTGTGATTGTGGAAATTAGAAATCTATATTTATTTAAAATTATTGTGGAAATTGTCAAACTATTCGCAATTAAACATACTTTCATTTAATATAGTAAAAAAAGTAGATTTTTTGACCAATTTTAAGGTAAACTGACCCGTTAAGTAATTATGATGCAATGAATATTAAGACATTAATATTAAAACCATTTAATGAGATATAAATAAGTAATAAATCCCATACTCAGTAGTATGAAAAACGAACACCCGCATTCTGTGTTACTGTGATTGTGGAAATTAGAATTCTCGGAAACAGGTCAGGAAGCCCGCATTCTGCACGAAATAAGCAGGTTAGGAAACTATTCTTTTTAATACTCTCCAACATAAATAAAAAGTGTTGATGACTTTATCTGTTTGCCTTCCTTTCTATACTCTAGCATTAATAAACAGAGAGCGAAGGAATTTAGGTATAATCAGCTGGTGTAGCATTTAAATGACATCTTTCGATACTTTGGGGGGGGGGGGGATGAAATCTGATTTTATTACCCATTTAGAAAAAAAAACTATAATATTAAGTTTACTAAATTCTGAATTTGCAGCAATAAGTAATATTTACATTGTAGGTTACAGGTTTATTCTGTGAAATTGCACATTGCGACTGCTTCAATTGTAAAAAGAATTGCGTTCTTTTGAGATTTGAATTCTAATTTCGGAGCTAATGAAATGAAAATGAAATAATTTTGACGACGTTATACAAATATGGCGTCGTTTCGACGAACTTATCCAAAATTATTTCATATTTATGAATTAAAATAAATGTTTACAAAAATGTCATTTTTAGGTAGATTTCATTAGAAAAAATAAAAAGCTTCAAGTATCTATCAAATCATTTTTTTTTTCAGAAATGCGGAAAAAACTCTCAGCATTGCAATAACGCTTCTTGCGTTGAACTCTTAAACTTTCTTAGTGTGAGAAAATAAATAAATAGAACTTAATTCATCTTTAAAAAGTTAAATTTACGTGTGCAAACTACTTAAAATATGAGACAATATTTAAAAAAAGATGTTAAACTACTTTAATATCCTTAGTACTTTCAACTATAAAAACATAGCCTTCGTCAGAGAAATACAAGAAATACTACTGTTATTAACGTCTTATTTTCAAAATTCATGTAGATGGTGTCGAAAGGAGTGAAAGTGGAAGTCAATTTTTAGATCCGGAAAACATTGGGAAATAAAACTGGATATAGGAAAGTGGAATATTACTCGTTTTATGATTCTTTAAGCAAACTGTGCCAAATTCTGGGTATGTTGCAGGATAAAACGTCATTACAAACAGTATTTTCTTTAGTAATAATTTCTATTGTTTCTTAGAGTGTTTAGAATAATTTTTGGTAGTTTTCCTCATTAATTTTGAATGAAAAGAATCCTTTTTACAATAAACAAATAAAATTCACTATTAATAATTTTTTATTTTTGTCTATATTTGTTGAAAGAAAGTGGATTCAAGAAATTTTTCGACTATGTTTTCGATTAATTTCCACGATTTGGTATGTACCCCGAATAGGATTTGACTATTTTTAGACCGATGGATGTACGTCCGTCTGTCTCTAATGTGTTACACAAAAATCTTCATATTTAGTTGGATCTTGGTTGTGATATTTAGGAGTTTTCCGTCACTAAAAACTGACAGATTCTTCTGGCTGATTTTTCAGTGACTGTTTTTTCAGTGTCGGAAATCTCTGAAATTTCAAAAAATTAATGTAACATATCGCAGAGCGTTTTAGTCGTAGAAAAATAGAATATTTACTTTTTTACTTTTCAGAACATGGTTATTTTTGTTTTTTCAAAATATGACTTATTAGATCCAGGGACAGTATAAAAAATTAAAAAAAGTGTAACTTTTTGAAAATTAATGCCAGGATTAGATTAATTTTAACACAATTATTCTAATTGGTAAATATATCGTATGAGATGTAAATTTCCAACTTGGCAAAAAATGTCTGGACCAAGATTCGAACCAGGGTTCTCTTGGCTGAAGCCGCCAATGCAGTTTTTTTCTGTTGAGCTGATTCAGATATCAGACCAGATGATATAATCAATAAGGTTAGCTGGGTGAATTAGATCCAGCCGATTCGTCCGGGATAGCTCAGATGATAGAGCATTGGTGGCTTCAGCCAAGGGATCCCTGGTTCGAATCCTGGTCTGGACATTTATCGTCCAGTTAGAAATTTACATCTCATAATAGCAAGACTGTTTAATCAATATAGTCTACCTTATTTTTAACACTTTTTCAGTTTCCTTTGCCTACTTATCTCCATCAACAGGTACAAATTTTAGGTGTATTTCAATCTTTTTGGGACACCTTGTATATCGACATCTATGGAATGGAACATCACCAAATTCAATATGTTATACACTTATGAAAACCCTATTCTGCTTCAATTTTGGTTTTGGTTACTCAATATAGGTGACTGCTATGTGATTTTCTTTTACGATGAAAGTACCGCTCTTATTGGATAGAAATGCACAAAATTTTGATGTAAATCTACAAATCTAATAAGATGTAAATCTATAAAACCAGTTTTAGTAAAGCTACAGAAATCTGTCTGATTACTAAAATTTTATCGGTAATCCGGGAAAAATACATGATATTTTTTTTGCTGCAGTTAGATAAAAATTTCTAGGCATCCCAGTTTCCTAGAAAATTCTTAGTAATCTTACAGATTTTTTTTTTTTTAAGTATAAACATGAGTCTGCTACATGAATTTTTTTTGTTGCAGCTACATGAAAAGTACTAGGCACCCTAGTTTCCTAGAAAATTCCTAGTAACCTTACATTTTTTTTTTTTTTTTTTTTTTTTACAGTGTACCTGCATTATTTAAGTTAATATATCGGGGTGTTTCAGAACACAGTTTTGTAAACATCACAGATGTTTTGCGTGGAAATTCCTCATTTTTAAATTATTCCGCAGTGCGAAAAACAAGTTCTTTATATTAGCTCAAAACTTTTGATATCTCCTTTAACCCATAAAAGATGGATTTTTTTTCTCTCTTTAAAATGGAAATATTTCATTTCACACCACTTTTTCCGAATAGCAGTTTTTGTCTTATTTTATCGCGGAGTCATCAAAGACAGCGAATATTTCTCTTGGCAATTACTGGTGTGCAAACGACAAACGTATTGGCGCAGATATGCTGTTACATACGCAAAGCTAAGCTTTAAAGCTCCCCATCAGTCAGGCTGGAAATTCCCCTCTCCGATGCTAAAGCTATGGGCTTGGAATGCATCCGTATTTTCCCAAATTTCTTCTCGGAAAATTTAATTTTTTTTTCCTTTTGTTTTTTGTATGCTCTTCTTGAAGAATATTTTATCTTTTTTATTGGACAAACTATTTTTAAAATAGATTGTCAGTTTTATTTAAAGTGTTAAAATGTTAATTACAATTCGCCCGCTTCACTATTTTAATACTTAAAGTATAAAATTAAATATATATATTAGAAACATTTTGGCAAATAAGAAAGTCGTTTTAAATGTACAGTTTTAATATATGATGTAATTTTCACCTTAAATCGTTTCGCGTGTACTTTCTCTTTTAAGATTCCCGTGTAAATATATTATTCAACTTAAGAGTGTTTGGGAATATTATTATTTCAGCTTTTAAAATATGATCTAATTTTCATTATTACAAGTTTACCACGCGAATTAATTTAATTATTTTAGGCATCTTACATATAGCGATATTAAATATTTGGGGATTTTACATACACTGTATGGCCAAAGGTGACCGGCCACTTGCGATTTTAGGCGTTTTGTTAAATAGCTAGAAAACTACATGAGAAATTATCCTGAAACTCCAGGTGTGTAAACAGAATAGTACAGGTCATACATTTCCGTGAGGATTTTTTTCCCGAAACCCCATAGGGACCCGTCAACAATTTGAAAAAGAACGAATATCTTTTGGATAACCCTCTAAAAACTAATGTAGTAAGAGCGTTCAAAATGTAGATTATGACTGAGTGCCTTATTGTAATAAACTGTGTTCATTTTTATGAGGATAGCGTGTATACTCGTAGAGAAATTAAAGTTTTTATAAAAAGAGTCTCAAATTTTGCCAAGTTTTTTTACTTATAATTTGTAAAGTTCTTAATATAAAAAAAGTTCTTTTCAGAAAATATGACAAACAACATTGTACACAATACCCTGCAATCAGAAATAAAAAATAATAAAAATTGTATGAAAAATGAGCACGTTTACTAAATAATGATTCACTGTGCATGCCCGAATGTAATCAAAATACAATTTGTATAATGTGTTAGCTAAATGTATAGAGCAACGTTTATGAAAGTCTCAAAAACATAGTTTAAAAAGTCGGAAAATTATCGTTGATAGAGTAAGCTCAAAATCCGTTATTCCCAAAAGGAAGCAAAAGATGAGGGGTTGTATCCAAATACAGTAGTGCGTGCAATATTGTGTATGGTATATTTACACTAATCAATAGATATATGGATACAGACCTTATCTTTTTGCTTCATTTTGGGAACAATGGATTTTGAGCTTATTCTATCAATGATAATTTTCAGAAATTTCAAGCTATGTTTTTGAGAATTTTACAAAAGTTCCTCTATACATTTAGCTAACACATTATCCAATTTTATATTTTGATTGCGTTCGGGCATGCGCAGTGAAACATTATTTAGTAAACCTGGTGATTTTTCATGCAATTTTTACTGTATTATAATTCTGATTGCAGGTTATTGTGTACAATGTTGTATGTCATATTTTTTGCAAAGAACTTTTTTTATATAAGAATTCTGCAAATTATAAGCAAACTAGTTGGATATGCCAATCCCAAAACTTTCTTCTATCTTATACATCGTAATATTTCAAAAAGTTGATACACATGTTAATACTTCAATATTATTAGTTCAATACTATACCAACTTTGATTTTCATCTTAAATTTCTGCTTCAGTCAATTAAACGGATTAAAAACGTGTTAATCTACATCATGATATTTGTTAAAATTAATAGTTTTTCCTTATTCTGTTGTTATCAGATGTTTGCGTATAGCCGGCTTAGCAGGAAGCGAGTTCCCGCCGCTTCACGGGCCGCCGATAGACAATAGAACTACGAAAAATCAAGAAAAGTATACAGAAATAGCTATCACAGAGTCCTTTACAGCGCAATATTTCCAAATTTAAGGAGGGCCTGTTGGCCATATCCAAAAACATGCACAAAATATTTTGGTTCAATTGTATGCATAATTTTATACACTTTTCGATGGTACAATAAAGAAAATGGCACAAACATCGCTATTACAGCGCCCCCTCCCGGCAGATTTTTTTTAAATTCAGGGAGGACTTGCTTGCCATAGCCAGAAATATACACAAAAAATTTGGCACAATTCTATGCATAACTTCATACACTTATTGATGGTACAATAATGAAAATGGCACAGACATCGCAATTATAGCGCCCCCTTCTGGTGGAATTTTTTCAAGTTCAGGGAGGACCTACTGACCATAGCCTTACACATACACAAAAAATTGGTTCATTTCTATGCATAATTTTATACAGTTTTCGATGGTACAATAATGAAAATGGCACAGACATCGCTATTACAGCGCCCCCTCCAGACAGATTTTTTTTAAATTCAGGAAGGACTTGCTTTCCATAGCCAGAAACATACACAAAAAATTTGGTTCAGTTATATGCATAACTTCATACACTTTTCGATGGTACAATAATGAAAATCGTACAGACATCACAATTATAGCGCCCCCTTCCGGCGGAATTTTTCCTAATTCAGGGAAGACCTTCGTGCCATGACAAAAAGCAAACACAAAAAATTTGGCTCAATTCTATGCATAACTTCATACACTTTTCGATGGTACAATATTCAAAATGGCACAAAAATCGCCATTACAGCGCCCCCTACCGGCGACTTTTTTCCAAATTCAGGGAGGACCTGCTTGCCATAGCCAAAAACTAAAAATAAAAATTGGGTTCAATTCTATGCATAACTTCATACACTTTTCGATTATACAATATTCAAAATGACACAAAAATCGGGAATACAGCACCAACTACCAGCGATCTTTTTCCAAATTCAGGGAGGACCGTCTTGCCATGACTAAAAACAAACACAAAAAATTTGATTCAATTCTATGCATAACTTCATACACTTTCCGATGGTACAATATTCAAAATGGCACAAAAATTGCACAAAAATTGCTATTACAGCGCCCCCTACCGACGAATTGTTTCCAAATTGAGGAAAGACCTGCTTGCCGTAGCCAAAAACATAAAATTTTTTTTGTTTCAATTCTATACATTATTTGGTTCAATTCTTCATACACTTTTCGATGGAACAATATTCAAAATCGCACAAAAATCGCTATTACAGCGCTCCCTACCGGCGATTTTTTTCCAAATTCTGGGAGGACCTGCTTGCCATAGCCAAAAACTTAAAATAAAAATTTGGTTCAATTCTATGCATAACTTCATACACTTTTCGATGATACAATATTCAAAATGGCACAAAAATCGCGAATACAGC
The DNA here is from genome assembly GCA_963932465.1 of Maratus speciosus. Classification (NCBI taxonomy): domain Eukaryota; kingdom Metazoa; phylum Arthropoda; class Arachnida; order Araneae; family Salticidae; genus Maratus; species Maratus speciosus. The sequence goes on along the minus strand of OZ010787.1, from coordinate 15,107,435 downwards.
ACCCCCTATCGGCGATCTTTTTCGAAATTCAGAGAGGACCGTCTTGAAATGACCAAAAACAAACACAAAAAATTTGGTTCAATTCTATGCATAACTTCATACACTTTCCGATGGTACAATATTCAAAATGGCACAAAAATCGCACAAAAATTGCTATTACAGCGTCCTCTACCGACAAATTGTTTCTAAATTAAGGAAAGACCTGCTTGCCATAGCCAAGAACATAAAATTTTTTTTGGTTCAATTCTATACACATATACTTGTCATACACTTTTCGATGGAACAATATTAAAAATTGCACAAAAATCGCTATTACAGCGCTCCCTACCGGCGATTTTTTTCCAAATTCAGGGAGGACCTGCTTGCCATAGCCAAAAACTTAAAATAAAAATTTGGTTCAATTCTATGCATAACTTCATACACTTTTCGATGATACAATATTCAAAATGGCACAAAAATCGCTATTACAGCGCCCCCTACCAGCGAATTTTTTCCAAATTCAGGGAGGACCTGCTTGCCATGACCAAAAAATTTGGTTCAATTCTATGCATAACTTTATACACTTTCCGATGGTACAATATTCCAAATGGCACAAAAATCGCTATTACAGCGCCCCCTACCAGCGATTTTTTTCGAAATTAAGGAAGGACCTGCTTGCTATAGCCAAGAACTTAAAAAATTTTTTTTGGTTCAATTCTATACATAACGTCATACACTTTTCGATGGTACAATATTCAAAATGGAACAAAAATCGCTATTACAGCGCCCCCTACCAGCGAATTTTTTCGAAATTAAGGAAGGACCTGCTTGCTATAGCCAAGAACTTAAAAAAATTTTTTTGGTTCAATTCTATACATAACGTCATACACTTTTCGATTGTACAATATTCAAAATCGCACAAAAATCGCTATTACAGCGCCCCCTACCGGCGATTTTTTCAAAATTCAGGGAGGACCTGCTTGCCATAGCCAAAAATTTGGTCCAATTCTATGCATAACTTCATACACTTTTTAATGGTACAATGGCGACAAACAGACGGACATTTTCTATAAACATGATTTTTGGGATCTCTGACTCCTAAAACGTGTAAATCCGTCGAAAACCGGAAGTCAAAAGAAATTTCGATTACAATACTTTATTATATTGAAGATAGAAAAAAGTAAAAACTTGGCAAAATGTGAGACTGTTTTTATGAAAACCTGAATTTCTCTTCGAGTATACATGCTATCCTCATAAAAATGAACACAAATTATTACAATAAGCCACTTAATCGTAATCAACAGTTTGAACGCTTTTGCTACATTAGTTTTGACAGGGTTATACAAAGGATATTTGTTTTTTTCAATTTGTTGACGGTCCCTATATAGGGTTTCGGGAAAAAATCTTCACGGAGATATATGACCTATACTATACTGTTTACACACCTGGAGTTTCAGGTTAATTCCTCATGTATTTTTCTAGATATTTAACAAAACGTCTAAAATCGCAAGTGGCCGGTCACCTTTGGCCATATAGTGTATGATGTATTTGCACATTAAATGCGTTTCGTGCGCAATAATTTAATTATTTTAAGTTTTCTTACTTTTTTTAATATACCTTTTTTAATAATTAATTGTTATTTTAAAGTTTTGTTTAGTTTTTAATAGTCACGTGTAAATGTCCTTTTTAATTAAGTTTCAGCTGACGTTACCTCTACTTCTATGTCTACTGTCTCGTCTATGATGACTTATTCACATGTTTCCAAAAGTCTCATAATAACTCTTAAAAATTCTAAATTTAAAATATTAAAAAAGTTATGTTATTGAAATATTAAGTTATTCTAAATTTTAATAGCATTTCTCTAATAGCGGCAATATTTATTTTTCTTTCTGCGAATGAAAGAGAGAAAAGAGTAAGTGATGCCATTTTTGCATTATTGATGTCATTTTCTCATTAAAAAGGGAAAGAAAAACAAGGGGGGAATTTTATTCCCTTTGCATTCACTTGGGCAAATATCATTTCATATATTCGTTTCAGATATCCGAATAGTTTCAAAGGTCTCATAGTAACTCTTAAGACTTCTAAATACAGAATGTTAAAAAAAGTAATATTATTGAAATATTAATTTGTTTTAAATTTTAATGGCATTTCTCTAATAGCGGCAACAATTTTTTTATTGTTGTAGATGAGTGACAGAGAAAAGGGAAAATCATGTCATTTTTGCATTATTGATGTCATTTCCTCTTTAAAATGGAAAAGAAAACACTTTTTTCTTACGTCTATGGAATTTGAAGATGACAGACGATTTTTGGTTCCTAAAATAAACTGATTCCTGACGATCGAAATGGGAAAAAAAGGGTTTTATTTTTTAAATTTTCCTGAAAAGCATAATTTAATCACAATATTGTCTTCACTATCGATTGAAATAAAAGATAATTTCAATTCAATTTGACAATAACCAAAAAAAAGTATAATTTTCCCTTTTCTACACAAAAATGGAGTAGTTTAGTTGCTATCATTTCAGAAATGTGATTAAAATTAGAAAAAAGTTAATATCTCGAAAACTAACTCAAATTTCAAAATTCTAATACCACTTTTGACATAAGGGGATCAATACTGATAATTGGTGTTAATTTCACCACGAAACGTTCCATATTTGTTAGAGGAATAGCTGTGAAACATAATCGTTTAATCAGTCGTTTTGATAAAATCTTTTCATAAATACGTTTCATAAATCCATTTCATAAATTTGTTTCATTAGGATTTTATATATATAGGGTAGATGTATGTTAAAATAATATTTTTGTTATACAAAACTTTCCGCCAAATAAGAAAAATAGCATCATATATATGGGGCTATTCTTAAAATAAAATAAAAAAAAAATCAAAATGACCAAATAGTTGATTTTTTTGGAAATTTATAAATGGTAATTTCCTTTGAAATGTAAATATTATTTTAAAACCTGCTCTTGGTTTTCGTAATTTCTAAAAGTAACTAAATCCCGAAATACCTAATAAAAAGCACTATTAATAGAGAAAGAAAAATTTTCTTTTCTATTCTTGTTTTTAGAAAACGTGCTCTATCAGCAAAAACTATGCAAATTATCGGAAAACTGCATTGATTTAAGGCTGAAAAAAGCAAGAGCAAATGTAGAAAGGCAACAAAATGGAAAGTGAAACGAAGATCATTTTTTGCGAGATAGAGTACTTAAGTGCAGGTAAGAGTTCAAATATAGAAGATCGGTTTCATAAAGTTTATTGATTTCCAAACTTCTTGCCCTGCCGAATTTGATACGAGAAAAATTTACGCCGGGTAAGTCTTTTTACGTTAATTAAATGCTATGTTAAATTTTATATTCCGGGAGAGCCTTTATTGATGGTTCTAGATACCAATTATTTTCTTAGTAGTAAAAAATATATAGGGATTAAAAAGTCTACATCTGAGTTAAAAAAAAAAAAAGATTTTTGGATAAAATTAATTTCCGGAATAAAACATGATAGTTTTTGTATAATGTAATTTTTAATTATGTAAGTAATATTTTATTTATTGACTCTCAATGAAATATAAAATATAATCTGATTTTTCTCTGCATCTGATAAAACTCAGATATTACATTTTTACATAGAACTAGTTTTGATCAAAACTCTGCAATCTTTTGTCAGGGATTTCCGGAATAAAGCATGATAGTTTTTGTTCAATATAATTTTTAATTGTATAAGAAATATTTTGTTTATTGACTTTTACGAAAATATAAAATACAGCTGGCAAAAGTTTTGATACGATATGTTTTTTTGTGCTAACTTTTTCTGTAAACGAAATTTCTTAGTGATATAAATTAGTAATTTGTACACCTTTTAAAGCTCAACAAAATGCAACATTAGAACAATTGAGACATATGCATCAATTAGAAATAAATCGGAAATTCGCAAAATTACCTAAGCAAAAGTTTTGAGATGATTCAGCTTTTCTAAACGTTTATTGAAATTAAGCACCTTAATGTAAGGAAATACAGCAATAGTTAATATTTAGTTGCATGTCCTTTTGCTTTGAGGACTGTGGCACATCGTCTGGGCATAGAATTAACAAAGCTTTCTAAGGTGCACCTATAGAGATTTTCGCCCATTCCGATTGAAGATCATGAAGGAGTTCTGTTTTTGAAGAATGCTTCCGTGTCCCGAGTTTTCTTCCGATTCCCATAGATGTTAAATTGCACTGAGGTCAGGTAACTGACTCGGCCAGTCCAAAACTTTAATTTCCTTAACTGTAAACAGATTTGTCACCATTTTGGAAGTGTGCTTGAGATTATTATCCTGTTGAAACATCCATCTTATAAGAGTTTACTTTAGACTATTTACAACAAAACATACATCAAATTGAAAGTAAACTAACCTAGGTTTTCTTGAAAATGTTCAATATTTGCACCTTAAGGTATACGGCCCGCATCCAACCTAAAGTCTAATTCTTCCCACACTTCGATTAACAAGTCAGGAGTAATGGAAGCGGCAGCCTCTTCAATTCTGTGTCTCAACTTTGGCAAATCATTAGGTAGCGCCGGAACGTAGGTACGATCTTTTATAAAGCCCCAAAGGGAAAAATCGCATGACTGTAACAGTTTTTAAATCTTCAGCCCAGCAATAACGCTTTACGCTCAGGAATCGCCATTTTGCGTATGCGGCGCTGCAAGCGAGTCAATAACAAAGCAGTACTCGTACATGTGCGTATCTAAAACTGTTTGAGTGACTCTTTATTTGTGACCTTGAACCAACACTCTACAACGCTTACAGTTGATACTATTAAAATTTATAAATGGGACATTCTTTTATGAACACCCTATATTTTATTACTCTTGCGTGTATAAATTCAATTAAGAAGCATAAAATGCTTAATTGAGAATGGATATCATCCTAAAAACCGATATTCCGGATCGAGAAACTAATTAATACATCACTATTAAAACTCCTCGGAAACGTTTCCGAATATCAGTGGCAGCAAAAGAAAGATTTTTTAAACTTTGTTTTTATGAAACTCGAAAAGATAATGGTTTCCGAGATTTCTAAAGATAGAAAACGCTTTTCAAAACCGTTAATAACTAGGAAGAGGTTATGGTATAATGTCATTCGTGGCTATATCATATTTTGATAAATTAAGAAAAACTTGTCTTTTTTTTTACAATGAGCAAAATTTCCATAGTTAATAGTTTTTTTAAAATAGTTAATGATGTTATTGGTATACGTTCTGATATTATTGTTATACGTTATGATATTATTGTTATACGTTCTGATATTATTGTTATACATCAGTCAATACTATTCACCGCATAACAGGTAACTTCGCCACACAATATGAAACTTCACCACATAACTTTTTAAAAATTTAATTCACTACTTATTTTTAAAAATATTTACAATCTTACGAATTTTTTTTTCCAAATTGAAATATGATAAAAGTTTTTGCTTTCATTTTTTTCAGTTGCTAATTATACGATGAATTTTGATATTACTCACAAAATCATTTACTTCCTTAAGGCATTCTTTGAAATGATAACGTATTTATAAGTTTATTAAGACGAAATAGGTTTTATCTTTTCAAGATAATAATTATCCAAAAACTCAAACATCTTTCACTAAGATAAGCGAAGTTGAAGCATGGGAATAACATTCCAAAATCAGAACTAAACTGGAATTGCAAAATCTATTAATGCACGAATCAAACTACCGCAGCAAGCTTTCGTCTCTGAAGAAGCTTTAGAGCAGCATAGATGAAATAATTTCAATGATTGCTCTAAGTAATAATGAAGACGATTTCCAGGGACTGATAAGGAGAGAAAAGTCGTTCTTAAAAGCATGTCATTCATGATTTAGACGAATGAAGTCCCACGTGAAAATCCATCCGCACAACGTCCAGGACTTATCTCATCTTAGAGATATGCTCCAAATCGTGTTACATGAACATAAGTTATCTTAAATGACTATCTTGCGCCTTCATGATGACTTAGGGATCATATATTCTGAGAAAGTCTCGTGGATATCGTTGATGGACTAAGGCAAAGCTGTCCAATGCGGCGCCTTTTAAAGATTCACATGGAGCACCTCCAGTGTTTCCTATAATTAGATTTTTTATAATATAGATAAAATAAAAAGCTTTTTTAAAAAGCGGTTATAATCCTTAATATTTACTTACTTTTATATTGCTAGCGGCATTTAAGTTCTAGGGCCCCTTCTTTGAGAGATTTTTGATATTGCACTCAAGAAATTGTAATGTAAAATCTGCTATGATCTAGGTTTTTTCAGCAGGCCCTTGCATCAAACAAACTCTTATGGCCACTATAAGCGTGAGACATCAAATGAATAATGATGCCTTTCATTATTTACCTTCAGCTGATTTGCTTTTTAAAGGGTTGTACAGACCTAGACTAAATAACGCAGTCTTTCACATAATGCAACTCTACGAAGGATTATAATAAAGGAAAAATCATTCATAAAATAACCAAACTTTATCAGGACTTTGTTTATTACCATTTTCTTTCTAAAATCATATTTCTATCAAGCCTTCAATATAATAGAAAGTACCTAGTATTAAACGGAATGTTTAATCGACCTTTCTGCTTCTACAACTGTGTTTCAATTTAATGTAATTTAAAGTTTTTAAATTATTTTTGTGTAGAGAATGTTGCTTATTGAAATATTTAGCAAAATGCTTGCTACATAACTTTCTCAGAATAAAATTACACAAACTATCGTAATATCTAGTAATTGTTTGAGCACAATAAATTGTCTAAGAGTAAGTGTTAGAATCTAGAATAAGTTTGCTTTTGAATTTTAACTATATGAATTGATTTGGGCTTCACTATTTTCTTTTAATGGTTTGGCGAAAGATTTTTATAAAAACCATATTTTAAGAAAATTTTAAACGAAGCGTAACATATTATCCGTAGCAATCGTGGTAGCAGAGAAGCCACCGTGATCACGTCACATCTGTGACCAAAATGTCACCGGTCAGTGGCATCAAATTTTTGACTCAAATGTCAACTTCTTCAAAAACTTTATAAAAGAGACACGAACACGTCAAAACAATATTCATTGTACAAAATAATTTTCTGATTTTTTTTTTTAATTTTCATGACGTCACTACAATTAACGTACGTCATGTCTCAAATGTTACCACGAAACCACTAGGATGTGAAGTCACGCTGTGACCATAATTTTATTTTTAAATATCTTTGAAAATGAAAAAAAAAAATATTTTGAAGAGGATCGACTTTATGCATTTGAAGGCCTGGACCCGATTAAAATTTTGTGGACCCCTTGCAAATTAAGCTTCACTTATTTATTACCCTACATAAAATGATCTATAAATAGATCAGTTTTAGTTAATATACAACTGAAATTATTATACAAACCTTTTCCCTGATTGAGAATATGCAGGGTGTCCATAAAAGAATGTCTCAGTTATAAATTTTAATAGTATCAACTGTAAGTGTTGTAGAGTGTTGGTTAAAGATCACAAATAAAGAGCAACTCAAGCAGTTTTAGATAAGCGCATGCGCGAGTATCGCTTTGTTATTGACTCGCCTGCAGTGCTTCATACGCAAAATGGCGACTCCTGAACGTAAAGCGTTATTGCTGGGCTGAAGATTTAAAAGACGTTAGAGCCATGTGATTTTTTTCCTTTGGGGCTTTATAAAAGATCATGTCTACGTTCCGCCGGTACCTAATGAATTGCCAGAGTTGAGACAAAGAATTGTAGAAGCTACTGCTTCTATTACTTCGGACTTGTTAACTGAAGTGTAAGAGGAATTGGACTTTAGATTGGCTGTGTGCCGTATAACTAAGAGTGCACATATCGAACATTTGTAAGAAAAACTAGGTTAGTTTTCCTTCAATTTGATGCATGATTTTTTGTGAATAGTCTAAACTAAACTGTTACAACATATCATTGAAACTGGGACATTCTTTTATGTACACCATAATTAAAAAAATCCTTCTTCAATCATACTTCAAACTAACATGCTATGTAAAAATGGTATGAGACTCAGCACTGAATATACAGAAGTATATAAAACAAAGTTTAAGGCATCAGGAAATCAACTAAAATTGCAGGCTGATCATGGTAACATTAATCTAATTAGTGAAGAATTAGTTTAGAAAATAATTTGTGGAAATTCGCTGAAATGGCGACAAGTGGGCAAAAAATGTTGATTCACGAAAAGATTTTGGACAAAAACTTGTCTGATATTCCACGTGCGTCCCGTAAAAACAATTTTGCATTAAATTAAGAGAGTTTTTCAGTCTCGTTTTCTTTTTTATGAAAAATTAATATCGAGCTATAATAATGCAACACTTTTATTAACATAAATTATTGCTGCTATCGAAGCCGACAGAACGAAATCTGAGTGAGGGAGTGCGTTCTTATTACATGTCAACATACTTGGAAAATGTTTATGCATTCGGGTTGTTTGGCCATCTTTCCGCGCTCTAACTCATTTAAATATACTCGGATTGCCTTATGATATATATACGTTATTGAGATTTACCAAGGTGTGTTCGGTATTAAAAATGAAGCGTGTAGCATTTATAGTTTATTTACAGGGAACTAAAAGGAATTCTGTTACAGTATGCTCTATGAGGGAAAAATCCGTTTCAGTGTATATTAATGATGTTACACTATTTTAAACACATTGAAGTTGATATACATCACTGAACTGCACTACAAGATGCTTAGTATCGAATAGGTTATGTGTAGCACTTATAGTTCTCTTACAGGGGCACTAAAAAAATTCGTTACATTGTAGTCTATGGTGAAAAATTATTTGCTGTGCATTTTATTTTATGTTATACCAGTACAAACATAATGGAACTGATATGAATTTCTTAGGTACGCTAAAACATACTTTCTGTAGAACATAAAGTGTAAAGCATATATCATTCATTTACAGGGCAAGAATTTGGTTACATAATAGTCTATGCGTAAAAAACTGTTTGCAGCGTATTTTAATTATGTTACACTATTTAAAATATAATGAAATTGATATTCATTACTGAGGCTTACTACAAGATACTTATTGCATAGTATGATGTTCATGGTATTTATAGTTCATTTACAGGTTCGCATAAAAGATTTCGAATAAAATGCTTTATCCGAAGTATTGTCTGTAACCGATAATTGCTGGAAGTGTGCTTTTAATTTTTGTATGCGTGTTTAATTTTAACTAAATTTTTGCATATTACGGGGTGTGTATAAATGAAATTGATTACAGGGCCACACAAAAAAATTCTTTAGCTATACCGAGTGTGGGTGCGAATTACTTAAAGGGGGTTTTTAATCGATTTATTCATTTTCAAGCTGAACTACATTTAAGATATATATACATTTAAGATATATATATGTCGTAGGCTAATTGAAAAATCCGGCTCTTTGCAAACAGCCTAGGCTCTTTGCAAAGAGCCGGGCTAATTGGAGAATCGATCTCCCTTTTTCCAATTAACCTGATATTTTTCAGGCTTATTGCAAAGAGCCTAGAAAGCGTTAGGCTAATTGAAAAATGACCACTTATTATCCGATCAAGGTGATATTTTTAGTTCACAGGCTATCAAAGCCTAAGAGCTTATGTGCCCGCTGTTTCGGTATGTACGTAACACGATAACTCTTGATAGATATATCCGATTTGCTTTAAATTTTTTTTCTAGGTTCATTCTGATAAGGTGCTTCCATGATTAGTTTTTGGGGTTCATTGGTTAAGGATAAAGGAGGAAAAGGGGGGCTAGTCCCCCCCCCCTTAATTTATATAAATGGGTTTTTCATGCAGAAATATTCGATTTGCTCCAAATTTGGTATACCGGTTTATTGTGTTAAGGAGCTTCCCTGATTAGATTTAGAGGTTCATTAGTTACACATAAAGGGAGGAAAGGAGGGGGGCTATCTCCCCGTAATTTAGATAAATGGATTTTTCATGCAGAAATATGCGATTTGCAATAAATTTGGTATACCGGTTAATTATGTTAAGTAGCTTCCCTGATTACATTTGGTTTATTATGTTAAGGAGATGGCTTGATTAGATTTGGAGGTTCATTAGTTAAATATAAAAGGAGGAAAGGGGGGAGGTTAGCCCCCCTCCCCCCTTAATTTAGGTAAATCGGTTAATGCAAAATTATTCGATTTGCTCCAAATTTGGTATACCGGTTTATTATGTTAAGGAGCTTCCCTGATTAGATTTGGAAGTTCATTAGTTAGGTATAAAGGGAGGAAAGGGGGGGCTAGACCCCCCCTTAATTTAGATAAATGGGTTTTTCATGCAGAGTTATTCGATTTTCTCTAAATTTCGTATACCGGTTTATTATGTTAAGGAGCATCCCTGATTAGATTTGGAGGTTCATTAGTTAAGTATAAAGGGAGGAAAGGAGGACTAGACCCCCCCCCCCCTAATTTAGATAAATGGGTTTTTCATGCAGAGATATTCGATTTGCTCCAAATTTCGTATACCGGTTTATTATGTTAAGGAGCTTCCCTGATTAGATTTGGAGGTTCATTGGTTAAGTATAAAAGGGGGGAAAGGGGGCAATTACCCCTCCCCTTAATTTAGATAAATGGGTTTTCATGCAGAATTATCTGATTTAGTTTATTTTTTTTTCAACCGCATCCGAACTTGAAGGTTCCATTTGAAGTAAACCCAAAAACCGACCACAACCATGTTTCGGATTGAGTTCAATTAGAACTTTCACGTTCGGATCGGGTTGCCGGTGGACGGAGATTATTTTGTCTGGCTTGCATCGGGTTATAGTTCTTTGGAATATATTTGTCGGTTAAGATTTGGTTCGGGACGGGTTTTAGGTTGACTTCGAATGGAATTTTTAGGTTCTGGTAGCGTTGCGTGTCCACGGAAACTAATTTGTCTTGCTCGGATCCGTTTATGGATCTTTGGAATATTTTTGTCTGTTAACAGATTTGGTTCGGGATTTCGGGTTTTTTCAAATGGAACTCTCAGGTTCGGGTCGGGTTGCATGTAGACTGAAATTATTTTGTCTTGCTCGGATCGGGGTACGGTCTGTTGTAATTTATTTTTCGGTTTTGGGTAGAGTTATGCGTTAATAAACCTAATAAAAAGAAAATTGCCCAGTTAAACTGATGGCATTGAGCTCATAGGCTATTCACACTAATTGTATATTATACTCTTATTTCAAAGAATAATGCCCCTCGAAAAATAAATGAAGGTGTTAGTCCCCGTTGCCCCCCTTCCTACTTAACCAAAGAAACTCCAAATCTGATCAGAGAAGCTACTTAACATAATAAACTGGTATGCCAAATTTGAAGCAAATCAGATCATTCTGCATGAAAAAACCATTTTTTAAAAATAAGGGGGGGGGGGGGTATTAGCTCCCCCATTTCTCCCTTTATGCTGAACCAATGAACTTGCAAATCTAATGAGAAAAGCTCCTTATTAGAATGAACCTAGAAAAAAAATTAAGCTAAATTAGATAATTCTGCTTGAAAACACATTTATCTTATTAGGCAATTGCCCCCCATTTCCCCCCTTTTATACTTAAGCAATGAACCTCCAAATCGAATAATTCTGTATGAAAAACCCATTTATCTAAATTAAGGGACACTAGCCCCTGTGCCTCCTTTATACTTAACCAATAAATCTTCAAATCTAACCAAGGTAGCTCCTTAACATAATAAACCGGTATACGAAATTTGGAGCAAATCGAATAACTCTGCATGAAAAACCCATTTATCTAATTTAAGGGGGGGGGGGTAGTCCCCCTTTCCTCCCTTTAAACTTAACTAATGAACCTCCAAATCTAATCAGGGAAGCTCCTTAACATAATAAACCGGTATGCCAAATTTGGAGCAAATCGAATAATTTTGCATTAAAACCCTATTTACCTAAATTAAGGGAGTGGCTAGATCACCCTTTCCTCTCTTTATACTTAACTAATGAACCTCCAAATCTAATCAAGCCATCTCCTTAACATAATAAACCAGTATACCAAGTTTGAGCTAATCGAATAATTCTACATGAAAAATGCATTTATCTAAATTAAGGGGAGAAGCAATTGCCCCCCTTTCCCCCCTTTATACATAATAATGATCTTCCAAATGTAATCAGGAAAGCTGCTTAACATAATTAACTGGTTTAAGAAATTTATAGCAAATTGCATATTTCTGCATGGAAAGCCCATTTATCTAAATTACGGGGGAATAGCCCCCCTTTCCTCCCTTTATATGTAACTAATGAACCTCCAAATCTAATCAAGGCAGCTCCTTAACTTAATAAACCGGTATACCAAATTTGGAGCAAATCGAATAATTCATCATGAAAAACCGATTTATCTAAATTATGGGGGGGTAGCCCCCCTTTCCCCCCTTTATACTTAAATAATGAGCTTCCAAATCCAACCAGGGAAGCTCCATAACACAATAAACCGGTGTACCAAATTTGGAGCAAATCGAATATTTCAGCATGAAAAACCCATTTATATAAATTACGGGGCTGGGTCTAGCTCCCCTTTTCCCCCTTTATCCTTAACCAATGAACCCCAAAAAATAATCAGCGAAGCACCTTATCAAAATAAACCTAGAGAAAAAAATTGAAGCAAATAGGATATTTCTATCAAGAGTTATCGCGTTACGTACATACGTACGTACGTAGGTACACACGTACATACAGAATCGGCGGGCACATAAGCTCCCAGGCTTTGATAGCTTGTGAGCTAAAAATATCGCCCTTATCGGATAATAAGTGGTCTTTTTTCAATTAGCCTAACGCTTTCTAGGCTCTTTGCAATAAGCCTGAAAAATATCAGGCTAATTGGAAAAAGGGAGATGGATTCTCCAATTAGGCCGGTTCTTTGCGAAGAGTCTAGGCTGTTTGCAAAGAGCCGGATTTCTCAATTAGCCTACGACATATACATACTAAGATATATTTGTAGGATATAAATAAGTTCATATGCAGGGCCATGCAAAGAACTGGATGCATGGCATGGCCGCATATGGATGATAATTTCTACAAGTGTGATTTTAAGTTTTAAGTGTGTTTTTGCCTGAATCAAATTTTAGTTGCATATGCGGCGCGTATAAAAATCTGTAGGTAATATACAGAACTGTACAAAAGAATTCAAACATGTTTCCGTATATTGGTAGAAATGTAGGGGGAACTTTCGACTGTGTTATGCGTTTTCTTACTAAAATAAATTTTAGCATGCTATGTAGAACATATTGAAATCTATAAATGATATACAGGGCTACAAAAAAGAATGGGCCCTTTTTCGAATATGGATGGTAATTATTGAAATGGTGTTTTGTAAAGTAATACGCGTTTTCTTAAAATGTTTACTTAGGTATATTATTTACCTTATTAAACAGTGAAGGTTTGTTAAAGTTTCAGAAACTGTTATATAATCTATGATGGACGCATGATTTTGTCTTTCTTTTATTTATTTATTTTAGGGGAGCGGTAGAGGGGTAGAGAACTTTTATAGTCACAGATTCTGCTGTGATAATAAATAACACTTCTGTATGCTTAATTACGTTCTTTGCTCTTAGTGTTTAATTCATTTAAATACTTAGGAAAATTGTAAAATATTTGAATTGGAAAAGGAATTGTAATACAATTACTTTTCTTTTAAAATCATCAACGATAAAGAATAAAGTAAAATTGTTAAAACTAGGGGGCGGTATGCCTCTTTGCCTTCTTTATCTGCGCACATGTTTGCTTAAAAAATAATTAGATGCATAAAATAAATTTTAATCACAGGTCCCCCCCCCCCCCCCCCCTAAGAGAATATTACCAAAAATGATGGTTTGTTTAATGCTTATTTCCATTTGTCTATTCATTATTTAATATCAAAAGATACAAAACGGGTTTAATATTCGTTAAAATTTATAAATGAGACGAGACGTCATGGATTTTTTTAAAAAGCTTCATTTAATACTTATCTATAGTTTTATTAATTATTATCATTTGCAAAACAAATAAAAACGGGTTAATATTCGCTAAAAGGTATAGCGTAGATGAGGCATAATAAATCCCCCCCTCCCCACAAACACATAAAAAATAGCATTAGCATTAATGTTGTTTAATTTATTACTTATTTTCATTTATCATTTTATTATTATTATTTTATCATATGAAAAAGTTACAAAAAAGACAAGATTCGTTACATATCAAAGAGCATTGCGAAAAATATTTAATTTATCGCCTATTCCGTTTATCAATTTATTATTTATTATGCTATTTATATTATTTACAAACGATACAACAAAATGATTTAAGTTCCATTAAAATTTACAGGTTATCAAGTCATCACGAATTTAATTTTCAAAAAACGTCCATTTATCAATTTATTATTATTATTATTTATTGTAATTTTCAAAATATACAAAGATGATTTAAAATTCACTAAAATTTGTCCGGCAATTCATTTTCTAAAGAACAGTATCAAAAACAAAGCTTCATTTATTACTCCTTCCCATTTATCGATTTCTTGTTTATTATCTTTTACAAAAGTTACAAAGATTGTTTAAGATTCGTTAAAATTTGTAGTGTAGGTGAGGCATTTTTATTTTGCAAAGAAATACTTCAAAATGCAAAAAATATATTTTCACCGCATATTTTTCCTCCAGAGAACATTATAAAAAATTATGCTTTGTTTAGTGCCCCTTTCCATTTGTTCATTTATTATATATCATCATTTTCAAAAAATACAAAAATGAATATTTATAGATTTATTAATTGTTACAATTTCTGAACTATATAAAAATTAGTTAATAATTACTAAAATATATAATGTAGATGAGGCATGACAAATCTTTTCTCCCAAAATAGCATTACCAATAATGTTGCTTTAATAATTTTTTTCATTTTTCATTTTTCTTTTTATTATTATTCTATCATATGCAAAAGTTACAAATAAGACTTACGATTCGTTACTTCTCAAAAAGCATTACGAAAAATATTGTTTCAGTTATCAATTTATTATTTGTTATTTTTTATCATTTGGAAATGATACAAAAACGATTTAAGATTCATTAAAATTTACAGGGTAGGTGAGATATTATATGTATTTTTTTTCAAAAAAGTAGCTTTATTTATCGTTTCTTTCCATTTATCAATTCATTATTATTATTATTTATTCTTAAAAATATACAAAAATGATTTAAGACCAGTTAAAATTGTTCTGGTTATCTTAAGGCATAAGTTTGTCTCATTGGCTTCGTTAAGTATAAGTTGCCAATACACATTTATCATTTATTTGTTATTTAATATCAGTTCTAAGCCTTTACTCCATTACTAATACATGTTTATAAGTAAAAGTTAAATCTTCAAATGTTTAAATAAATAAATAAAGGGTTTTTACCCGACTGCCAGGAAGGGTTATGTGTTTCAAGCGTATCTGAGTATGTGGATTTCTTTATACCCTCGAAACATACCAACGGCTGGGTGGATTTTAATGAATGGGGTCTCTATCGGTTCGTCTTAACCGTCCAATGGTTATAGGCTAGGTTTTGTATTTATAATCCAAAATGGCGGCCGTGAAATACAAAATGGCGGTAGACACGAAAAACAATTTTTACGCACCATACTGAGTGGCATATCATTGGATAGGTCTTTCAAAATAAATACGATCTTTAATATACTATTTTACTGTTAGAAGCTCCGTTTAAATATTACACAACCTGGAAGTTGTATAGGTAAGATCTCTAGCTTTATTGCAACTCTATCCATCATAAACATCTACAGGTCTCATCAAAACAGTGTTTATAGATAGGAACTAACAATTAAACACAACTTAAAAGTCATCAATACAAGCAAATAAAAAAAATAGGTAATATAAAAAATAGTTTAACATTGATGAGAAACAATTAATTCGCTTTTTATGCAGCCGGCTTTTTATTATTTTTTTCAATTTAATTTGTTATTAAGCATTTGTTTTTAATTTGACAGTACACTTGAACCTACATTGAACGTACCGTCCCACTTGCACATGGTTCAGTTATTTAAGCCTATTATATTTTAACTTACAAATATTCTTTCTTTAAAAAGAAATAAAAAAGTGTACCTCTTTTGATTTATTTATTAACAAAAAGAAAATCTAGAATCATGGCTATTTATTACAAAAATGTATTTATTATAATTTGTTGTAAAAATATAACAGATAACATATTTTAAAACTTATTTTCCTATATTCATTCTTCTGTTTATTATATTTTAAGATTGACATGAAATAGCTGCACTTCATATTAATTTAGAACATCTTCTTTGAAAAATTAAGTTTTGTGGTGAACATATTCGCAAAGGTTTCCTCAAGGATTCTAGCCGCGATTTTTTTTTTTTTTTTTTTTTTTTTTTTTGTTGTTGTTGTTTATAAGTGTTTTCATTAAAAAAAATGTTGAGATTTTGAGAACGAAACACAAAATTTACAGTACTGCTTTTGTGTAATATTTCTGTACCTTGGAACAAAAAGGGCCAATGTCCATTTTTCTCAAATGGCAGGAAATTCAATTTAAGTTTGACACATTACATTAACAGTAAGTAACATTGGCCTCGACAAAATATTTTGTTTTCAATGATCTAATATTGGGAGGACTTTGGCCCTTTTAACAATTACTTTATATGGCATCCTGAATTCATTCGTGTATTTAACTCAAATTTCTCATTTTTGGACATTGGCCCTTTTTCTTTCAAGGTACAGATTTATAAATTCACCCTTCAAAAATATAATAATTTATTTTTATTTATTATTATTTTTTAATTGCACGAATTTTTGCAGTGCTAACAGGAAGTAAAACCAAATGAGTGGCTGATTTTACGCCTTGTTAGTAATTAAAAAATTGCTCGAATTAAAAAAATTCATTACTTCTGGCGTATTTCAAAGCTACAAAATTGTATGTCTATATAATAATTTATTTAATTCTCCTTAAGGGGACAGTTGACCTTTTCGCAATTTTGTTTATTTAAAAAATATATGGTTCAAATGATGAACTTACTGCATTTCAATGTTCAAGTAAAAGTACATTTTCAAAAAAAAAAAAAAAAAAAAAAAAATCTCTTTTACCTGCATATTTAATTAAAATTTAAAAAAAGTTTTTAAAAATTTGATTTTTTCAAAATCCTACTACTTTTTTAAATATTGATATTTTTGCCCATTTTTTTAAAGATTTTTAAATGTGTACTGCGCATGGATTTTTAGATACATCTAATATTACATTTAATATGATTTTTTTACTGAATATATACAGTGTAAAACGGTGAAATCTAACACATCTTCATATACTTTTATTTTTTTTTAAATAACAAAAAACCTGAAGGCTAATTCCATGCACAGATTTATCACATATATAATAAAGAACAGGTGCAAAGTTTAAATCTCTCTCTCAAATACAAAAAAAGCCTTAGCACTTTTAAAACATGAAAGTGAAGAAAATATGAACACTGAGAAAAGGCCATTTAAAGTTTTAACTTGTGTGTGTGCATTGAGTGCATTAACAAAATTAACAATATCTCGCGATATAATTTCCGTATGGGTAAAAATGAGGTGTCGAAATATTCAGAAAAAATAGGCTTTCATTTAATATTTAAAAAAAGAAAATCGATTTTTTGATCAATTTTGAGGTAAACTGTCCCCTTAAAATTTTTCGAGGCAAAAATATCTGGTTTAAACATTCAAAATTAGATACGGTTGTTATTTTGTATTAAAAAAAAAAAAAAAGGTTTAAAATTCATTAAAAATGAGAGGAATTCTCCTTCCAAAACACATTTGTATGCATTGAATTTAAAAGAGAGTAAATCGTGGATTCTTTTAAATACTACGTCTTGATCGGATCTCCTGAGCCGTTTTCTCATGTTCCCATTTCATTTCTAGCGTATCCAATCTCGACCGACTTTTCAGAGAAGCCAGCAGGTGCAGCGGGAAAACCAACTCTGTGGGTTTCTTTTATGTATGTTGCTGCTGCTAAGTTTCCAAGGAAGAGGAAGGTCAGTGAACTTTGCGGGACTTTTACCGTCTTCAAGAAATCAAGTGCAAACAGAAACAAAGACACACACTTTTTCTCGTGAGATTGAACGTGCGCGACTTTTCAAGGAATACAGAAAATCATTAATTACAGAAAAAATGAAAAACTGTTTTAATCTCACTTAAAACAGTTAGAAGTTGCTGGTTTTTTTTGTGTGTTTAAGCGCACTTTTTTAGTTAAAGAATGCATCATTTTTTATCGCTCTCAAGAGAAATAGCGATTAAGCTTGTTAACATTTAAGGGGACCGTGGACCTTTAATTGGGCAGAAATCGACCCAAAAATCGAAAATTATTTTTGTGCATATTATTATTCTCCAGTTTGTTCTGAAACATTTACGAAAAACCGCATGCAGATGCGATTATTTTTCGCAAATTTACAAGCGTCTGAAATTTTGTACACAAACAATTTTTCGGCTCTTTACTATACTTTAAATCTGTTTTCTCAAAACTGATTTTTTAACGTTTTTAGATTTTTGAATTGTTCGACACATCATAATTTTTTATCAACATTCATAAAATTAATAAGAAAGAATCCGGACCGGATGTTGCTTACAAAGAAACTGTGCATGCATTTTAAAATTCGACTTAAGATATTTAAATTTAATTTTAACTTATTAAAATGCAAAATTTTGATGAAAATTGATATGGAATTCAGAAAAAAACAATTCAGGATATTAAAAAATCGTTGCACAGATTTATTCGTAATAGGGTGTTAAGTGATTAAAATGCAAAATCGAGGAAACATCTAAAAAATTATGACGCATGGAGCATTTTAAAATTTCGTTTTAAAATATTAATTTAAAAAAATTACTAGAAAACAGGAATTCTGCTTTTTCAGAATTTAGTGTCTCTTCCAATGAAAATATATATATATATGTATTTAAATATAGGTAATACAAAACATATTTCAGTATTCAGAAAGACTTAAAACACACGCTTTTATTTTATATAAAACGACGGCATTCGCATCCTCTGAAGAATTCCTCATTTACGATCCAGTCTTAAACAACATCTACAGTAAAGTATTCATATGACGTCATTATAGCTGAATAATACAGAAATCGAAACAGATGTCACTCAAGAAACTCGGAAAAAAAGGCTATGTAATGAGCCATATGCCTTTATTTGTTTGTAATATAGATAATTAAATTAAATATAGTTTATAATAGCTCCCTGTTTTATCAGAAATCATTCATTTCTATTTTTTTTAAATAGCACGTATTTTAATTACATTTTTTTTTCCAGTAGTTATAGGGAAATGGCAACAAAAATATATAATTGCTATTTTCCTACTATTTTTCTTCGGTTTCTACAGAAATGGAGTACTTGAGTTGTCAAAATTAAACAAATGGCGCTAACAGCTACAAAAAAATTGATATCTCAAAAATAAATGGAGATACAATTTTCAAACAAATTGCATTAGAAAGTACTTTTTTCCCCGATACGACGGTATAAAAATTGAAAATGTGCGATGCTTAGAAGCTTAAAAAATTGCAGTAGAGTATTTAACGGTACAATGATACATCTGCTTTGTTTTACGGCTGGCTTATACAACGGAACTTTATTTTTTGGAGACGACATTTTAATTGCTGGGAGAAAGGAAATAGCATATCGGGGGCTAATAATAACTTTGGAAATTTCTTTTAAGATGTTCTATACACTTATGTGAAATGTATATTTCCACAAAATTTCATATCTCTATGATGAAAAAAAAAAAAAAAAAAAAAAAAAAAAAAGTCCACAGCCCTCTTAAATAAAATAAAACATAAATAATATCCAGGATAGCCTAAATTCAGATATTTGAAACTAGTGTAGTAGCTATTTAGAAACGAAGCACAAATAAATGGTACTTATTTCTATTTAACATTAATTTCTCTTACTATATTTCAGAGAAAAATATTATTATATCTCGATTAATATATCGAACCAGTGAAGATAAATACTGTTGAACTAACGAAACTTATAGTTTGGATTTTATTGAATTATAATAAAATAAATAAACTGCCAATACACATTTTTCCCCATTTGTTTTACTTGTTTTCTAATTCAAAGAATATTTTTAAAGTAACGCATTAATAATGTAAAAATGATTAACTGCATTCATCTCAGTTAAAACTGTGATAACTAACTTTTTTTGTGTATATATGTGTTTATATATATATTTTTTTAATTAAAGAAATTACACTACAGTCGTCCCCGTTTAAACGAATATTGACGGTTCCAGAAATAATATTCGATTAAGCGGGAAATTTGATTAAACGGGGAATCATAACTTTAATATTTAATGCGTAATAAAAAGGCAAAATAACCATCTACGATATATTTAATTAACAGTATAATAAATCGTTAATAGAATAACATAAACTAAAATAAATACAAATGCTAATATAAAGTAAATACGTATTAATTTAATGTCAGTATATGATTTACATCACACTTAATGCAGCTCGTTTGAATTTGGTCAAAACTGCTATTTCTAATTTACGTTACTTATACTGCCTTAAAAAAAATCGTTTAAAGTGGTTTGTTTAAGTGGAATTTTAAATGAGTAAATATCGAGTTATTTTTCGAATGAGTGCAAATATCACAACTACCACCTTGAGTCTCGAAGTGATGGCGCATTACCATTAAAGCCTGGTTAACAGCAAGAAGTGATGATGGGGTAATCATTTGACCTGTCCATTATATACTTGCTGGCCGAAATCATTGTAGGAAGAACTGAAAATTTGTTTTCAGCGTAAAGGAACCGAAAATGACAAAAGATGGAAGGAAATTCCAGCTGAAACGTGCTTTCTAAGCCTATTTTCAAACATCGGTCACATAGTTGTTATTCAATTACGCGGGGACATTCGTAAAAGGTATTTGGTTTAAGCGGAAAAAATAACATAGAACCAATAGGAATAAATTCGTTTCCGGAGGAGTCTATTCGAATAAGCGGGGTATTCGATTATCCGTGACCCGATTAAGTGGGGAGGACTGTACTACAGAAGAAAGTATAATTTTTTAAACATCCTTTAGAGACATACTGACTACGTTTATTCAGAAATAATTAAAATAAAAAAAATGCAAAATAATAATAACCTGTGAAGCTTAATTTCAAATGGTTACAAATAAATTCCTCGATATTTAGAATTGCACACTGTAATAAAAAAGGGGATACAAAACATCCTTAAAATATCCTGGCGATTTAGTTTGTTTTAGTTTGTTTAGCATTTTTGTTGTAAAAAAATGTCAAATTATTACATCATTTTTTTTCTATGAATTAACAGCAAAGTAAACCATAAAACTTTTTTTCTTACAAATTTACAACAAATATTGTTGTAACTGTAATTATACAAATTTATATATGTATATATATAACCATTATATAATTACAATTCATCATCTATTTCCATTTACTAAAATTAAATTGATAACTTTAGCCTCATTACACTGACATTATACAAAATAAAAATGGAACCTATGACTTGTAACACAAAATCAAGTACAATACTACTAATTCACTAGCACATTGCGGACGATTAATCCATTTAAAACATATGCAAAACCACCAAATTTGATGCAATAACCAATTAAAGACAAAAGATACAAATAACCAGCGAAATAATGTTGAACCATTAAAAGACGTATAATAAACAAATAAAAGATCAATTGGATGGCTGTATCAGAAGCTTATATAGCATTTCACTTCATCAGGGGTACATGAAATACAAATATAAGCAATACATAGTCGATTTCTGTAAAAGACTCCAGGTATAAGCTAAAAATTGAATTCCTTTTTGTACCCGATCGACTATACACCAGAAAATATAAATTTACCATGCCATATAAATTGAATGAAATAAATAATTAATCAATGCAAGACCCGTAATAATGAACAACATGAACTAAATTGGAGCATTTAAATTAAAAACTTACCCAGTAAGAGAATTTCTATGACCATATCAAAATAGCAAACATGTATCCCTTTTAACATAGCGAAAATCCCGCCTAATTAAATGGTCACTGTTAAAAGCGAATCCATACGGTTTCAAATCATCATACCTTGCAGATCATATTAACACTACTATAAATATAATAATTATAATTAACTTAAATAGTCTAAATATTAAAAAAATATTTTATATGCTAACTGAAGGATTCTAGAGTTATTATTACTAAAAAGGACAAAAAGAAGTAGATGTTTAAAATAAACAGGTAATAAATAAGATAAATAATAAAATAAATTATGGCAACATAATTATTTTAAAACTGAATAAATAATTATTTAATGCTACCATCCACCGAAACTTATATATATATATATATATACAATTCCTTGTCGCACTTGTTATGAGGATCTGTCTCAAAGAACTTTATAATGGTTTATACATCATTTTCAATTTGAATAAATTCATTTATAATTTGTATATTCACATTTGTTGATGATAATTTGTATTGGCTTAGAATGGTTTTACATATGTATAAACCCCTCTCAACAAAAATGCCAGGTGTTTTTGCTATTTTTTCGTTTTTTCCCCTTACAGTATAGCACAAATATATATTAAGTATCCATTGCTATATGTAGAACAAAACTATCATCGTGTCTCAGTTAATAAGTCGAACTGAAAAGGCTATACAAAATCATTCGAATTAATAGCCCGGGTTTGTGCAATACTAATTAAAAAAAATTAATACATATTTATATTAATTATATAAAAATAATAAATTGCCCGTATACCAGCTAAAATTGTTATAAGTAGTAATTATATATTTTTTTGGCATGTGTGTGTGTTTATACGTATCTTTTTTATAAAAAGGAAGTATAATGTTTTATCACTCTGTAGCAAAATAACTATGCGTTTACTCATATAAAATAAACTATAAATAATAATCCATAAAGCGTAAGTAATATTGAAATAGTCTATTGAATGATCAGAAATAGTGTGCTCTATAATTAGAAACGTAGTATAAATAGTAAAAAATAGGCTATAAATCGGACAAAAATACTATTGTATCTCAGTTAATAAATAAAACCAAAGAAGGCAACAAGAATGTAAAATTATTCTAAATTATACTTTGAATTTTATTTAATTATAATAAATTAAATAAAAATATACAAACACACATTTCTCATTTAACTCCCCGTGCTAAGCGACTATTGATAACATAAAAATGATAAACTGCCTTATATCTCAAAGAAGTTATAAATGGTGATTTGTTTTTGTGCGTTTGTACATATTTTTTTTAATTAAAAGAACAGCTTTTATCACTCCTTAGGAAAATAGGCGAAAGTATCGTAAAATCGGACGCCTTATGAAGCCCCGATTTCCAACAGAATTTAATGTAGCTTAGCATAAATACTATGCACTTAACCTTGTTCAATAATATCATGTAATTATCTGATTTCTTTAAAACTTTTTATTAATAAATGCCTTTCTAGAAAAAGTCAAATCATGAGATTTTTTTCGCTAGTGAGGTAAATCCACATGCATATGTTAATCTTACAGGAAATGAAAGAGTTTAGATCTTTTGAAAAAAAAATATTTTTTTCTCATTTAACTATGTAACTAAACTAACACTATTTCAATAACAAGTCAACTGATTTAACACTTAAAGACAAAAGGATAATTGTCTTCATTAAAATTTGAAAAATTGCCGAAAAGAAGTTCAGTTCATCAGTTATAAGCATGGATAGGAAAGCAAGTCATAAAATAATGCTATTATAGTAGCAACACTTCCATTGCGGAAAATGAATCGTTATTAAATATGATATTTATATATATATATGCATTACACACATGATATATATCCTCTTGAGACCCAAGCTCGCATTTTTCGCACAAATTTTACCATTTTTAGGATTAAGGCTCTTTATGAGGCTAGAAAACTTTATATATATTCATTTAGTTTTAAAACTAAAAAATATATAGAGTTTTAGCATGTCCAATATAATGGACATTGGGTTTTAGTCCTGTAAAAACCATATTATTGATTTACATGATTCTGAATGGAAAACTCTTAATTGCAAAATCTTCTTTCATTATAAATGTGCTTTTATCATTCATACATCACCATTAAACATTGTACAATTTTAATTTTTGCATTATCAAAGAGAAAAAGTATTTTTGGATGAAATTTATTTGAAAAATATAAATCAATTTAGTGACTTTTTAAATAGTTTCTTTTTTAAAGGAATTAAAAAAAAATCTATTACATCAATAAAAGTTTTTTCTAAAAAAATATATAAATAGTTATTGGCACGGTTATCACAATTGATATTTGGATGCCAAAAGGAAATTAAAAAGAAATAAAACGCAGTTTATTTATAATCTTAAATTATTATCAGTTATATTTTCTTTAAATTTTTATCCCTGTTTAAAAATTTTCTTTCATTATAAATGTGATTTTATCGTTCATACATCACCTGTATATATTGCACAATTTAATTTTTTTTTTCATTATCAAAGAAAAAAGTATTTTTGGATAAAATTTATTTGAAAAGTATAAATCAATTTAGTGACTTTTTAAACAGTTTTTTAAAAAGGAATTTAAAAAAATCTATCACATCAATTAAAGTTTTTTCTAAAAAAAATGTATAAATAGTTAGTGGCACGGTTATTACAATAGACATTTGTGTATCAAAAGGAAATTAAAGAGAAATAAAATGCAGTTTATTTATAATCTTAAATTATCGTCAGTTATATTTTCTTTAAATGTTTATTTCTGTTTAAATTCCATTAAATTAACTAATTTAATAAACAACATACGAACAGTAAAATAATATAAAAATCTTTCAATTATTTTTTTATAATAAAACGAGTATAAAAATAAAAGTTGAATTTCATGTACACAACCTTATTTTATTTTATACTTATCAAGTAAGATAAGATCGCTACATAGTCTTCAAAAACCAGATTTTTAGCATCAAGTCACTATTTCTTTGACTACAAACTTGGCTGACCTCAGAAGTGTGTTTTTATTGTTCATACGTCAATTCCAAATGTCACATAAATTCAATTTTTAAATTATCAAATAAAAAAAGTGTACTTTAACTAAGAAAGGTGGTGACCAATTTAGTAATTTTCAAACAAATTGTAATAATATTTTGTTTTGTTTTTTAAGCCTTATCAACACCAGTCATTTGTTTCTTTAAAAAAATGATAATAATTAGTGGCACAGCTACCACAATTGGCAAGTAAATGCCAAGAAGAAATTTAAAAAGAAATTAAATGAGTTTATTTAGAATCTTATACTGTTATCTATAATTATATTTTCTTGCTAATTAAATATGATTAAATTTATATTTTAAATTTTAAGTAGCATACTAACAGAAAAATAATACGAAAAATAGTTACAATGAATAAGAATAAAACATAATAAACGCTTAATTATCTATATTTATCAAATGCTGCAAATATATATATATATTTCGCTGAAATAAAAAAAAATAACAATGTACTGATTTTGAACAAGCATTTTATCAGTAAAATTATACATTTTTAGGATAATATTTAAAACTTTTTTTATTTATTTAAGAAAATATATTAGCTACATCTGTATCTATTATTTGTTTCAATACTGTGTTGATTTTTAAGTAAAAACTAACGCCTCTCTTCAGAATACAAGAAGAGTCTAATATGAATAAAAACAACTTATGAAGACCCAATGTCCAATAGAATGGACATTAAATTAAAAATTGTTTATTCTCTAAAATATACATTATATTATTTAAACTGCGATGTCATTTCATTGATACAACATTTTAAAATTAGATGTCTGTAGCATTAGTATCAAAATACTTTAAAATATATATATAAAATTAGCGTCAAAACTGTCTGCTTACCTTCAACAGACCTTCTCTTGTTCCCCGCCACATTTAAATGATTAAAATACATATCTAGTTGCAACTTTTGTATTATTTCGGCATACAGATAGCAGCACTAGACTATCTAGTATAATAGACAGCAAGTATTTACAAGTTCCAACTGAAATTAAGCATTTTACTTAAAAAATAAAAATGTCCAATAGAATGGACGCGGGGTCTCAGGAGGATATGTACTTAAAACACACATACCGAGATCGACACAGAGAGAGAAATATCACTGTATTTTAATGTCGTGATTTAGCTGCAACACTGTGAATTTTATTGCCTCAACTCGCTAAAAGTAAATAATTAAACACTTATTTTTTTTTTTTTTCACAAGATTTTTTGAATTAAGTAGCAATGGGTAAAAAACAAGAGCTTTATAGTAGGTTTGTTATTTAGAAATGTATAGAAAACATATTAGGTAGATTTCATTACAAAAAGCTACCTATTGCAGCCGTTCGGAGGAAAGCGATTTCAAAAAATTTTGGTATATTTTCATCGATCATGACCCCCAGACCCCGAAACCACCCTCCGTTCAAAATTGATATATATATATATATATATATATATCTGACATTTGTCACACTGTAACTCTCGTATTTATGACCTTAATAACAGGCGTATTTATGAACCTATTTGGATGTAATTCGGTGTGTACAAAGTACATACAAATGTCTCGACCGAGTTCGTTGGCCAGCTTCATCCGCCATTTTGAAACAAAATGGCGGCTATTTAAAATTAAAAAAAAATTAAATTTGAAATGTGGTACCAAAAAATTGAAAATGGAAAAATATACTTTCCTTATGTATTTAACCTTTATACAAAGATTCCGTAGCAGTTTTTCTTTCGTCTATATCTTAAAAAATGGCTGAGTTATAGCATTTTGAATTTCTAGCGTGGCTGACATTTTGAAACGTCCTGATTTTTGTCACGTGATAACAGGCGTATTTATGAACCGATTTGGATGTATCTTGGTGTGTACATAGTACATACAAATATCTCGACCGAGTTCGTTGGCCAGCTTCATCCGCCATCTTGTTTAAAAATGGCGGCCATTTAAAAAAATTTAAAATTTAAAATGAGATACCAAAAAATTGGAAAATGAAAAAGATTTTTTTCGTATGTGTTTGACCTTAATACAAAGATTCCGGAACAGATTTTGTTTTGTCTATATCTAAAAAAATGGCTGAGTTATAGCATTTTGAATTTCTATTGTGGCTGACATTTTAAAACGACCTGATTTTTGTCACGCGATAACAGGCGTATTTAAGAACCGATTTGGATGTAACTTGGTCTGTACATAGTACATACCAATGTCTCGACTGAGTTCGTTGGCCAGCTTCATTCGCCATCTTGTTTCAAAAGGATTGCCATTTAAAAATAAATTAAATTTAAAATTTAAAATGAGGTATTAAAAAATTGGAAAATGAAAAAGATTTTTTTTATGTGTTTGGCCTTGATACAAAGATTCCGGAGCAGGTTTTGTTTCTGAAAATTTGTTTTTTTGTTTATATTTTAAAAAATGTTTGAATTATAGCACTTTGAATTTCTAGCATGGCTAACATTTTGAAACGATCTTGTATTTTTCACGCGATAACACACGTATTCGCCTATTTCGATGTAAGAAAGCATGTGGATAGTATACATCAATACCTCGACCAAGTTTGCTGGACAGATTCATCAGCCATGTTGTTTCAAAATGGCGGCCATTAAATTAAAATATATATATATATTTAAAGTGAGGTGCAAAAAAATTAGAAACTGAAAAAGGTTTCTTTCTTAAGTATTTGACCTTGATATAAGGATTCAGGAGCATTTTTTGTTTGTCTTTATCTTAAAAAATGGCTCAGATATAGCAGTTTCAATTTCTAATATTTGAAAAATCTGATTTTTTGCCTGCGACAGTACTCGTATATATCAACCGATTCCGATGTGAGTGAGCATGTACACAACAATTACTAAGGTTTTGACCAAGTTCACCGGTTAGCCTCATCCACCATATTGTCTTAAAATGGCAGGCACTTTAAGAAATCGCCGAATTTGGCAGCCAAATATAAGTTACTTTAAATAAAAGCAGTTTGGATAAAGCTCACTAATTTCGCGAAATTCTCATTCATAATGATTTAGTATTGATAAAAATTAGTATTGAATCTTCTATATTCGGTTTCCACTAAATTGAGCTTCGTGTGTTTGAATAATATAAGTTGGCTTTTTTAAAATAAGGAATATGAAAGCTACCTCTTCCTCCCGGCACTGGCCGGAAGGACTTTTACATCTAATAACAATATACAATAACATCCAGATAGTCGCATGTAATTTTTTTTCTTCTGATTATGCAAAATAATCAGTGTTATTATTGAAATTTATGCAGAAGTATGTATTTATACATTTTCTCCTAGCCTTGGGAAATATGCCTTGGGATATTTTTATAAATTGTTTGGTCAATTTTATAGAGTTTAAACTTTCCCGATCGCACTGCATTTTGTATCATATGAAGAATGCCATTAAATGCCGTATATTTCCCGCGTGCCATATCATAAGATATTGACACTATCATTTGTACACTGTCAGCATTGTTTCGCATCTGGACTTAGCAGATGTATTGAATGGCATCAATATAATCCACTTGTCACTAAATATTGTACGTTTTGTTTCATAAAAACATCGAAATGTGTACCACGCATTATGGTAAGGTTTGTTTCTTTCATTTTTAATAATAAATACTCAAAGACAAAAAATAAATATTATCAGGCAAATGTATGATGGTCACCATCAGGCAAATGTATGATGGCTTCCAAATAGGAAAATAGTACTTTGAGTACAACTATGTCACAAAGAAATTCAAAATTTGAAGTAACAGTTTAAAAAGTAATTTATGCAACCTTCAGATGGTATTAAATGTTTTTTATGTTAAAAATTTAAAAAGATCATGCATTAACATTTTATGTCTCGACGGTACTTTAAAGGTACTTTATCATTAAAAAAAACAACAACAAAAAAAAAAACTTGTTATAAAATTAATTTAGTACACCGATTAGCAGTAATACAATTTACAATATGTTGTAGATTCTTTACTTTATCTTGTTCCAAAAGCTTTGTTTTTGCACAAAACAAAAATGCTTTTAAAAGGATGATTTATCTTTCATATGCAACTGTTTAGCTTCCTTGATGTCGGAAGTTTGGGGGAAGTTTCGGTTCTTAAATATTTCTATTCTAAGGGCATTGTATTTGTACATTTCTTAATTCAAAGTATTTTATATAAAAAAAAAATGAGTGGAATTATAAATATTCCACAAAATCCCAAATAAATAAATATTTCGTTCATTAATTTTAATTGGTAATATCATTCTAATATTTTTAATTGATTGTGTAAATCTTCTAATCAATTTTCAAAAATTCAGGAAAAATACTTTAGAAGATGAAATTTTCATTTTTTCATAATTTGGAGCATAAAGGGTTAAGGTGTCTCAGGACTCTTACAATTGGAAAACATGAAAAAAAAAATACATTTTTAACATTTAATATCTTAAAATGATTATGATTTTAAAACACAATTTTTATTGGGATGAAAG
Organism: Maratus speciosus; assembly: GCA_963932465.1. NCBI lineage: Eukaryota > Metazoa > Arthropoda > Arachnida > Araneae > Salticidae > Maratus > Maratus speciosus. The sequence continues at coordinate 15,078,022 of OZ010787.1, read as the reverse complement.
TATGTTATTTCATTTCATTTATTTAAAAAGTTGCAAGATGCAGAATGATTATTTACAGGGCGTTCCAAACTGTCAGACATTTGTCGAGCAGAAAATTGGTATAACAGCTTACGTGCAGGATTACGAAATAAATTTCGCAACTAGAATGAAAAATTTCGTGCCTAATTATACTTCAGACTATAGTAATTACCCTGAACCTAAGTAAATTTGTATTTAAAGCATTTTTATATTTTTAATACAACGTTGTATTAAGCTAACGCAAAATTTTGAAAATTCCAACAGTATAATTACCAAAAAAAAGTTTTTTTTTAAAACAATAAAAATGAAGTTTTAGGTTCAGTTTACACAGACTAACAAAAATATATGTTTTGAAAATTCCATGAAAAATTATTCAGAAGTTTTTGAGATATCCTGTGTGTTAAGCCCAAAAGCGTCAATTGGAGAAAAATGACTTCAAAGTTTCGGAAACGCCGCTTCAGCTATTGAGCGGGTAAAATTCTAATAGCCATAACTTCTGTTCTAACGGAAATTTCAAGGAAACAATTATGTAAAAATGTTCAGAAAAGATAAGAGTTTAACATATAAAAAAATTAGAATTTCGAAAATTTTTGAAGATTTAAGTCCTGAGACCCCTTAAAGGGTTAAAAATGTACCTTAACAAACAAACACAAAAACGTATCCAAGAAATTCTGGAGAGTACCTAACTAAAAATGCATCATTCACTAATGTAATTCCATAGTAAATGGAAGTTGAAAGACGAAGGCGGCTTTTTAAAAGTTTCTCTCTTCTTTTTCGCAGCCTGGTAAATTTCACTTGTTAAAGACTTTTTTCCTTAAAATAAATGTCGAGAAATGGGGGTTGTGAAAAGCGCGTTGATTTTTGTTGATGTCTGCCACATTTAATTATTGCTAATGCTGACATCCTGTCGTAAAAATCCATTTACTTTTTCATGATCTTTTATCTGTTTAATGTCATTCAACTGAGTAAAACAGTGAGCTTCTCGAGTTTCATACAGCAAAACTTTTTCTTTTTAATAGTTTTTTAATTTTTCATATCAGAATATATTTAACACTATTGTTTGTAAATGTATATTGTTTTGAAATGCCATAAATTTGGGGTTGTGTAAAGAAAAGAAACTTCCTTTGTCTTTATGTACTGTTCTGAAGGGACGAGTTCACACGGTTCAAGATTGTGAAAATATTGTAAAGAGCATTTAAAAAATGTAATATAGATTGGCTGTACGGGAAGGCGGAATTCTAATATTTTCTGCATTAAATAGATTTCGATTTATATACCCATAGAAATATACAAAGTACAAAGTCAAAGTAATAAAAATTGAAACAGATTACCAATGAAAAAAAATATAATGGCAAAGGTTAGTTAAGAGTTTCTATAAATACACATTGCCTTCGTTACAAGCGCTGAAGAATAAAAATGCACATTGATCTATATATGCGCTATTCACATACATTTGTTTGAATTATAAAATATCTTCCAGTTGTATGTGCATATGTTACAATACATTACTTTCAACTCACTATGCAAAATCTCATTAAATTTGACCTATATTTACATTGCAAATTTGTTAGGAAACTTTTAGCTCGTGATTTATAATGAATTTCTGACATTCAGTATTAATCGGAATTATCGTCTAATTTATAAAGCTTTTCTTCCATTTATGAAATGGTTAGTTTTGAGTTTTAAAAATAAATCTCCATTAACAGATGCGATAGTTATAATAATTATTATTTTTTATTTTACATTTCAGAGTCCATCTGAATTATATTTAAAAAAAAATTATTCACAGAACTGAAAAATATTATAAAGCATAAAAAAAGAATTCAAATAATTGTAACTATTGCTGATAATATTTTACATATTTAACGTCACTTCAGAAAAAAAAATTCTTTATAACAGAGACACTTTCTGTATAACGAAGAGAATAAAATCTATTTTCCAAATTAATTTACCTTTAGAGTTAATTATAAATTTTATAAAGTAGCTGAGGAAATATACATAAAGAAAATAATGAATATTTTTCAGTAAGAATCGAAATACTCAACAATTCGGTCAATATAATGAAACAGGAACGGACAATTGAAGAGCTTAATAGAAGAAGATGTTATCTAACAAAAATTAAAGTGAAAGCTATTTGTTGCAAATGTTATTGATTTATTTTCTTTTTGATAACATACGCCGGAAATGTTATCAGGTAATACTAGACTATTTCAGAAAAAAAAAATTACGATTAAATTTTCAAAGATTAAAAACTATTAATATTTTATAAATGTTACTTATTTATTAAATATGACTAAATAATGTCTTCAATACTAATCGGAATCTTCCTATTTTAGCTTTCCATATGATATACCAACTTATAATACCTTTATTCCTAAACTGGGGCAATTTTTGAGAAAATGTAACATAGCGTGATCTACCAATAAGTTCTTATTTTAGATACTTTAGATACAATTTTGAAATCTATTAGTTCTTTATAATAATAATGAATTTTGTACACGCATTTAATTTATGTGAAAAGGATTCAACGGCCTTTTATTTTTATTTATATTAGCCCATAGGAGACAATCACGATTCCCAGGCTGGAACTCCTGGTGTGTTTGATTGCTTCTCGATTAGCTGCTATAGTCAAGAAAGATGTGAAGCGACCAGATATTGAAACATATTTCTGTATTGATTCCAGCAAGGATCTTAGTTGGATAACAAGGTAAGATCAATGGGCAACATTTATTTCCAATAAAGTTAAAGAAATCTGATTGCTGCCTAATCCTTATTATTGGTACAATGTCCCAGGAAACCTCAATCTAGCTGACACTCCCTCTCCAGAGGAAGTTCTGTTCGATACCTACTAGAAACGAAATGGTTACAAGGTCCTGAATCATTGAAGTTGTCTATATCAGAATGGCCAAAATCCAGGTTTGCAAATGATGAAGAAATTTTGAACCAAGAAAGAAGAAAAACAGTTACGATCGATACCGAAAAATGTATGGTAATTGGTAACATGGTAACCATGGTATCATAATAGATTTTCTTCTTATCTGAAATTAGTACGAATTATTTCTTGGATGAGACGCTTCCCAGGAAATGCTAAGAAGTCTAAATTATAATGCTATTATTCTAACTTGTCTGTAGAAGAAATTAAAAGAACTGGATTGATGCTCTTTAAAAACTTACAACGTGAAGTATCTGTCTCAATCTGAAATCCTATCTTAGAATCACTACATACTCAACTTGATAAAGAAAGATTTAATTCGTGTGACAACATGTCTAATACAACGAGAAGATACTGATGCCTTCAATCATCTTATAGCGTTGACTAGCAATCATACTGCCGTTTATTTAATCATCTTAGAACATCATAAGCACTTACTCTATGCAGCAGTTCATACTTTAATGTCTGAACTGAGGGAAACTTGAGGACTTTGCAATGTAGAAACTGTATAAATTGTAGAAGATTTGAAGTGACTAAAATTGAAGTGTTGCCTGCACTTTTGCCAAAACAAGAATTATGAATACTGCAGCGTTCGAGATCACTGGTATAGATTTGAGAAGACCATAATACTTATGAAATGGTGAGAAGAGTTGGTTTGTCCTATTTACATAGTCTGTGATCATGAGTTAGTTCAGTTACTGACAACTGAAAATTTTGTTTAGCCTTCAGAAGATTTGTGTCAAGGAGAGGCAGATCTCTATATGCATATTCTTACAATGGGAAAAAAATCTAGTCGGAGCCAGTTATATCCCACATAACATAGACTGGCAAAAGATAGAAGGAATAGCTTCAGTTAAACGAATTCAATGGATTTTCAACCCTCCTATAGCTACCTGGAGGGGAGGATGGTGGTACCGCAGTTCGATTGGAATGACTAAAAGAATTCTATGAATAGCATTGGAAAAGAGCTCGTCTTAATTATGATAAATTGACTACCATTTTGTGTGAAGCTGTAAATACCATCAATAGAGTTCCCCTGACTTATCCGGCAGAAAATGTCGAAGACTTACGACTCTTAACACTACCTTTATTTCTGGAACAGATACGAACATAACCTATACCCGAATTAGATGTCTTCAAACCAATTTATTTAAATAAATGATTTCGTTATCGTCAGAAACTTAAGAAAAACTTCAGAAAGATTTCGTATCGAATACCTCGAAAAATAAAGAATTACTTTAAACACAAACTCCCCTCAACATTAGTGTAAATCAAGTTGTTGCTGGCGGTGATAATACAATGCTCATAGAATGGCTCATGGCCAAAATACTTGAACATTACCCTGGGAAAGTAACAGCACTCGACTAGCTCAAATAAAGACGATGAATAGCAAACTTCTAAGACCATACCAAAGATTTTACCTTCTTTAATGAGATGAACAAATGGACAGAATATTTTGCTACCTGAGAAATCAACTTCTGATGAACCCATGGAACATGAACCCGACAGTTCACCACTACTCCTGAAAGATGATGGCATAGATTATTCAGAAGGTTTTTTCTAATTCTACGTAAATTTCAGACTATTCTAAACCTGGGAAAGACTTTTGACACTTTTTGAAATTGCCAGACTGTCCAAAAACTGAGAAAAATTGTCTAAACCAGCGAGTAAGAATCCGATGTGGTCTAGTAATGAGACCTGTCAAAAATCTAGATCTGAAATGTTATATGCGACTTTGCTTCCATCTTTTTCAAGTATGCAATGTGGGAGGACTGTCACATCTACCGTGAACTGAAGTGAAATACTTACAGTTTGACTTTTGGACATTCGCGTGCCAGAAAAAAAACTGATATATATTTATCATTTGAAGATCGGATTTAATATGCTTTTAATGTGCTGTATTCATCGATTATGTAACGTCTGGAATAAAGGAATGGATAACTGTTCCGATTTCAGTTTTAATTCTAGTTCAAGACACGGTCAACCCGGCGAAAAAAAATCATTTCAACTTAACTGAGAGAATAAGCAATTACCTTTATTTATTAATGTGTAAAATATAACTTTGTAAATTTGACTCTTCATCTGACACAATGAATATTTGAAAAGATGTCGTCTATTAAAATTAATAAGCTAAATCGGTATTTATAGGGTATTTTCGAATATTTACAACTGAATCCTTTCTTTAAAATATATTTTTATCATTTTATAGATTTAAAAAAATGTACAAAAACAAACGCCTTACAATATAAATGTAGAAAATTTTCAGAACTGAAACTTTCCATTCCACGTATTTCATTAAAGCTGAGCAGTTATTTTTTTTAAAGATAATTTTCCTTTGTATGACATTTGGACCATTATAAAGTAAAGTATGTAGGAACTGATCTTAAATTGTATTGCCTCAGCAATCGGTACATTAAATGAATTTTATAAAAAGATTTTTTGTTAGTGGTACTTCAAAGTACTCTCGAGAATAAAGGGTTAAACTTTCAAACATTAAAAGTTTTTGAAAAATATGCCTTTTTGACAGATACCACCCATTTCCCCTGTTTCTTAGAATTTCAAGTTGTCAAAAATATACCTTTTGTTTAGATTGAAGTCTCATGTAATGTGTAATATAACTTAAAGCTAGTTTATGTCAAAGATGTTTGCATTTACAAATCAATAAAGAAGATGTATATTTTTTTCCAATGAATAAATTCATATATATATATATATAGTAAACCAATTTTAACAGAATAAAATTCCTGAAATACATTGACTTCTTTATAACGGAAGCCCTCAATGTAAGAAAAAGTAAAGTTTTCTAGTAGATACTTACTAAACAACTAAAAAGCATGTAAAGCCCCTGACTTCTTACTAACGGCGACAGACCAAGAATCAAAGAGAAATCGGAAAAATAATACATGAAATAAAATAATAGCAAAACTATAAAAATAAAAAAACGTACATTAAAGCACATATTAAATACAAATTACTATGAAATCTTGAAAAATATCTTTAAAAGAAAAAGGCATGAAAAAGAACCTGCCAAATTAAAGTAAAAAAAAAAAAAACCGAAATCTTAAAAAATATATAAAGTTCCTCCGGATAACCATCATCATCATAAGCTGAACTGTCTAGGTCAAAAACTTATGCGAAAGCGTGAGAAGGATAAATACACGTCATAACTTCATTCATAACTTTAAAAAGGTTTCACATAGCCCGATGGAGGGAATCAGAATTGTTACAAATACATTTAATTCTAGTAACTTTCAAAAATGGAATATTTTTCAAAACTTTAACACTAAGGCAAGAAAGCCAGTTAGTTAAACAGTTAAATAAAAAAAATCCAACCTTTTATTATAGATACTTATTAACCAAAAAACTATTGACTAATTTAATTTTTTAATCTAGAAAAGATATTGTGTCTAAAGTACGTTTTAAAAGAAAATCCTTCGGATAAATACTGCTATATAAATCCTTAAATTTATGACAATGAAAAAAAAATTCTATCACCAATAAATCTAAACAAGAAAGAAAAAAATCATGCGTAAAGCATAGACTAAGAAATACTTTCCAACACATTCAGAATAATGTAACAAAACTGCACCGTTTAATAAGTTAAAATATATTGTCTAATTGAACAATGTAGAAACGCATAACACTTTTGAAAATCCAATTTAGCTGTTCCCATCAACAATCGGGAAATTATCCGAATTCTTTGATCCACCCTGTATCTGATATATAGATTTGTATCTATTAACTACATGCATGCAAATATGTAGTTCGGTTAAAAAATACGTACCTCAGTTGATAATTCCCCTTCAGAAATTTCAGCTAATAAGGAGAATGGTACCGGGATTATTTTGTGCAGCCCTGTATACGAGGTATAGAATTTATATACAACGAGTAACATGCAAAAAATTAGTTAAATTTAAAAGCGAAAACTGAAATTGAAAACGCACTTCCAGCAATTATTGCTCAAAGACAGTACTGTAATCGATTGTGCCACTGTAAATGAAAGACAAATGTTATGAATGTTCTATTCTATCGTAAACTCCGTGTAGTGAAATTCAGTGATTATATCAGTTTCAATACATTTGAAATAGCGTAATGTCATTAAAATACTCTGCAAACGATTCCCCCCCCCCCTATACTATAAAGTAATGGAATTCTTTTGAGTGCCCCTGTAAATGAATTATTAATGCTACACAGTTGATATACAATAACGGACATGCCATGGTAAGCATCATTTACATATTTCAATTGCATGAAAATCCGAGCATATTTACGTGAGTTAGAGCGTGGACAGACGGACAGACAATCCGAATTCATAAACACTTTAAAACTTTGTTGGATTTTGACAGAATTAAACGGCTAAAATAGAAATGGGCTGGGCACATTTCAAGAAGACAAAGAGATGGAGCACAAGCACCCTACAGTGGTATCCCAGAGATCTAAAACGACCAAGAAGTCGACCTCAAGTAAGATGGAGTGCCGAAATCAGAAAAGTGGCCGGTTTTAATTGGATGACTGAAGCACTAGACAGGAAACATTGGAAAAATCTGGGGGAGACCTACATCCAGCAGTGGATTGAAAACGGTTGATGATGACAGAATTTTTCTAAAAACAATCTTAACTCTTAAATGCCGGGTGTTGCTTTTCGGCAACATACCCAATTTAGGCTCTAAAATACTATTAGAATAATATTGAAGCTATAATGCCTAATGTTGTCAATAAAATACATTCTGAAAATACTATTAAATCGATTTTCAACATGTAGATGGCAATACTTGTGCTGTTTAAGAATAAAGATAGATTTATTTTTTCAATTGTTGCTACTCGTTCTTTTGTTTTGTTTGGAAGCTTGCGAAATACCCTATTTTGTTCTGCGGTGAGCAAGTAAAATTTATTTCTTATTATAGTTCCTAAAATTCTTGTGTGTTTAATATTATAAAATTTTATCAAGGAAAATTATTTTTTCAATTAAACACCAGTATTGCAGATGAGTAACAAACTGTTTTTCAGCCGTAAACCATACTTAAAACAAAATATGATTTTTTAAAGTATTTTTCCCATGATTTATTTAAAAAATGAAAGTCGGAAAACATTATTACAATGATTTTTGAAAAATCAGGCATTTAAGGGTTAATCATTTTTTTCCCTTATTGTTGCAGTTTGAAACCATACAGATATCCCAAATGAACACCAATTTCAATAGTAACATGCAATAACTTAACTAATGCCTGCAAGAAATTTTAATTATATGATTTCTATATGGTAGAAAATACTTAATTTGTACACTAAATATACCAACAACCTGTCATTTAGCCAGTAGCAGTAAAAATATTTCGATTCGAACAAGAAATTTCTAAATAAATTAAACAAAATATAAATCACACATAAATAATTTAGATAAAAAAGTTAAATATTTTTTTGTAAAAATTCTGGTGCGAAATATTTTTATAAAACTTGATTAAAATTCCGGGTATATTTAGTGTTAAATAATAAACAATTTTCAGGAGACATTCATTTAATAAAATCGCCTATAAAAAGTTTCAGATTTTATTTATTGAAAAAGAGGGCCCTTATAAACTACATCAAGCATAATATCAAAAACTGCTATTCATTTACGGTATTTCATCTTAAATTTCAAACTGAAAAACCCTACTCATTAGTTATCCTTATAAGAAGTTTAAAATAACCGTGAAAATGGATTGTCATAGCGCATGAAAGATGTCGGCCTTGAAATGTTATTCTATAATCTGGAACTGATGACATTAGTTTATTTAAGATATATGAATTATGATCTGCGAGTTAGTCAGGTTTCAAAACTTTTATGTTTCGTGTTAGAGATAGAGGTTTCGGTGCTGTTTACATTAAAAACGCTTTTAGTTGTTTTCCGCTCTTAACGTCTGCATGTTTTCCTAACATACATAGTTAGGAATTGTTGAAAGAGGTGAACCAATCGTGCTGCAGAAAATGCAAATGTGTCAACAAATCAAGGTATATTATAGCATAGTATATTTAAGCACTGAATACAGGGTGTTTCTGCGAACATGGGTCAAATTTGGAGGGGTAGTGCATCTAATAAAACAAACATGTTTTGTATAGGAATGTATGCCCGAAATGAAAAGTTTTGAGGAAAAAACAAGAGCGGAGGAAATGTAAACGGACCGTATTTATTGACATAGGACTTGCCAGTAAGTTCTCAAATGTGCCACTGGCAGCGTCAAGTGATTGGCGCTCCTTTTCCCAGATTCCAAGTGTTACACGAATATTTGCAGCAACGACTGAAAAATGAGGTCCTCATCAGAGTCAACTGGTGTCTCATAGATGAAACATCTGGAACCTTCGAAAGGGTACGCCAATCACTTGCTAGACGCTGACAGGTATGTATTGATGTTGGTGATGGCATATTTGAGAACTTACTGTAATTTTTATGTCAATAAAACACTTGTTTTCAATTCCTCCGCGTTTATTGCTTTTCACTAAAACTTTTCATTTCTGATCCCACATTGCTATACCAAAACAGCTTCTTTATGTGCATTTTACGTTCCCTTAACCCTTTATCTACTGACGGTACTTATAAGTACCATTAAAATAACTTGTTATAAAATTCATTTAATACATCGATTAGTTGTAATATAGTTTAGAATGAGTTATAGATACATTACATTATCTTGTTCCAAAAGCATTACTGATTACACAAAACAAAATATTTTTTAAAGGATGATTTTTTTTCCTTTGCATCTTTTCAGCTTTCTTGGCGTTGGGGGGGGGGGGGGGGGGGTTCAATTCGGAAATATTTCTATATTTCTATTGTAATAACGTTATATTTGTACATTTCCTAATTCTACAAAAAAACTAAGAAAAATATTTAAAATAAAAGACTTGAGTGAGGGGGGGGGGGGGGGGTGTCATAAATATTGCACGAAATCCCTATAAATTTATATTTAATTTATCCTTCAAAATCCTTCTAAAATTTATTAAATGATTATATAAATTTTCTAATGTAGTTTAAACCATTCACGAAAAACGCTTCAGAAGATAAAATTTTCATGAATTCATAATTCAGTACATAAAGGGTTAAAGTTTGTCCCATGATTGTACAAACACCATATTTACCTTCCAAAAGCAAATATTCCTATAAAAAGCCATGACCTAAAGTATTCCAGGTTAACTAAGTCAGTCTAGAGAGAAGACCAGGACTCTTGTTCATTTGCAATCAAAACTAAAATAAAGCTTCGGTGTAAATTTTGAAGGAGTTTGAAAAAATAAAGGTTCAGCATCTTAGTATGTTAACTAGTCGAATATTATTTTCACCAACATTAGTTCACGAAATTCGACTCTCATTGTCTTTTTTCATACTGGGTAACTATTTTATACTCTAGATTGTTTCGGAGAGTGATCAATTTTCTTAACCTTTCTTTCCTTTCTGTTATAACAGAAATTCATTTGATAGAGATTTACTTACTTTGATAAATACTTGTTACCAAGGGCCTCCTCATATTCAAGAAGAAAAATAAACAAATTAAAAAAATCAACCAACCCGACTGCGTAAAAAGCGAACTAATTAATTATTTCTCATCAATGTGAAACTATTTTTTATTTCAATTCCTACTATTAGCTCACACTTTCGCTATATATATCTTGTTCAAATTTTCAATCATTAATAAAATACTTATTATTCATCCAATCAAGCTCAAATAATTTTTTTGTAACTTGTAGTGGATGACACTTGATGTTAATCCAGTTTTTTTTTCAAATATTAATTCATTAATTAAATTAAATTAATTAATTTTCAATAATCGAGAGAGCCTCTTCGCAAGTTTTAAGGATATATTTCTGTAATGCAATGCCCAGTAGCAGCAAAACTTGTGTCTTCTTGATTAAGGTATTTTAAGACCGAGAGAGCCCTCTTCTTGATCAAGGCATTTTAAGCGCCATTCTTTGAAGAAAGATGAATAGGAGAAAAAAACATTCTCTTATTGATCTAAGTATTTGGACCACCAACATCGTCCAAAACTTATTTATCTCGTTAATATTGTAATACAATCATGCAATGTAATGTTCCCCAGCATATGAAAAAAAAAACACAAGAATATGTACTAAATTAAAAATTATTATTCAGGGACTAAAAAGTCAAAAGATTGTGAGAATACCCCATATATATATATATATATATTTAAATTCATTTATTAAATTAGATACGTTTACGCATTAAATTATATATACATATGATATATATAAACTGTCTGACAAGTTGGTATAAGAATAGTGACAACATCTCTAATTTGGGGAAAGCATATAATAATATTATACATTAAATGTTACGAGAAAATAAAATGTATATGGAAAACATATCTATACAGGGTGCAATATGTTATCTATCGCCGGCCTTTAATTTCTCAACCGTTCGTTCTAGACATATAGTTCCAGTTACAAAAACGTTTCAAATTAGGTAAATATTCATGCTGCGGCATTATTTAAAGTAAAAGATCAATTTTATAAAAATTATGAAATCTAACTTTTTATACGGTCCCTCAGTCCCTATAGTTATATTTAGTAAAAGTTTACACATATCATAACAGATATAACACAAAAAGTTTGACATCTGTGCTACAAAAATTCACCCAGTTATTAAATTTCAAAGTTTGAGATTTTTGCACATGATTTTGTCTTTCATTGAGGGATCAGTTAAAAGATGAATTAAAGTAATTCGAGATCAAAATCAGGGTGCAATGTCTTTTTTTACGGCGAAACCACCTTTAGCCGGTATCGCCAAATCGGGATATCACCAAAGAGGGTTATTTCATCTAAAAATTTGAGCTGACTTTTAGGGGTCGTATACAAAGCGAAGAATGAAATATTTGTTGCATGCACATAATGCGCATCCATACCATCCGACACTGGTGCAAGCATTGATGCTGGATGACCACGTACGGCGATTTGATTATTGTAATTTCATGCTCAACACCTTAGAGGAAAACCCGTAGTTCCTTTGTGACATTCTGTGGACAGATGAGTCAATGTTTACACGGTGTGGCATTTTGAACATGTACAATGTGCATTACTGGCCTCTGGAAAACCTCCACATCACCTGCACAGTACGACACCTGTGGTGCGGAATATGGTGAACCCAGATTGCTGGACCTATCTGCTACGATATTACCTTAATGGGCGATCGTTACCTGCATCTGCTACAAAATACGGTACTTGGCTATCATGAAGAGCTGCCTCCCCGACATGCATGCCGGGTGTGGTTTCAACATTATGGGATCCTCTTCGCATATTACATCAAACGTCCGGGCGTATCTGGCCACAATCCTTGGATATGGTGATCCGGTAGAGTGGCCACCGCGTTCACCGGACTTGAGTCCCATGGACTCCTACCTCTGGGATTACATCAAGGCATAGGTATATGTGACTGAGACCACTTCTGTGGTTTATCTGAAGCAGCGCATCATCCTTGATTTTCGCACAGTTTACACACCTGCTTTGCTCTAACGTGTCCAGGACTCAGTACTGCCAAGCATTCAATTGTGAATTGCCGTCAATGGAGAACACTTTGAGCAGTATCTCTAGATAGAAGATTCCGGCGTTTAATTTATTCATTTTTTATAGTAGACCGTTTTCTGATATTATAATAAATTGATATTTATTTTTCTGTTTAATTTCAATATTTCATTCTTCGCTTTGTATACGACCCCTGAAAGTCAGCTCAAATTTTTAGATGAAATAACCCTCTTTGGTGATACCCCGATTTGGCGATACCGGCTAAAAGTTGTTTCGCCATTAAAAGAACATTGTACCCTGATTTTGGTCTCGAATTACTTTAATTCATCTTTTAACTGATCCCTCAATGAAAGACAAAATCATGTGCAAAAATCTCAAACTTTGAAATTTAATAACTGTGCCAATTTTTGTAGCACGGATGTCAAACTTCTTGTGTTATATCTGTTATGATATGTGTAAAGTTTTACTAAATATAACTATAGGACTAGGGGACCGTATAAAAAGTTAGATTTCGTAACTTTTATAAAATTGATTTTTTACTTTAAATAATGCCACAACATGAATATTTACCTCATTTGAAACGTTTCTGTAATTGGAACTATATGTCTAGGACCAACGGTTGAAAAATTAAAGGTCGGCGATAGATAACATATTGCACCCTGTATATATAAAAGCCGTTCTCTGAGTGTATGTCCTTTATACAAATCCTCAATTTTTCAGCGATTTGCACGAAACTTGATGTACAGTCGTGGAAAAAAAAAGTAAACACCACCTACTAACTCCTCAACAAATTATGGTAGAAGAACGTTACTGGTACCGAACGACTGGAAATAAAGTCTACTTTTAAATGATGTGTATAAAATTTGCTTAGGGGGCCATCTACATATTAAAACGAACCATAACTTTTTTTTTCAATAGAAGTACACAATTCTGATATCACAAATGAACTCTACACCCTTCAATTAGCCTAAACACAAATTTTTATGCAATTCGTACCATAAGTTTCCGAGAAATTATTTATTTTAAAACGAGGGTATTTTAAGGGCTGTATCCAAATTGAAGTTCCGTACTTGATTGTTAACCGAAAGAGCCCCCTTCTTGATCAAGGCACCTGAAACGCCACTGAAGGAGTCAATGTAGCCTGTTAGATTACAGAATAGCAGAATAAATTTCTAAATATCTACTCACTTCTATCATAGATCTTAAACCATCATTTTGCCGTTTTTTAAGCATAATTTGAAAATTACTTGGAAGAAAAATGTGAAATTTTGGATTTCCATAAAGCAGGACTTAATAAATCTAAATCCAACAAAAAAATTGTAGGTTGCAATTCATAATGTTTTCGAATATAATTTCATAATTCATAATTTATATCATAAAATTATAAAAATTGCAAATTCAGCATATTTATGTTTGGGTATATTAGTATTATTTGCTACAAAAAAAAAAAAAAAAAAAAAAAAAAAAAATTAGCACATTAGGAGCATAATTCCAAGAGATATAAATAAAAATATGAAAATGCAATTTAACATTACAAGCACTAAATTTTGAATGTTTATAATTCAAAAACTTATCATTCAAATGACTGAAAATTTGGTGTCTAAGCATATGAACCGAAGATTTGAAATATCTCGTTAAAATTGGTTATTGCCATTGAAAAAAAATGAAATTTGGATTCGTTTTAATATGTAGATGGCCCCCTAAGAAAGTTTTATATACATCATTTAAAAGTAGACTTTATTTCCAATCGTTCGGTACCGGCAACTTTCGTCTACGATAATTTGTTGAGGAGTTAGTAGGGGGTGTTTACTTTTTTTTCCACGACTGTACATACGTTTTAGAACGTGGAAAAGATCGCTATCTACTTAAAAAAATCATCGAACCACTATTTATCCCTTTTTTCTACTATCTTCCATAATTTAACTTTATAGAAATATCTCTTTTTAAATTTTCCATTTAATCGTTTCTTTCCTGTTGCCACACCCTAAAAAATGTCACAATAATGTGAAAAAAATAAGGATAACGCGTGTATTTCGTTTTTATTTGCCAATAAAAATTCGATTTTCTTGCTATATTTTTGCATTTTTGAAATTGACGTCATTCTAAACAGAAAATGCACATTTTTTTCAATTCCTACTGTTAGTTCACGCTCTCCCTATATATATCTTGTTAAAAAATAAAATCTACCAGGAAATCTCATTATATTAATGATCATAAACATTTTTAATAAATGTAGAACTATTTTTTGTTATTAATGGTATCTTATATATTTTTAAAATATATAACAGCGGTAGCTAAATGTATTTAGCAATCTTATATATATATATATATATATATGTGTGTGTGTGTGTGTGTGTGTTGCTAAGAATCTCTACTATATTTACTTCAAATTGCGTTACACTTAATTTTCTATTTAAAAAAAAACCTTTGACTATGTCTTTGCTTAAACTCAGTCATTAGCTTAATTGCTGTTACTTTCTCTTCTATTTCCAGTCCCAGTTAACAATAAAATTATATTAAATCTCATGAGCAGAACAACATAAGACTATTAATTCTATAAATTCATAGTCACTCGCACCATATAAGGGTCAATATCTGAAAATTGGACAATTTGCGTCCACTGCCAATAATATTCCATTAATTATACTAAAACCAAAAACTGAAAAATGTAATATATTGCAACATTTGTTATAACAATTACCAATGATAAATGGACATATGATGGTGCATAAATAATTAATTTTAAGTTTTAAACAAACGAAATCATCATTTCAGTCCCTGTCCCCAGGTACAAATATACAATATTAAATGTATGCTGTAAAATTTTTTATAAATATTTTTAACTTTTGCTATTATAGATTTATACCTATATATATACAGTATGGGAAAATATAATGCTCCTTTACTCGTATATATTGTATTGTAGAATACTGTAGTAAATATATTTGTCCCTGAGGTTGACCATCATCTCAGTCCCTCTAACCACACATTTAGGTTAACAGATACTAGGTGGCGCTGGCAGAATTATTTCCATCGTAACAGTAACTATAGTTCAACTATCCACCATGGATGAAGGTAAGTTGTTCTTCTCATTGTTTCATTTTTAGAAATATTTAGTTTTTGTTCTGAAAATGGATGAGTATTTTTTTATAGCATCATTCATGTCCCCATATTTAATTTTTTATCTATAAAAAAAAATGCTTATTGCAACTTTATTTATGTAACATACAAATGTCACATGGAATATTTAATCATTTACATGTGTTCAGAATGATTCAATAAAATGGCTGTGCAGCTTTTAAGACAAAAACATCACCCCAGTCCCCATCATCCCAGTCCCCATCATCTCAGTCCCAATTATTAGACACTGATTATGGTGTTAACAGACACTTTCTTCCATAAAAGTTTGTCCTACGCATAAAATGTACATCCTTGATCTCAAAACACTACAGCATTCAAATGACAAAACATGTTTCATAGTATATAATTGTATTTGGAAGTTGGTAGGAAAGGTAGGGGTGGTTTGATACATAGGGAGGGTTGATACATTGACAATTTGTCGCAACAAATGGAATTAACAGCCATTTTAACTCATGTGAAGGCTTCTTTTATTTTCTGAAGCCATCATTAGCTGGAATAATCAGTGAAAAACTGACAACTTTTCTTTTCTTTTAATTTTGAAGGTTTTTGGAATGTCATGTAAATTTTTTCATTGGCTGATTTTCTTTCATAACTCTTATTATTGTGAAGATAATATCTTGTAATTTTTTTTTATTTATAAAGCACATTGTTGGGATTAGTTTTACTACAAAGTAGATTATGATTTTGGAACTGCATTTGTACAAAGTGATTGAAAATCCAATAAGCCATAATAGGGAGAAATGATACATTAGTACTGAAGAGAAATGATACACTTGTATATTTGAAATTTAATAGTTTTTTTAAGTTTGCAAACTAATATAGGACTGTAATATTCATTATTGTTTTACAGCAAGAGCTTCTGAAATTGGTAAGGAAGAACAAAGAGACTATTCATAGACATTATGTAGGTTATATAGAAAAGCAGTGCGGTGATAGATGGTTAGTTCGCTTTGCTAGTCATGTAGAAGGGAAAAAGTTTAAATGGCCTGAAAAGGAAAATGTTTCTATAATTTACGAAGGGTAAATTGAAAAAACGTTAAATCTACTCGATTTTACTTATCAAAATGATAGAGTTATTAGTTTTTCATTTAACCATTTCAGGGGTGGTGGTATGTTTATGAAACCACTTAATTTTAATTCCCAAACGCCACATTGGCACCAGCATTTTGGTAAAATATTTTCCATTTAGTATGAAAGTGAAATATATCCCTTTCCTTACTTCTAATTAAATTTGTTGGTAAATTCCGGTGCCATTCATTTATTCAACACTTTAGCATTGAAAATGCTTTGCCCCTGAAAGGGTTAAAAGAATCTTAAATGTGCTAAATTTATGTTAAATTGTTTGCAAATCAGCAATGTTCACTTCATTTTTCCTAGCAGCTAGATCTCTAGGGGTTTTTTTTATTATTTATTTTCTAAAAAGTGTGTTAATAGGATTGTTTTAATAATAGCAATAGTTTAAATATTTTTGTTAAAAACATTTCTGAAACAAAAATATGTCAATGTCATTTCGTTTCAAATTTTACTTAAATATTTCAAAATTTATCATAAAAAATGTATGACGCATAAATTGAATTGCCTGCATTTTTTTTTTTCAATTTACATAACAATTTATCAAACCTCCCTTGCTAGTGTATCAATCCTCCCCAGTAATGGGGATATTTGATACAGTAGTAGCCATTCAAAATAATTGGGATATATTTTTTGAATGACTATTTTTTAAATTCACAATATTTTTAATAAATGAATAAAAGGTCACTTTATAAGAAAACACGAAAAATTTGTTTAAAAATAGCTTTCTAAGGGTTGTAAAAAATTCGTAAATAAAAGGGTATCATACCTCCCCTACATTAATAAAAAAAATAAACATTCTGGAGTGAAATTCTCCAGTTTTCAGATATTGACCCATAGGGAAGTGGAATACAATTATCCGACATTTCTTCTCGAAGTACCTCTCTCATTATATAATGGATAAAGACAATCTGTTCAGTATTTTACCTTTCCACTAAATAACTCCGAATCCATGTTTGTTCGTTGCTTTTCTAATTACTAGTGCCAGTGTTGCCGCATCATGCGGATTTTTTTATTTAGAAATATGGAAGTCACACAAGAAAATTTTGAATACCGATTTTCTTTTATTTTAGTTGTAGAATATCTATCATCTTATAAAGCAAAAATAACTGTTAAAACTTTCTGGTGAGAATTCGGAATGCTTAAATAAAACTAGTCGTTCGGGGCCACCGTAATACTTACCCATCATGGAAATGATTGTATAAAATATGGAAATAAAACATGTGTAAACTATTTATAAAATGCATTGCAATTCAAAAATAAAACTTAAATGTACTAGGCGCCCTTGGCGACCAGTTTGGTCTCCCTTAAAAGTTATGTTTGGGAAAGCATGCTAAGCATTGTATCATATTACTTTTATTCATAATTTAATTTACTTGGACTCCCTTAAATATAATTAATGTAATCCGTTAAGCTAATATTAATTTTTGTTGCATTAAAATATCTCAATTTGTTGATTTTCTGTGAGCAAGTAAACCCTATTGTTTTACAATGGATGTCTATGGGAATTTGGCTAAATATTAGAGATATAGCCAAGTTGGACTCACATTTGGCGGCTAATTTTGGTCACCAAATCTGGCGATATATTGCCAATTTGGCGACAAACTTGTCGGCATTTGGTGACAGAACAGGGTCCCCCCTATGTTAATCCGGGGGACCTTGTCCTATAAGGGGGTCCCTTATAGGTATGAAGATGCATTAAATGCTGTTCAATAACCAATGAGATGCGTTTCATTCGAGCGTTGCCATTAAACAATTAACAAATAATCGCAATTTTTCTGCCACGTACGATAACGTAATATATATATAGATATTTAAATATTTTTAATACACTGTAATGCTCGATTACTGAATTGCGGATACTATTTGATTATCCCGTCGACCCATTTCGACAAATTATACAAATCGCCAAACTACTCGCTAAATTATACAAATTGGCATAATTTTTATTTTAAATAACGAAAGAACAAATAAATTTGTAAAAGATTAATAAAAATACAAATAAAACGTCGAATTAAAAATCACCTGATGACGTAACAAACACGCGTAATGTGTTTAATGTCAAGCAACTGTAACATTTACGATAAGCCATTATTGGCATTTAATCTTATAGTTTGGCGATAGTTTTTTGGTCGGCGGGATAATCAAGTAGTACCGAATTGCGTAAAAGAAACATCCTTATAACTCCAAAATTTTTAATCATATTAACTAACAGTTTACTGCGTCGGATTACGCGTCTTATTTACAACTTAAATACATCTTTGAATTGAAATTTGAATGAAATACAGGGTCATGAAAAATCGAAGAGTGTAGAAATATGATTACAAATATCTCGGCAACTAATTATTCGATCGACTTCATTCTTTATGCAAAATTTATGTTTTTGTATTGTCTTTTATATCCACTCCTTAAAATAAACAATTTAAAAAATTTTAATTACCTTTTATCAGAACAAAAATTTCGAGAGTCTTAAAAAAATAGTTCCGGATAATCGAGGTTATTGATATTCAATAGGCTTCTTCCCATTATTACATACTAAGTACACACCAAATTTCAAGTCACTATCTCAACTCGTTCTAGAGACAGAGCGTTTACAGACACACAAACAGACGGACGGCAATTTTTTTAAATATGTTTTTCGGAATCTCCAGTGTCTGAATCGTGTAAATCCGTCAATTTTTTTTTCGATTTTTAAAGCAATTACAAGACTTACCCTGCACTATATATGATCGTAAGTAAAATCAGCCAGATGTGGCAACACTGACTAGTGTTATCAGAACTCCGTTAGCAAAGGTTACTGCAGTCTTCTATATAAATTATGTTCCTTAGATGTTCCTTCAAGTTTAAATAAAATGGTTTAATCATGAAAATGTTATCTTTAAATATTAAGTCTCTCACTGGCCATGACTCCACACACATATTACATATGAGGACGCGAGTTTCAAAACTCGCCTTATCTATAATTTCAAAAATCGAGTCTTCACTATCAACATATTCTATTGGTGAACCTTCGTCGAAAAAACGCTACAATATTTTAAAACAACCAACTTTATCGTGTATTTCTGGCATTGTAAAATCTTCGTTTACAATGAAAACCAATGGACGCAGTCAAAGATTTCTCGCGATTTCCCAAAATTTCATTTTCTGAAAAACTCGACTTATCCAAAATTTAAATAATCGAAAATTGACTACATTTCCCTATCAATCTATTCTACTGGTAAACATGCACCGTAAAACCGTACAATATGCAAAAGAACTAGTTTTATCCTGTATTTTTGGCATTGCAAAATCTTCGTTTACAATGAAAACCAATGGACGCAGTTACACATTTTTCGTGAATTCACAAAATTTGGTTTTCTGGATAAAGCGAGTTTTGAAACTCACGTCCTCATATATACATATTACCCATATAAATACACATATTTCACATTTTAATACATACATTGAATATATAAATATATCACAAATACACACATATTATATATATATAGACATTTTTTTTTTCGAATAAAATATGAACTGTAACTTATATTTTTTAAAAAAAAAAGAAGAAATAGATTTCTATAAGCTTCCAACTTCCAATATGGGAATCCAAAATTACAACTAATTCCGCGAAATAGTTTTTGAGTTATGTTTAAAAAAAAATACCTTCCTTCAATCTGTTTTAGCGGCTAATATTAACATTTTAAACAGGAAGCTCCGCCTGTGGGCGTTACTTTAGCATGTTTCATTATATAACAAAATTTTTTCTCTGTTCGTGTTTATATTATAAAAGAATGTATATAATAATGGTATTGTTTCTAATCAAAGTATTTATATGCATAGTAGTCTAATAGTAAAAATACGAATAAAAATACGATTGTGTATGTTTTTTGAGAAATGATGTAACACACATAAAATGCAAAGGTACCGCCCGTGGGCGGAATTACATATGGATCAATATCTGAAAATTGGACAATTTGCGTCCAATGCCAATAATATTTCATTAATTATAGTAAAACCAAAAAAAGAAAAATGTAATATATTGTAACCTTTATTATAACAATTACCAATGATAAATGGACATATAATGATGTGTAAATAATTAATTTTAAGCTTTAAACAAAGTAAATCATAATTTCGGTCTCTGTCCCCAGGTACAAATATCCATTTTAAATGTATGCAGTAAACATTTCTATAAATATTATTAACTTTTGCTATTCTATATTTATACCTATATATACGTAAAGTGTGGGAAAATATAATTTTCCTTTATTACCAGAGATTGTATAGTAAAAATATTGTAGTAAATATATTTGCATCTGGGGTTGACCATCATCTCAGTCCCTCTAAACACACATTTAAGTTAACAGATACTAGGTGGCGCTGGCAGAATTATTTCCATTGCAACAGCAACTAAAGTTCAACTAGCCACCATGGATGAAGGTAAGTTGTTCTTCTCTTTGTTTCATATTTAGAAATATTTAGTTTTTGTTCTGAATAGGGATGAGTATTTTTTTGTAGCATCATTCATGCCCCCATATTTAACTTTTTATTTATATATATATAAAAAACTTATTGCAACTTTATTTATGTAACATACAAATTTCACATGGCATATTTAATAATTTACATGTGTGCAAAATAATTCAACAAAATGGCTGTGAAGCTGATAAGACAAAAACATCACCTCAGTCTCCATCATCTCAGTCCCAATTATTAGAGACTGATTACGATGTTAAAAGACACTTTCTTCCATAAAAGTTTGTCCTAAGCATAAAATATACATCCTTGATCTCAAAACACTACAGCATTTAAATGACGAAACATGTATCATAATATATAATTGTATGTGGTAGTTGGTACATTAATTTAAAAAAATAAAAATTTTGGAATGAAATTGTTCATATGTTGACCCATATATCCCCAAAAGACGTGTTTTCACGTTTCCCGCGTAAGATGTGTTAAAAATGAATTTAATATTAGGAGTCCAAAATGTAAACCAGCTTAATTATTGAGCTACTTCACCAATTGACTTTCCGTTCGGTATCGAAGGTAAAATTTACCGAATAATCCAAATGTAATATCAAAATTATGTGACAGAATTAAAAAGTTTAAATTTTGTTACAATGTCTGTATTTGAACTATCTTAAAAAAATGACGTAGAATTAATTATTGTGATTAATTATCAGGAGTCCAAATGTAAACCAGCTTAATTCCTGAGCTACTTGACTAATTGATTTCCCTTTTCGGTGTTTGAATGTAAAATTTACAGAAGAATCCAAATATAATGTCAAAATTATATGTCAGAATTGAAAAGTTAAAATTTTGTTACAATTTCTATATTTGAACGATCTTTTAAACAAAACTAAAGTAGCATTAATTATTAGACTTTATTACTAATCGATTGGTACTAATTGCATTTTTTATACGACGATTTGCGGCAGGGTTAGTAGAGAGTGGTGCGGGTATTTTTAGGACTGTACATGGAAATAAATAAAACTAATATACTGATAGAATTAAAGATAAATTAAAACAGACTCAATAGAAAGAAATGACATAATTAAAATAAACTGTCAAGTGCGAGTATTACTCGCACTCAGAGGGTTCCGTACAATAAATATATGAATTATTAACTGCATTATTAAAAAAATAGGTACTAAAAGAAAAATAAAACTTAAAAAAAAGAAACTATACAAGGTAGGGTTTGGTATAGCTGTATACAGTGTGTCCACGTATAACCTGACCGACCTATATTTTCGCAAACGTTGGTCCTAGATGCATACTTCCAATTACAAAAGTGATCAAAATTGGGTGCAGAGTTAAGATAAAAAAAGTTTGAAGCAAAAAAACAATTTAGCGAAGAATTACAGAATCTAAATTTTTATACGGTCCTCCGGTCCTATAAGTTATATTTAGTAAAATTTTCCTGTTACACTGACAAGTAAGGCAAAAAAAGTCCCGTTATTCTACGATTAAAATCGACCGAGTAATAGCTGTTTAAATTTGGAGTATGTTTTTTGCTGCAAATTAGGGGTCATTCCCAAATTTAGTAGAAATATAATTTCGTCAGATATATTAAAGAAATGGTTGAGAGTAAAATTAACATTGCAATATAAATTTGAAATCTTTAATCATTCTGACATATTACTGCAAAATATACAATTTTGTACTGAACATATAAGAGGATAAAAATAACAGAATTTTTGTTAAATAAATAGATGAAAAACAACAGCCTCAATTCTTTACAAAAATGATACATATTTTTAAATGCTGTTAGATTACACAGTCTTTCAAATTTTGGATTGTGCCATGTTTTTTAGCTTTTGAAAATTGGTTCACACGTATTTTTTAGCGCTGAATTCGAAAATGACCTTCGTTTTAAACCATCGCGTCAGGATTTTTCTCAAATCGCAAATTTCAAAGTTAAAAAGCTCAAAGTTAAAATTGACCCCCCTTCCCCTCCCAATCTCATCGAACCCCTGAGCTGTTTAGCTGCAGAAACCCAATATAAGCTACAAAATTGAACAAATTATTAAATTAAATAAAATTAAACTGAATAAAAATATCTTACATATATTTTATAGTATCAGATTTTTCGCCCTTTTTTAACCTTGAAATTTACGATTTGCGAAAACTCCTGACATGATGGCTAAAAGTGAAGGTATTTTTTTTTATTTAGCGCTAAAAAATACATAAAACGTAATTATAAAAGGTAAAAAACACAACCATCGTAGGTTTATGTTATCTAATCTAAAACCATTTCTTAAACTTGTTGACGGTAATCTATCCGATTTTTTTTTGTGTTATCCTCTAATATAAATATGTATAAGATGGTAAGCGTCGAAAATCATAATAATATTACATTGTAATCGGATTTAAGTCACTATGTAAAATTTTAACTTCGATCGGAAATTTGAAAGTCAGTTAAAGTTCGAGTACAAATTTTAAGCTGGAAAGACGATCGTTGCAAGTTGAATAAAACCTTATGAAAATAACATAATTTTTGTTAAAAGAAATCATACCCTCAAATCCTTACAAAATACAACATATGTTAAAATACAATTATTTTAACTAATCTGAAACTTAACTAATAATGTTAACTCAATCGTAATAGTTGTACGATTTCTTTCAAACCGCAGATACCTTGAAATAATTTAAGTACCTTATATGCAACCCCTGAAAGCATGGTCGAAATCACCTGTTTTGATATGTAAAAAAGTGATATAAGTCATGCATTTCAAAGTTTCATAACTCGGTCAATTTTAACGTTACATGAATGGGGCTTTTTCTGTCTGTTTAGTAAATATCACTTATAGGACGGGGGGACCGTATAAAAATTTAAACTTCGTAATTTTTTAATAAATGCTTTTCTTGACTCAAATCGCATTAAAAATAATTCTTTACCTTATTTAAACCATTTTTGTAATTGGAAGTATGCATCTAGGACCAACGATTGCGAAAATAAAGGTCGGTCAATTTATACGTGGACACACTGTATATACTAGAAAAGTATAAATGGGTGTACCGTAAAAGTTCAAAGAGATATGAAGCATAATAATATCACATATTGTTATTCTGTATAACTCTTATTTAAATGTTATCCTTATATGTTTATGATAAACTTAATTCGGCATTGACAATAAAAATAGCGCAAGTTTGAACTTCATTTGGCATTTCATAAAACTATATTCAGCGTCGTAATAAACTTTTCTTTTTACAGTGCAGCTAAAACTAAACCCTTGTTCAAAGTTTCAACTTGGCATATGGTTAAGCGCGCTCCGAAAGGAGGTCGCAAAGTAGCAACGTCGCCTTGTCCGTGCCGCGTTTTTCCAGATAGGTTTTTAATTAACTTTTAAAGACACGGGAGACGTATTGAGAGATCTACTCAATGCAATTCAGTCGCAAATCCCACAGTATTTATGTGATTAATTCTAATTAAATTAGCCTGTTTTTAACAATTTGACGTTTATTGCTTTTATACTGCTACTGGACATTTGTTACATAAATGTATCCTTAAATTTGTTATCTAGGCTTTCAAAGCCGATGATACATAGAGCACACCGCCCATGTCATTATGTATGTCCAAACCGCCCGTGTCTTTAAAGGTTAATATCTCGGCTAATTACCGAAGATTGTTTTTCAAAAATCATTATCAACAATGCTTTTATACTTCTGCTACGATAGGTACCTCTAGCGCTCCTCAACACCTTTGCAGAATGCCTGCAAATCGAAATTTGTGTGTAACGGAAAAATGCGTTTTTCTCAAAAACTATGTGACCTAGGGTAATCACTATAATATTCCTGCAAGGTTTAAATTAACGTCTACTACCTCTAATTTTTTCTGAATTTTAATTTCAGTAGATTCGAAATAGATGGGGGAAACATATCTTTGCACTACATTTTCGACGATATCTCAGAAAATATAATACCTAAAAATAAAATAAATGTATTTTTGAGTTCAGCGTTGCAAAAGCTTTCACACGATGCCCCACACGATATAGAAAGAAATGATTTTTTTTTCCAAGTAACTTAATTAGCTCCTCTACATTTTTTTTTTCTAAAAATATTTGTAAATGCTTAATAATCTGTAAATATGCGGGTTAATAGTCTTTATTACTTCCCCCAATTTGATCTTTCCACGTTCCATAATTTACGAATAAAATCGCTGTGACAGACAGACACACGAGTGATATTATAATGGTTCCGTTTTCACTTTTTAAGTACGGAATCTTATAATTCCTAATTTTTTTTCTGAAGAAATAAAAAGTATGGTTGTTCTCAGACCTATATTTTCTAACAGTTACTCTATTATTAAAAAGACTGAATGAGTTGTTTATTTGAAGGTCTTTCACAGAGAGGGAAAAAGAAATATCAATAGGAGGAATGCTCAACAACAGACAAAAAGGGTGGAAAAATAATAAAGATAAAAGATAGCTGTTGAAGATAAGGATATAATCAAATTTTGTTGAAAAGGGAAATAAACTCAATACCGATGGAATTGGAAACAGAAACTGATAGAAAAATTTCCTTGCTGTGGATTTTATGAGTGCATTCACCCTTGCTGCGATACGAGCTTGAAATATACTCTTTTTGAGCTATATTGTATTACACTCTAAGCAAATCCAGTTAGTTCTGTGAATGAATCATGGTTAATATTCTAATTAGTATCACTGATCATCGTTTCTCAAAGAACTTTCAACTACGTGTATGTTCATTTTATTTCATTCAACAAAACTTTAAGAAAAATAATCCGGTACAAGGAAAATAATTTTAAACAAATGATGAAATAATAAGCATTTTCCTACTCTATCCTACAAAGCATTACCTTTTAATTGTGATTTATTCATTTTGGACGATCATATGCTATTTAAAATGGTATTTTTATCTACAGCTGTTACAAATACACACACATACATATATGATGTATGAAATGAGATTACTTACGTAAATTGAATGTAAAAAATATTCGAATAAAGAAGCATATTTGATATTATAAGAATAAAACATGAAATTTCAAATTTCAAAATCAGTTATATAAATTTAACAATAGAACTACCTTAAATTTGAGTCAAGTTTTATAAAAATATTTCACACCAGAATTTTGATTTAAAACAGTTTTACTTTATTATTGAACGTTTTTCTTCTTTGTGTCTTTTAAACTTATTTCATAATCAATTTTCTGGTTTGAACCGAAAGATATTCATATGGTTGCCGTCAAATGACGGCTCACAGTAGTTCTAGTGTTAAGACAAAAGAAGTATTTAGAAAGATAGGCATAGTCCCAATCATTAAATAATTAAATACATTAATTAAAATATAAGGTAATTCGGGGGAAGACGCCACATATAAGGATGTTTTGCCTAGTAGAGCCAAAATTGAAATGATAAGATAAATAAAAAATGGACCGCCTTGCTCTTTAATATTTAATTGCTTACGTGCACTCATTAATTCCTTTCCCAGTGTTTAAATGATTGACAAATTTAATGTTAATTAAACTCGCATAATTGTAGCTTCTTCCCCCATATATACGGGGAAGATGCCACACCACAAAAAATAAGAAAAATATGACTAATATTAGAACATTATCTATGGATTAACAATACCTATGGTCAAACAAACAAATCTGTAAGCTGAAATCATTTTTTTTTCAAATTTATTTTGCTAAAACTAATAATGGTACAAGCCTGCACAACATTTCATTTAGTGCAAATTATCACCATTGCAATCTTCGTGCAACCATTTCTTGTATTTGATGCACTGAATCCAACCACACTTGAGAACTTTTTTCAGCGTAAAAGTATGCTTTACACACAGCATAAAAATTATCATCATTATCCTCATCAAAACTATCACCACTGGTATCCAGAAGAATTTCTTCACTTGGGGAAGACGCGCTTACACGTCTCTTTTACTTCTGTTTTCTCGGAGGTTTCTTTTTATTTATTTTACCTTTTCTCGATTTTCTTTAGCTTTTCTGTTATCTTTTCCCGCATAGTTTTTCTTCTTTGTGATGAAGTTAAGACCTCTGATGCTTGTTTCTTACGTCCAGATGATTTAGGTTTTCTGACATGAAGAATAGGACTGATTGCTTCTAGACAGGAAATCCCTTTTTCTGTGCTGGTGGAGGCAACTGCTGGTGGCAATCCACTACCACTAAATCTGCTGTTGGAAGCAACTGCTGGTGTAGGTCCACGTGATCTGTTGGTGGAATCAACTGCTAGTTTAGGCCTATTGTCACATGCGCCACTTATAGAAGCAACAGCTCTGTCGTTAATGAAACCCTCAGAGATATCAAACGCTTGTTCTTGGATTGCTTGTGGGTTATAGGGATAAATCCTAGTAACAAAAAATCCAGAAGTGCCATTACCTACTGTGGCTGCATTGCTCCAAGCTTTATTCAGAGGAGATCAGAACTGAAGTCTTGAAAGTTTACGACGTGGCTTGCTGTGGATCCAGGCGTTCAGGGCTTGTCGCCAATATATTTTTAACCACTTCAACGTCTGCCCCGAGATAACTCGGGGGGTAAAAGCTCTGTTTCCCTATACCTGTTGCCGGTGAAGTGGTAATGGTTTAAAAAATGAGTGACCAAGAGTCTATAAGTACTGAGTAATGAGATTTGGAAGACAGAAAAGAATTAATTAATGTTTGTCTGCATTTTAGCTTATTTCTGAACCATGTTGCGTCTTCCCCCAAGTATAAGGGGAAGATGACACACACACTTATTTCCGTATTGCTGCTAGATTACGACCGCATCTGCTTGCCTTGTGTGAGTAACAGAATGTGGAACTCACTTATATTGCTAATATCTCATTTAAAATAAAGCATCCGTTTATAAACTTTAAATATGAGCAACAGAATATTATAAGGGCTTTACTCACCCCGTTACATGCTCCCAAGATCCAAAAATAACGGCGATTAAAGGCGACAAATTAAGGTAAATTCACAAACCACGTGCAGACTGGGACAAGACTCGTCAGACAAGTCGGTCATTATTTGCATCTGTTGGCGCATAAAAGTACTAGGAACAAACTTGCGTCTTCCCCCGAATTACCTTATTAAAAATTGCAAAATCCATAACCATCAAGACAGATGGAAAATCCAAAGAACAATAAAGTAACTATGAGAATATGATTGGGAATCTTAGGGAGACTTCACATGCACGATTCATAGAGAATCAGTACATTATTTTTTTTTTTCGAATATTCTTGGATATGCCTAGTAATGAAAATAATTGAAGGTCTTTATAGCATGTCCGAAATAATAAAACAATTGAAAAATTTTTGATCAAGGAATGAATTAAGAAAATAGAGGAAAATTAATATATATAGAGTAGGGGAGTATACAATGAGACAGCAGCCACTTTGACATATAGCTGTAACTTTTTCTTCAAGCTGGCACACACACATAACGACCTCATTTTATGCAACACGTGGATGTAGTTTCGGTACTTCAGTTACTCGTCTGACAAAATAGCAAATAATTCCTTATTTTATACTTGTTAAAGTTACATAAACGTCTATTTTAGAGTTTATTTCCTTCAATATGACATATATTTACTTAATCAAACCTAGCTATATCTAATAATAGACTATTTCGGCAAAACGACATAAACTTTTTAAAGCGATGAAATTGATGTAACAGATGTGGTATCCATTTTGTTACAACGTAACGAAAGTACACAGTGAGACATACAGTTGTGGTACACAGTGAGACGTGTCTTATTGTGTACCTACTATGTGGTTCTGATGTTAAAAAAGTTATTTGTTAATAAAAGAAGGTTTTTCTCTCTCTCACTCTCTGTTTCTCTCTCTGTGTGTGTGGGCGTGTGATGGCTAGGGAAATTTAGTAAACGTAAGAGGCTGAAAATTTGCATGAAGGTAGCCCAAGGTCTGCTATTGTCCACCCGAGGCTCATATTTTTAATATTTTGAAAATGTAGAAATATTAATTAGAAATCATAAACTGCAGAAAATTATTGATAGAGTGTAAAAATGTATGATTTATGAAAATATATGCATTATCTCACTGTGTACTATTTGTGGTACACAGTGAGACAATTTCCGATACTCCGTTATGCTGCTTCTGTGCTTTTATAAATAACTTTTTTAAAACCATTTATACATTAATGTGTAGTGCATTTGTGTAGCTTAAAGATGTAGCAAAAAAAAATTTCAAAAGAATAAAAATCGTCGCCATTTGTTAAGTAATAATAATTTTCGTCTCAATGTGTACTACCCTCCCCTACATCATACTGATTAAAAAATAATGCTATTAAATATTTGCAAAATCAACCCCTTCTTGGCAGCTCGACTCTCCGGATACTTTGTTTAATAATAGTGTGACAATTGATTAAATATCTCATATATATATATCTATATATTTAAAACCACAAACAAAATATCAAATTCCATCACTCACCATATCTAAATTGAAACTCTACATCAAAAATATTAAAATAACCAACATAAACATTAACTCTTAAAACCAAACTAAGGAAAATATATATAACAGCAAAACAGAACAGAAGGCGAGCGGCATGGCTAACGACACGCACTGCAGTGTTAAGTCAGACTTTACGCATGCTATGCGCCCCCCCCCCCCTTCACTCGCCGAGATCAAAAATGAAAAAATGAAAAACTAAACAGACCTACAAAATCCATCAAAATATCTTTCTATCTCATTAGATCAATCAAAGCATCAAAACCACCATTCTCATCCATCACTGTGTTCAGTTCAGTTCCGTAACTGCTACTATTAATAAAATCACTAGTTATTCTCCTGATGAAATTGCGTGGATAACCCTGCTTGAATCCCTGACGACACCACTCTAAAATGTCATTAAACATATCCTTAACTCTAGTATTCAGTCTTTTGATTCGTATTAAGCCATTTCTTAGGACATTTCTTTTAACCGAAACATGGACATCGGAATCAAAATATATCAACTTTAAGGCATTAAAGTCGAAATCATTTCGCTTGTCAAATAACTTAGATATCAAATTTTCACTTTCTATGTTTAGGTTCACATCTAGAAAATTAATATTTTTACAATTCTGGGAGGAGGGTTCCAGGTTCAGAGCCGTAGGATAATATGTAAAATCAATGTTTTCAATATCATTATTTAATTTGGCTATCAAAACATCATCTATATATCTGTGGGATAATGTGTTACTGTTTAAATTACTAATTCTTTCATATATATGTAAGTAAATGTTTGCCAAAATGGAACTGCAACTCCACCCCATTGGAATACCCCGAATCTGTTTAAATATTGTATTTCCTTCGAAGAGGTAGTTTTCTTGTACTACCAACTGAAATAAATTCATGAAAAAAACATTATGAACATCCAAAGTACTATTTGTATTATAAAAATCTACTATTTTTTCTTTTAAATCTGTCAAATCAATTGTGTTATAGAGGTCTGTAAAATCGTAAGCGAATAAACCAGTAATATTTTTTAATTTTTTCAGATTATCTAATAGTGTATAGCTATTTTTGATAATAAAAGTCGTCTCTCCCCCCATCACTCTGTCAAACACTCCATCCAATACCCCCAGCAATGCCTTGATAGCAACACCAATATATGATCCAAAACCTCAAGTCACACTTCTGAATTTGATAGGGATTTTATGGAATTTAGGCATTAATATGAGATAAGGGAAACTTTGACTCATTTGTTTCAGCTTAACTTTTTTATAGAAGGCTTTAAAACTATTTTCTATTATTGCAGCTTTCGAATTTATAGGTAAATAGTTATTTTTATTATTGTAGCAATCATTCAAAAGTTATCGTAAAGTACCTTACATATCAGTGCGTAACTTGTGTTTGCTTTATCCACATAGGTGACTGTAAAATTTTCCTGAATTTCTTTAATTGAATGTGTGAGTTTGTTGTAATGCTCTCCATTAACTCCGTCAAGATCTCTGGAAAATTCTCGTTTAAAATCTCTTAATATATAGTACTTCCACTCGTCAAAAACACTGGATGGCAAATTGTACCTATACATTAGTTTATTTATAAATATATCTATGTTAATAGTAAAACGTTTAATTGCAACACTTTTAGTTACAGTACGTTTCACACGATATTTTGTTCCGTACTCCATTAACCTCCTCAACTCCTCATCCTTTACTATCTTTAGATCTCTAGTAATAACATGTCCATAATACTTGTCTATATAATTAACAAATTCAGAATCATTGCAATGGCAGATACTCCCTGCTATACTTCTCTTAAGATCTTTAGCAAAAAAATTATAATTAAAAATAATTCTCCCCAAAGGCTTATCATAATTAAAAGCCTTAACTATTTTCAGATTTCCGATAGGTAGTAATTCATTGTATTTATTCAACATTTTATTGTAATTTATTCCCCCATGGCTATCACCCAAATAATCCATTATAAAATAGATTTTATTTACTTCACTTACTTGGCCATAATCAATGTTATAATACATTTGTAATTTTTGCGTCTTGATTCTATACCTCAATAAATCCAAACCTAAGTCAACATTCCATATATTATATTTCCATAACATTATATATATATATATGTGTGTGTGTGTGTAAATAATGTCTATTATGATATATTATGACATCTTTTCATTCTGAATTGTCAAAAATTCTTTTTGAGTTATTATTTCTTATTATTCATGGTATCTTATATATTTTTAAATATATAACAATGGTTAGCTAAATGTTTAGCTTTAGTAATGTTAGAAATATCAGCTCAGTTCACTGCTGAAATTGCGCATTATCTAAGGGTATTATCTACATTATTTCTATTTTTGTAGCCATCTGATACCTATTCATAAGGAATTTCATTTGAAGCGGCACATTTATCGTCTCACAGTATCACTTAAATATACCGACAAAATGCGAGGAAATTACGCATCTTCACTATGAATTAAACCTTCAAACTCCTCTGATGATTCTGTAGGTTATTCATAGTTTCTTATTTTACATATCTGGTTTACAATGTTAATATCTTGTTCATCTTTAGAATTTTACCTATTTGTTCATATGTTTGTGATTTCATCTTAATTATATATATATATATATATATATAACCATTATAAACCAATACAAATTCTCAACAGCTAATGTGAATGTATAAATAATAACGGAATTTATTCAAATTAAAAATGATGTATAAACCATTATAAAATTCTTTAAACATATTCTTATAACAAGAGAAACACTGAATGGAAAATACAGTAAACAATAAAAAAAAATAGAAATATTTGTAGAACCAACACAGAATTTTCAGGCCCTAAATTACCGTGATTATCACAAATAGCATGTACGGTATCATCTTTGCATTAACCATAAAAAGCTAAAGAATGCAAAAAAGGGCTACCGTACATATTAAATCCAGAAAATATGAAACCAGAAATAATTTAAGATATAAAAAATTTGAATTGCAATGGATAAAAAAGAAAAAAGAAAAGTGCCGAGCTAATTTGATGGCATTGAGCTTACAGGCTATTCACACTAATTGTATATTATACTCTTATTTTAAAGAATAATGCCCCTCAAAAAAATAAGTGAAGAGGAATTAGCCCCCTTTTCCCCCTTTATCCTTAACCTATGAATCCCCAAAACGAATCAGGGAAGCTCCTTAACATAATAAACCGGTATACCATATTTGGAGCAAAGCGAATAATTCTGCATGAAAAACCCGTTTATATAAATTAAGGGGGGTGGACTAGCCCCCCTTCCCCCTTTATCCTTAACCAATGAACCCCCCAAAACTAATCAGGGAAGTTCCTTAACATAATAAACCGGTATACCAAATTCGGAGCAAATCGAATCATTCTGCATGAAAAACCCATTTATCTGAATTAAAAGGGGTGGACTAACCATCCTTTTCCCCTTTTATCCTTAACCAATGAACCCCCAAAACTAATCAGGGAAGTTCCTTAACATAATAAACCGGTATACCAAATTCGGAGCAAATCGAATGATTCTGTATGGAAAACCCATTTATCTGAATTAAGGGAGGTGGACTAACCCCGTTTTTCCCCCTTTATCCTTAACCAATGAACTACCAAAACTAATCAGGGAAGTTCCTTAACATAATAAACCGGTATACCAAATTCGGAGCAAATCGAATGATTCTTCATGAAAAACCCATTTATCTGAATTAAGGGGGTTGACTAAACCCCCTTTTCCCCCTTATCCTTAATCAATGAACCCCCAAACCTAATCAGGGAAGTTCATTAACATAATAAACCTGTATACCAAATTCGGAGCAAATCGAATCATTCTGCATGAAAAACCCACTTATCTGAATTAAAAGGGGTGGACTAACCCCCCTTTTCCCCCTTTATCCTTAACCAATGAACCCCCACAGTCATTAACAATTTTTGAGCCTCTAACCGTTTTGGTGGTAGAAAGTTTTCTTTCTCTTCACTATCGTCACTGAAAATTTCTTGATCTTCCAATAACCACAGTTACATAAATGTTGCTTTGTGGGTGAAAATACAAAAACAATTTCGATTCTGCTAGGTCAGTTCATAAAAAAATTTGTTCCCATTATCCCATGAGTATTAGGGTTTAAGGGAGCAGGGTGTTGCATATAGAAGGTCGAAAAAAGGATGTTTTTTTAGAAATTGTTTCCTTTAACAGGAATGAAGATTCCTGGTTCCAGGTTTTCCTGGTTCCAGGTTTTCCTGGAATCCAGGTTTTTTGCATGCTATTTTTTACCATTTGAAGAAAGTTTCAAAATTTTTTAAATAAAAAATTGATTATGTAGCTTGAGTTGCGAGGTTGGATGCCCTAGCATGCGCGCCGTGCACTCCTATTGGGCGGGATCGGATAGATCACCAGAGTCGTTTGCCATCAATTTTGGTTAAGGATTATGAAAGTTGGTAATATTGTCTGGAGCTTCAACCACTTTGAGGTCAAAAAGTTGAAAATCAACAAAGTGGCAGACATTTGAAAAAAAAAAAATGCCTATTTCTGACACTTTTTTTTTTTTTTTTTTTTTTTTTTTTACTTTGGCATGCTTCCAAAATTGATTATTTTTCCTAAAAATAGCTGAAAATGGTCCAAGTTCCAATAAATTAATTAATGAAAGTTAAAATTCTAGTGTTATATTCACCTTAAATTAAATAATTTAAATACATGTAAAAACACAAATAATTGTACAAAAATTACTTTCAGGTGCATACATACAATATAAGATATTTAAAATACAAATTAAATTATTTGTATGAAAAATTGATTTTAATTATCCAATAAATTATGTCATCTTTAATTTAACCCCTTAAAGCTCGCATTAAATTACGGTTTAAAAATTCAAGTTGCTTATTGGCACCATTTTTTTTGAAAAAGAAATATTCACCTTATTTAATGACATGTAAAATGATACCGTAATAAAGACAATTACACTATTTTATAAAACTGGTGGGAATCAAACACTATGAATAAAAGACACAGCCCGTGAATATCACGGGAGCGAGAATTAAGGTGTTAAAAAGATTTAGCAAGATCGGTTTAATAGTTTTTGCGTTCTGATCCCGCCCAGTTTGAAAAAATCATTTTGTGTAAAATACGTATATAGTACTTCAAAATAGTTTAAGCCTACGGACGCGCTACGCTAAAGCACTAAATAACTACGAAAGGACTTCGAATTTGGCCAAATCATTTTCCAGGAATAATCTACAGACTACAAAAAATAGAAAAACGTAAAAAAAAAAAAAAAAAAAAAAAAGTTTTTTTTTAAACCGAAAAAAGCAAATTCCCATACCCCTTCCCTTAAGCGGGGTCTTTAACATTAATTGCAAATGGGAAATGATGAATAGAAAACGAAATTATCCTCATTAACCAGAGACACTTCTTAATCGGAGAGACATTAACGAGAGTCTACTATATAAATACATATACACATATCTATCTATATATATATATATATATATATATATATATATATACATGAATTAAAATATCAGCTTTGTTAAATAAATGATACTTATAAAAATGAAGAACGGGAGATATTTAAATTTCATGACGTTTTACAGTTCAGTAAGAATACCTCAATGTTAATGAGATACTGCACCGTGCACATTCACGGATAACAACTGAAGTTTAAAATGGGTGCCTCCTGCCTCCGAAATTTCTTTTATTAGAAATTATTCCACATAATTATGTATTCTAATGGAGGATACAAGGAAGGCTTGCAACTGTAACAACATAACTCACAACATAATTTTTGAAGGAAGAAAAAAAAACTTTTAGATAGATTTCGTAAAAAATACTACATATTACATTCTCTCCTATGTTGGAATTTCTGAAAAAAATTTGCAGATCTATAACGATCATGGCCCCTAGAACGCCAAACAACCTCCAGTTCAAAACTTTATCTATCTATCTATCTATTCCTCATTGTTTTTTAAATGTTATTTATATACTCATTTTTTTTTATTTTATAATATTTGTTTTAAAATGGTTAATTTAATCAATGCCCTTTTCTTTCTTCATTTTTATTTATTTATTTATTCATTTTCTTTATATTTAGTACTCATTACTTATTAAGTTTATTCCTATTTTTTCATTCTACTTTAAATAAATGTTAATTTAAGTCATTTCTTGATTTCTTCAATTGATTTCACTTTTTTATGGGTATATATAGCAGCACCAAACATTTTTGTTAAAAATCTAGTTACAATATAGTTTTCCCTTTTTTCCAACAGATGGCAGCAATGTTTTGGTTTTCAGTAACTAATTGCTGGCCACATGATTTGGCCACATGACCAAAAATTGGATAGTCTTAAATCTGATTGCATCCTCACATGTTACAATATTGTGGGTCAACATTCTTAAGTCTTTACTACCTTCCAGTCCTCTCAAAGTGCACTCACCAGAAAGAGAACCTCGAGTATTCAACTCTTTCAATGCAAGATGTATGACGCTTCTACCAAGTTTTTTTTTTCAAGCAAAGACAAAACTGCATAAGATAACTTTATTTTGAAGTTCATATCTCAAACATCTCCTTTAAGAAACCGTCCAGGTTTCTTTCCTTCCATAAAACAACAAGAAAAGTAAAATTTTCACCTTGAAAGTTTTTTTTTAAAGTGCATCTCAGTGCGCTTTCAAAGGCATTATCATAAGGTACTATATAAAGACTAAGAACCATGGCCTTCTTCAAATTTGTGGAAGTGCATTTCGGAAGATTTTTGGAATATCAAAATTCAGAGTGTAAAAGTTGTGCTAGAGGCATCTAAAAACTGGACTTTCTTTTTAAAAAGAAGGCGGGGGGAGTCCCCGTGAAGCAAGAGAAACTTAAGGCCCCTGTCCCTGCCGGCGAAGGCACTCACGAGCTAATGCTAATCCTATGGGGAGGGATTTTTCTAATATCTCGTTTGCATTTCGACATTTTTTAATATATTTTTTTTTTTTACATTGGATAGCCGAGATCCGTCTCTACATCGAACCTTTTTTACTTTTTCGATTTTGGTTGCAGATATTTTTTAGAATGACACTTTCATTTTCAGAACCGGTTTTGAAAGTGAAAGTAACTTCATAAAAAACATCTGTGACCAAAATCGAAAAAGTAAAAAAGATGCGATGTAGAGACGGTCGTCGGCTATCCTATGCAAAAAACTTATTTAAAAATGTCGAAATGCAAACGAGATATTAGGTAAATCCCTCCCCATAGGATTAGCATTAGCTCGTGAGTGTCTTTGCTGGCAGGGACTGGAGCCTTAAGGATGTCCATGCATTGTTAAAAAAAAATATTTTTATGAAAACTGGTCAGAAATGCAGGTGCTTACTTTCTATAAAAATATTATTTCTAAGGAACCAGAACAGAAGGAGATGGTCGAGGACGATTACGATGATATTCCAGAAGGAAAACTCAATGAGTTATGTTTTTAATTTTTTTTTTTTTATATTCTGTAAGTACATTATATTATTATTATATATATATACAGATACAGTGTGTCCCCGTATAACCTGACCGACCTTTATTTTCACAACCGTTGGTCCTAGATGCATACTTCCAATTACAAAAATGGTCAAAACTAGGTGCAGGATTAAGGTTAAAAAAAGTTTGAAGCGAAAAAACAATTTAGTGAAGAATTACAGAATCTAAATTTTTATACGGTCCCCCGGTCCTATAAGTTATATTTAGTAAAATGTCCCTGTTACACTGGCAAGTAAGGCAAGAAAAGTCCCGTTATTCTACGATTAAAATTGACCGAATGATAGCTTTTTAAATTTGGAGTATATTTTTTGCTGCATATTAGGGGTCATTCACAAATTTAGTAGAAATATAATTTCGTCAGATATATTAAAAAAATGGTTGAGAGTAAAATTGGCATTGCAATATAAATTTGAAATCTTTAATCATTCTGACATATTACTGCAAAATGTACAATTTGTACTGAACATTATAAGAAGATAAAAATAGCAGATTTTTTGTTGAATAAAAGGATGAAAAACAACAGCCTCAACTCTTTACAAAATGATATTTATTTTAAAATGCTGTTAGATCACTGTCTTTCAAATTTTGGGTTGTGGCATATTTTTCAGCTTTTGAAATTTGATTGTTACGTATTTTTTAGCAGTGAATCCGAAAATGACCTTCATTTTAAATCATCATGTCAGGAATTTTCTCAAATCGCAAATTTCAAAATTAGAAAGCTAACAGTTAAAATTGATCCCCCTTCCCCTCCTAATCTCATCGGACCCTCGAGTTGTTTAGCTGTAAGAAACGCAGTATAAGCAAAAAAATCTAATAAATTATTGAATTAAATAAAATTAAACTGAATAAAAAAGATCTATTTTATAGTAACAGATTTTTCGCTATTTTTTAACCTTGAAATTTACGATTTGCAAAATATCTTGACATGATGGTTAAAGGTGAAGGTAATTTTTTGATTCAGCGTTAAAAAATACATAAAATGTAATTATAAAAGTTAAAAAACACAACCATCGCAGGTTTATGTTATCTAATCTAAAACTCTTTCTTAAACTTCTTGACGGTACTCTATCCGAATTTTTTTGTGTTATCTCTAATATAAGTATGTATAAGATGGTAAGAGTCGAAGATCATAATAATATTGCATTGTCATCGGATTTAAGCCAGTATGTAAAATTTAACTTCGATCGGACATTTAAAAGTAATTAAAGTTCGAGTACAAATTTTAAACTGGAAAGACGATCATTGAAAGTTAAATAAAACCTTATGAAAATAACATAATTTTATTTAAAAGAAATCATAGCCTCAAATCCTTACAAAATAAAACATATGTTAAAATACAATTATTTTAACTAATCTGAAACTTAACTAATAAAAGTTAATCGTAATATTTATTCAATTTCTTTCAAAACGCAGATACCTTGAAATAAGTTTAAGTACTTTATACACAACCCCTGAAAGCATGGTCGAAATCATCTGTTTTGATATGCAAAAAAGTGGTATAAGTCACGCATTTCAAAGTTTCATAACTCGGTCAATTTTAATGTTAGATGAATGGGACTTTTTTTGTCTTACTTGTTAGTGTCACAGTAAATTTTTAGTAAATATCACTTATAGGACCGGGGGACCGTATAAAAATTTAAATTTCGTAATTTTTTAATAAATGTTTTTCTTGACCCAAATCTCCTTAAAGATAATTCTTTACCTTATTTAAACCATCTTTGTAATTGGAAGTATGCATCTAGGATCAAAGGTTGCGAAAATAAAGGTCGGTCAGGTTATACGTGGACACACTATATATATAATATTATATGTTATATAGATTATATTATATCACATTAAAAAAAAAAATATTTTAATCATTAGCTAATTATGATAACTTTTATTTGATCGTTGATAAGTTTTCTTTTTTATAATAAAACGTAATATTAAATTTTAATCATACTTATTGCTGTAATAAGGATTATTTTTGAATACAAAATGTTATCATTCACTGACCAAATATAGAAATTATTAATTTCTTTCAGCAAGTGTGATAAATGATTTTTTTTTTTTTTTTTAAAGAAATTGATATCAAAACTTTCTTATTCATAGGTTGGCAATAAAACTCTTCTTATCCGAAACGTTTTCCAAATTGTTAATTAAATGAATTAAAGTAGATTTCCGAACTTAACACAATGATATCACAGAGCAACTAGCTATAAGTTTACAAAAAATTGGAGGTATTTGATGCACGGGGTCGCAGTTACAGGTTTTTCGCGATTTCCCAAAATTTTATTTTTTGGATAAGGCGAGTTTTGAAACTCGCGTTCTCATATATATATATATATATATATATATATATAGGGGTTTCAGGAAAATATTATAACGAATTGAAGGAATCTATAAGAGAATGTGCAGAATAATTTTATAATAACATATATAGATAAAGCTAACACAAATTATGCAAATATTTGTAAAGTATGATATGGTAAATTACTCAAGGAGGCTTATAATAACGAAATAAATTATGAAACTTTAAAATCAAGTAAACTAGTTATTGGTAATAGAGTAAAAGCATATTATAACATAAAACAAAATAGTATTAGCTTTCCATATTTCGTAATGGTTACGAAGTTTCATAAAGATCCTGCAGTATTTAGAGCTATAACATGTGGTTTCGGTTCATATTTGGAAAAGGGTAATAAAAAATTGTTAAAGTTATTAAAAGAGATTTTTGATGAAGTACTGAAAGTTAAGCCGGCTTGTATAATTAAAAACAGCTTTGAGCTAGTTATGCGTTTAAATCAAATGAAAAACATTTCAAGCTTAACAGCATGATTTCGAAGACTTGTATAACAGTATAGATCTGGGCAATCTTAAAATAAAAATTATGGAGTTTTTCAATAAATATAATTCCTCAAATATCGGACAGGATTGGTTTACCAATTTGTTTAATTTTGTTTTGAGCGAGAATTACTTATATGATGGGAAAATTGTTTACAAACAAGTTAGAGGTATTCCAATGGGGGGAAGCTGTAGTTCGATTTTAGCTGATATCTACTTATAAATGTATGAGGAAAATATTGATATGAACGTGGATATGAAAATTTTTCGGTATATTGATGACATTTTAATAGTCAGATGCAATGACGCGAAAAAGAAAAAAATCGATTGCTTTCCTAATGGTTTAAATTTGAAATTGGAGTCAAAAAGTCAAAATATGGTCAATTATTTAGATAATAATATCGAGATAAATAATGGTGAGTTAAAAACAGACATTTATGACAAACGAAAAAGCTTTAACTTTGAAACTATAAAAATGTTACAATTTGGTTCAAATGTGCATATCTCAATATACAGAAATCTTTTCGTTAACGGGTTAAACCGTATAGATAGATTAACTTCAAATACTGGGGGAAAAATCGAAAAGCTCTACAAATGGTATATTCTGGCATTGCGCCATAGCTAGGGTGGCGGCCGCCCCGGGCGCTGAGGCCAAGGGGCGCCAAATTGAGAAAAGTTTAAACCGAAATTATCTGGCATATTTTGACAATAAATAAAAATTGTTGATCTAAAAAGAAATTGTGTGTCTCTGTGTGAATATTTTCTTTAGTAAGATATTTTGTTATGTCCAAATAATGAAAAGCTTCTGTAAATGTTTCTACGGATGGCTCAACACACTTGGTACCTCAGATAATTATGTACCTGAATTGAGGCTCAAAGTGATTAAATAGGGGGCGCCTAATCGAGAGGATCTTTCAACCGAAATTATTTCACATATTTTAAAAATAAATAAGAATTGTTGACTTTTTTTTTTTGTGCGTGTGCGTGAGTGTTTTTAAGAAATTCAGTGAAATGGGGGAATGGAGAAATCCATAACTGTCAATCGCTGATGGAGGTTTGTAACTGTCTGGCCTCCAGTTCATAATTCAAAAGCCCTTTTGGCGACTTGGAGTCACATTTTTGGTATCAAAAGAACATTGTTCTGTTGTATACTAGCTGAACCGCCCGTAGAATTTCCCAAACAAACTGCGAACAATTAAAACCTCTATTCATATTAAAATTTAAAAATAATAATAATGAATCACTCAAAATGAGCCTCTGGCATGGGTCCCCACTGTCTTCGGCAGCGTAGACAGGACCTACTAGGCACACATCTCTAATCTCTGAATACCTACATTCAATTTTTTCTCTTTCAAAATGAATCTCCTGCACGGGTCCCCATATAGCAGGCGCGCTGCGCACGAGCCGGAAAATCGGAAGATAATAGTAAGATGAGTTGAAAGAAAAACATTCCGCAAAAATCGGGCCCATGAAACCTCAGATAAAAATTCCCTCTGGCGGTGGAAAGTAGAACTAAAAACTGTAAGACAATAGAAAACTAAGTAGAATGAGCAAAACCCAGTTGAAATTGAGTCCAAGAAACCCAAAATAAGAATGCGCCCCCTGCACTAGAAGGTGGAGCTAAAAACTGTCAGAAAATCGTAAGCTAAGTTGAGTGAATCAATTCCTGTTGAAATTTGGGCCCTAGAATCCGAGAAATCAATGCGTAGTTAATGTTCTATAATGGCGGTAAAAGAAGACTATGTATTTCGGATAAGATATTTTTTAAATGCAAATAAAGGGGAGAAACCCTCTTAGACCAAATCTCAACTCATATCATAGGACTTGTCAGGTTCCGAGAAACATCTGCTATTAGAAATGATGTTCTATATCATTTATGTCTTAATATATTATTATATTGTATGGGCTGTGTACTGAAATTTCAAAATAACAGTCTTTCCTTATCTAAAACTGGATCTAAGCCGGTGAAAATGTATAGATGGTATGAAGGGGGAAAAGATAGTTTGAGAGGGGCGTGCCCAACCTGTTGAGATGTCTGTGGAAGATGGGGAGACAATGGGAGCCAGGTAGAAAGCTCGGGAGGTGTTAGATTGAGAAGGAGCAAGGGGTTGCTGGAGGGCAGTCTCTTAGGCTGGGATAGTCAGGTTGAGCGTAGCTCGCGAGGTGGACGGGTGTTCCTTGGATAGCTCTGAGAGAGTGCGTAAGGTTGAGAGAGGCTCGGAAAGCTTATGCTTAGAGCCCATTGCCCATGTGTTGGGAGACCGAGATTGATCTCCGGAAAGCTAATTTAACGTGTGTAGAGTGAGATTGATTTAACGTAGTTTAACAGTACACAGCCAGCATTTGCTGTATTCAATTTAATGTTGAACCGGATCATCTATATCCGAGTTTGTAAGTGTAAATAGCGTCTTGTTGTTGTGTAAATAGTGTGTAAATAAACTGTTAATTTAGTTAATTGAAAGCGTTGGTTTTCATTTAAACAATCTTCTCAGTGCGTGACCAATATCACGTAATCATATCGGTGGTGGCAGCATATAAAATAATAAGGATTTTCTTCGAAGTTGTGCGGACTAATAGGAAACTCCGACAAATTGATGGCAGCGACGGATGCATATATAGTATATATATCTCCCTATAGCTATTTGATCATTGTCTTGCGATTGTGCTCATATTTATAAACCGATTTGGATGCGATTGAGTATATGTTTATAAGATCTCGAGCAAATTCGTTGGACATCTTTATCCGCCATCTTGTTTCAAAATTGCGGCCCAGGATTTTAAACTAAAAAAATATATGTGAAAAAAAAATTATAAATGCAAATTTATTTCTTGCATAATCGTTAGGTCTTGATAGAAGGATTCAAGAACATATTTTGTTTACCAATCTATCTTAAAAAACGGATGAGTACAGCAATTTGAAATTCTAGTGTGGCTGCCGTTTTGAAACAGGAGATTTTTCCCTAATCGGGCGTAATTTAGAAGTTTTAGCAAATGTGGTTTTTTGGAAATTTATTTTCATTGTTGCTACTCCCATACGCTTAAAACAACAGTCATATCCGCGAACGTTCGCCAAGTTTTTGAAATTCCTATTCAAATTCAGTATTGACGAAAATAGAAATCTTCTATAATCGGGTTCCACACATTTAAGTTTCGTGTGTTCGAGTAAAATTAGCAGAATCCTTAAAAACAAGGAAGAGTGAAGCTGCCTTTGTACAAGCCAAAAAGACTTTTGTTCCGTCTTGAGGAAAAACAATGGGG
The DNA here is from genome assembly GCA_963932465.1 of Maratus speciosus. Lineage (NCBI taxonomy): Eukaryota > Metazoa > Arthropoda > Arachnida > Araneae > Salticidae > Maratus > Maratus speciosus. Next base: position 15,034,873 of record OZ010787.1, on the reverse strand, counting down.
TAATATTTTTTCTTTAAGTGGGTAGGGGGCGCAAAATTTCTTCCTGCCCCGGGCGCCAAAAAACGTAGCTACGCCACTGCTTGAAGTGATCCTTTAAAGTGAAACATTCCGCAGTATTCTGTACAGTACATTTCCGCTCACCAAAGAAAATTATGATACATCCTGAGTTTTATACGTCTAGATTAAAAACAATAACTATGTTTATCCAAATAATTATTTATATTTTCTTATACAGGGGTATGTAATGGGGTATATACATCATTTATGTACAGGGTGGTTCAAAAGGTTATGTCCAAACGGTACGTGTGGCTGTGTCAGGCCATGAGGAACAAAAATTACATAGGAACAGGGGGTCGGAAACGCGATCGTGACGGTGCATTTGCATCGTGACCGTGACGCAAAGAAAAGATATAAAACGGTTTAAAAAGACCTTTATTTTACAAAAAACTTAATCGAAGTACAAAATACAAATGAAAAATGTTACAACTCATAACAAGTGCTTAAAATGGGCCCCATTAGCCGTAATGCATGCTTCACATCGGCACTGCATGGAATTGCGAACACGTTCGAGTTAGCCAGGAGTTTCGTGGACACATGCCGCTGCTTCAGCGATCCGTGCCATGAGGTCCATGGCCAATGTCTCGTACATCAGAGACTTTAGGCTCCGCTGCAGTGAAACTCATCGATAGCAAAATCCCATGTTAGTCTATGGGAAAACTCTGAAGCGCGATGATTCATTACCTAATGTAATTATTAAAACACCGTTTTCACCATCAGAAAGTAGACGTCAGATGCCGATGATGTGCGTTTTTAAAAATTATCTCCGTAAATTTTAAGTTCATAAAAAATCCCTATAAACTTTGAAATTTCCATTTGATTAAAATTTCCATTTGATTAGTATTACTTAGACAATTTTTAAAAACGCATATCATCGACATTTGACGTCTACTTTCTGATGGTGAAAACGGTATTTCAATAATTATATTAGGTAATGAGTAACCCCGCTTCAAATTTTTCCCATAGGTTAACATAGGATTTCGCGATCGGGGAGTTTTAGTGCAGCGGCCCCTTAAAATATACCCAGAGGTAGAAATCCAAGGGGTTTAGGTCCGGGGATCGCGGTGGCCACGATACAAGGCCAATTGGAACGTGTTCGCGATTCCATGCGGCGCCGATATGAAGTATGCATCATGACTAATGGGGCACATTTTGAGCCCTTGTTGTTGTAACATTTTTCATTTTTGTTTTGCACCTAGATTAAATTTTTTGTAAAATAAAGGTTTTTCACACCGTTCGTTATCTTTTCTCTGCGTAACGGTCACGATGCAATTGCACCGTCATGATCACGTTTTCGACCCCCAGTTCTTATGTAATTATTTCTCCTCATGACCTGACACACCCACACCTGCCGTTTAGACATGACCTTTTGAACCACCCTGTATATATATATATATATATATATATATATACAGTAAAACCCGTTTAAGAAGTTCCCGCTTAAGAAGTTTTCCCGTTTAAGAAGTTTATATTTTCGATTCCCATTTTTCTCTTATTCTTACAACGCTAAAATAACTCGTTTAAGAAGTTTTGTTCGAAACTCTTTCCCGCTTAAAAAGTTTTATTTTTCCTTCCATTTTTACTTTCAAAGCGCGTTTATTTTGTCTTTTTGATTATTATTTTATTTTCTGTGCTGAAATCTCTTTCTTTATTATTCTTCGCTATTCAAAATGGTCAATGTTTAGGACTGATAGCAGATGTGGTCACCTCTATTTCACCTTAAAATCTGTTTAACGTGTTTGATGGAAATGGAATTTGGGTAGAGGATGGGCCTCTCGTCACTGTAACAATAGTGATTGATAAGAGAAAAGGGAATTGCTCCGCCCACCGATGGGTGGTTCTTTCAGTTCAATAGTTACAACACATTCTTTCCCACCACTATATTCCATAAGTGTAATGTACCAAATCTGCGTTTGGTTTATTCATTTCGCAGTTTTTAAGTCAGTGTAAAGTGCATCAAAAAAACATCAAAGCTTTCTCGTTAGAAAATACACGGACAAAAAATTCTGTTTTTTTTTCCCAAAAATGTCGGGCAAGGCAATTACAAGGAAAGCCTTGTCAATTGAAGACAAAATCAAAATTTTGAAAGAAGTTGATAGTAACGCCAAAACAACAAGTGTTGAAATTGCGAAGAAGTTGAACATACCAGTGGCTACTCTGAATGGAATTCTAGCAAAACGAGATCTCATTTTAAACTGTTCTGAAAAATCTCGTAAAATTAAAAATGTGAAAAGAGGAAAATACGAAGTTGTGGAAGAAAAGTTATTGATTAAAGGTTGCGAAAAAAAAAAAAAAAAAACAGAAACTAAAAACTATAACCGATTTTTTTTTTTTTTTTTTTTTTTTTTTTGCAAAAACATATCAAATCACTCTTAAAGAGAAATTTCTTGTCTTGGATTAAATAAAGAGTTTCTAAGGTAATTATGTATTTTTACTTTATTAGCTAATTTTTTAAGTGTGCAAACTAATTTAAATTTCTTAAGATAACTCAATTTTATAGAAAGTACTCTTTGTATTATTGTACTAAGCTAAAATAAACCCTCTTCTAAATATCAATATTTAAACTATTGATTTTTTTCAAAAAATGCTAATTTCCCGTTTAAGAAGTTTTCCCGTTTAAGAAGTTTTTCCCCTCCACTCCCTTGGGAAACTTCTTAAGCGGGTTTCACTGTATATACAGTGGAACCCGGTTAAGACGCTCACGGTTAATACGCGATCCCGCTTAATACGCGGATTTTTTCCGATCCCTTGAACATCGCCCATAAGGCTAATGTAAAAAGATCACGTTTAATACGCGAACGGTTATGCCGCGATCCCGCTTAATACGCGATAATTTTTTGGTTCTTTGAGGAAAAAAGGTCACGCTTAAGACGCGAATTCATTCATCAAGATGCGAATTCCTTCTTTCTTCTCGAGTGTTAACGATTTAGAGGATTTTTATTATTCAGATAAAAAACACTATTTCCGAATATTATTTAATTTATTTAGCAACAGATTAATTAAGGCGAAAATTACTAATCGGAAATAGTGATAGTTTGTATGTTTGAATAACAAAAAAAAAAAAAAAAAAAAAAAAAAAAAAAAAAAAAAAAAAAACCACTAAATTAGCAAAACTGCAATTCTTCTTTGATCCCACCTCCTAACATTCTTTGTCTCTCGCGTCGCGTATGTTTTTACTGTAATAGAGAGAGATAGACGCAATCGGGTTATTTAGATACGTCACAAAAATTATTATGATTAGAGTTGTTCATACGTGTTGTTAGAGATGTTTTAAATGTACTTTATATCGCTACTATGTTTTATAATGCATATTATAGGCAACAAAAAATGAAACTCTCAAAGATTAAATACGACTGCGATTGGATAATTCTTTTATGTTTACTTTACTTTTTGCTATATCAATATTTTATAAGAATAATTTTTCTTATATTGATAATGAAGAACAGATTATAATGGTATTCATTATTACAAGTACTAAATATGATTTTAAGAACTGGGTTGTGCTTCAAAGATTTAATATTATTTTTCTTTCTGTTTAAAAAAATGAGTCTAGTAGGAAAATTATTTTTGGTTACAACGCATTAATCGACAATAAATATATGTTGAAATCTATATTTATTTTCCGTTGTTATTCCAGTTTGTCCTATAAAAAGAAACAATGCGTTAAAGTGAAATACAATTAAAATTCAATCTGAATATATGTAAAAGACACAACTTTGACCGTAAACGTATAAATGAAGCCCAATTCCTACAACATTATATAAATCACGTTTAATACGCGATCCCGCTTAATACGCGACTTTTGACCACTCCCTTGAAACGCGTCTTAACCGGGTTCCACTGTATGTTCCAAGGTATTGAAAATGTTTTAATTTCTTGTGAAACCATAGGAATGGAGGCCCACGAATCATTACCGGGCCCATGGTGTCTCTTTTTCTAGATCGGTCCTTGTTTGCATCTTTTTACATAAATTGTTATAATTAACGTTTCAGTTTTAGCCGTATATATTAGTAGATACATTTTTAATTATTTTAAATATTTTCAAATTTCAAACGAAAGTTGAAGGGGGACTCCGGAAGCATTTAGATAATGCTGCTAATTGAGTTAATTTTATTCAAGAAAAGTTTTCTTTTACATTGTTGAAGTAAAGTATTATTTTCATTTTATTTCGAACTTCGGGTCGGGTTTGGGTTCAAATATTGTCGGTTCAGTTCCTGTGTCGGATTGTATGTCTATAAAAGTTTTTTGCCAAATGCTGGTAGGTTGCGGGTTGAAGGAATCTGTCTGTCTATGGTTCGGGTCAGGCTGCGGGTTAACTTAAAATGGAATATTTGGATTCAGGTGGGGTTAATCCGATGCAGAAAGGAGTCTAATGTGAACATCTTGTGCAGTTTATAAGCTGTGCATTGGAAATATTGAACTTTATTTCAGAAATGAATTATCTATGAAGCTTTTTTTTTAAGTTGTCTTTTTTTTAATTTTAAGCATTTGGAATAAAATTCACAAACTCAAGTTTATTTATAGAACTGAAATTTTTTTTAACGAAACACTATTGTTTTATCCACAATATTAGCTTTGCGACACTTGAAATTAAATCTAGTATATGCAGTCTGTTGCTATTAAATCAGGAAGGTAAAATTCAATTAATTCTTTTTTTTTTTAAACTAATTTTTGAACTAATAACACAGTTATACAAAATAAAACATTTTCTCACTGTTTTGGATGGTTTTGCTGGTGTTTTTTTTTTTTTTTTTTTTTGATACATTAAGTTAAAAAATACGAAGTTTCTCTCGATTAGATAAGGTTTTTCCACGCGAAGTAAAATGAAATTTAGAAAAGTCACACTGAAGATCAAGTAAAGTACAAAAAATTTTTTGATAAAATTTCTTTCCAAATAAAGTGCATTTCACATTTTATTCATTTTTAACACTTTCCAGCTTATTTGAAAAGTGTTTATGAATTCGGTTTGTCTGTATGTTTGTCCGTCTGCCTGTCTGTCCGTCCGTACTCCTAACTCGAGTAAATATAGTCGGATTTCCATGGAATTGATATACATTATTGGGCTTAACTATGGCATGCTCGGTATTGAAAAGGAAGAGTGCGGAATGCCACAGTGTTGCCGCATCTGGCTGATTTTTTATTTGGGGATCTCAAATTCTCACCAGTAAGTTTAAATAGTTATTATTGTTTTATAAGATGATAGACATTCCACAAATAAAATTAAAGAAAATTGCTATTCAAAATTTTCCGGTGTGAATTCCAACACTAGTGATAAGTAGGTCGATTAGTGATGACATCACACTCGTGTCCTCTCCCTGCGTTTTTCGATGGCAGCGTCTATGCGGGAAAATCGTATGCCGTGTATTTTAATAATATTACAGTATTTTAAATATATTGTCATTTCATATTCATCACTAAGGTGTACAGCAAGTTTTTTTCTATAGAATAAGTTGTGCACAGAACTTATCGTTCATTTACCCCGAACACACAAAAGAATTTAGCTAAAAAAGAAAATGAGCAATAATTGAACTATTGAAGCCTACGAACAATAATTGCTGGTAGTGCGTTTTTAAATTTAACTACTTTTTAAAAATTACTTGATGTGTATAAATTCTACAGATCATACACAAGGTCGCACAAAAGTTCTCAAAAACATCCGTTGATTGGCGGAAATTGCTGAATAGAAATTTTCAACTGTGCTATGCGTTTAACTGAACTAACTTTTAGCATACTATGTAGTATGCATACATATCTGTAGATCATATATAGGGCTGCACAAAATATCTTATATTTTACGACTAATCATGGTAACAGCAGAAATCGGGTTTTAAAATGCATTATGCGTTTTCCAAATTGTTCATTTATATATCATCTTTCACCTCAGTAAACTGTGAATTTTTTTTTATATTATTCTGAATGTGTTGGAAAGTGTTTTATAATCTATGTTACACGCATGATTTTTCGTTCTTGTTTGCATTTGTAATAGCTTTCAGTGGAAAATCATTAGAATGCCTTTTCTCCAGCAGTAGTGTGGTATCTAATGTCTTTATGACTAAATTTGCAATTTTCCTATTAGAAAGTCTGAAACCTTTGTGAATCCAACCAGTCAAATTCTCTACTTGTGTCGAAACTGTACGCATTGAATTTTTTGATAATTTTTCTCAATTTTTTTTATAAAAATACACCAGAAACACCACCCACATTAAAATATCCCATTGTAGACATGTGTAACTGTTTGTTATTTATTTATAATTTTCCTTTAACATATACATAATTCGGAGTAAGTTCACAAAAATATAGTGAGTTACAGTTATCCCAGAGTGCCACATACATATATAAAGTCATTGCTGACCTGCCCACGATCTTTATTTAATATTACATGGAAAGCTACCTGTGACCCACGGGTGATGCTAACGGCAGTGAACGTGTTAACTATATTCGTTTAAATTTATACTACACTGGAAAAAAAAATAAAGGAACAGCTATTAAAAGGTTACTTTATGTTAATTCTATTAATTAAAGTCCAATGAGAGGTAGCAGTTTGGTAGCTAAAGGCCAATGATATCGCGTAGTATAATGGTATTCAACTTTGCCACACAGAAATATGCAAATATGAAAGGTGGCCATTGTGATTGACGGATTGAGCGAAACGAAGTTTAATTTGCAGAATGGAAGAAGGACGGGAAGATTGTAAAGCTGTAAACGTTGCATTTTGGTCAGGGGTGTCTGCACACTTTATAATTTTTTTCTATGTATCTCTAAAAAGTTGAATAAACGAACTTTTCCATAGTGGAATGGAACTTTTCCATACTCTACTTTATACCACATTTCCTATATTCATATTTAATTTTTTTTTCAGAAATAACCTATTTTGCGCCTTGAAGATATGTCAGGCATAAAAAGTCAAGATTTTGAGGAAGTTCTATGTTTTTAGCTGCCAAATCATTAAAGTTATATGATTTTTTAAACTCGCCACTTTATTTTTTCTCGCCAGTGTATTAATTCATATTTTATTACTGCATTTAATGATTGATAATATTTTGTTAAAACTCCACGATAACATTTTTTATCTTACCTACGTTCCATTTACTTGCTAATGCACACTGAAAACAAAATCCGTAAAACAGATAGAAAAACTGTCAGTTGGAATGACAGTAAAAAAAAAAAAAAAAGCGCTGTAATATCAAATCCGTAAAACAGATAGCTTGAATGACTGCACTAATATGCTTGTTTTATTTTTTTTAAAAAGGTAAAAACCGTTTTTCCTTCGTAAAAATAGTATTCAACTGTTAAAGAACATAAAGTTCGTAAAAGAACAAAATGTTTCATAAGATAAATGACTTTATGCTATCGTCCCAGTTGACAAAAGTTTTTTCCCTAAAAAATAATACATTTTTTCTTTTCCTGTCAGTGTAAATATTGAATTAGATTGATATATTTTTGCTTCTTTAAAATGTTCAGTTCTCATTGATGGCCAAAAATTTACTCTCCACTTTATGTTTCCTATAAAATTATACATGATATTCTTTCAAAAAAATCACCATTCTCCTATAATGCTCTATATATGCCATAACTCAAATCACTTCTCTTTCTCAACGGGACTGTTTAATATAATTTCGTCCCTCAATCTTTGTTGGCTTTGCGTTCACAGAAAGGAAAATAAAGGTATCTTTAAAAACTCCCTACTTCCGCATAGCTTAGTTTTGACAACAACCCCACGTGATATAAAGCAGTCTTAAACCCATGGAAATAAAAAGAATGTTTAAAGTCCGTTAGACGGCTTTGAATTTTTTCCCTTCTGAATAAAAACAGTAAGAAAGGTTACTGGTAAGTTACTTTCATTCTCAACAGGTTGCATAGAAGGTTTCCCACAGCGTAGAAATTCAGACACAACAGGGGGATCTTTTTTTTCTGTTTTTTTACGGCTAGTGACCTGCGTCGAACTGAGAAAAAATGGATAAAAAAAATCTATACGTATATTCTGCGTCAACCTCCTAAATTTTCATTTCAAGGGAGTTGTTCGGTTGCTCCTTGTTCCTCCTATATGCTCCATCATTTAGACGGGAAAGATCGTATTTAGTTTCCTGGAAGTTTTGGATGGGATATTGTGTTAAATATTCTACGCTTTTAGGAAAGAGGAGTTTCGGTTTACACGAAAGGTTTTCAACCTCACCTTAAAACTATAAGAAATGTGAGGATAATGAATGCATGATATGAAGTTTTGGTTTAACATTGATGCAAATGACATTTAGGAAAAATAGTTTTGGGACACTAATAAAAGTGTCGTTTCATCCCCAATGTTATTTTTTTTTAACAACACGTGATCAGAGGTTAATTAATCCATAATACAAATATGAATTGTTGATATTAAGGAAGCGATTTGAAACTTATACAAATTGCGCTTAGGAAGGATAGTTTTTGGATGCTAATTAAAGCGCTGCTTCATCCGCAATGTTAACTCGTTTTTCACAACATAAGATCAAAGGGTAATGAATCCATCATATGAATTGTTGATATTAAGGAAGCGATTTGGAACTAATAAAAATTACACTTAGGAAGAATTGTTTTTGAAGCTAATAAAAGAGTCCCTTCATCCCCAATGTTTACTCGTTTTTGACAGTATGAGATCATAGAGTAATGAATCCATAATATGAATTGTTGATATTAAGGCAGCTATTTGAAACTAATACAAATTACGTTTAGGAATAATAGATATTAGATACTAATAGTAGTATCCAAATATTCATATAATGTTCGTTCTTTATAACAACATAAGGCCTAAGGACAATGAATGCAAGGTATGAACTGATGATATTAAAGAGGTGATTTGAAACTAATACAAATTACACTAGATTAATTTTAACACAATTATTCTAATTGGTTAATAAATCATATTGCATCTAATATAATACAAATTACGTTTAGGAAAAATAGATTTTGGATACTAATAAAAGAATCATGTCCGTCTATGCCAATTCCATGTAAAGAAAATCAGATTTGGGGAAATTTAATACATGATATGAACTGTTAATATTAAGGAGGTGATTTGAAACTAATATAAATTATGTTTACGAAAAATAGTTTATTTTTTGTTTTAATACAGTGTCACGACTCACAATGTTCCTTCTTTATAACGGCATAAGGCCTAAGGTTAATGAATGGCTGATATAACGTTGATATTAAGGAAGCGATTTGAAACGAAAGCAAATTATGTTTAAGAAAAATAGTTATTGCACTGTAAAAAAAAAAAATCACTGTAACTTTACAGAAAAAAATGCTAGCAATATGGGTGCCAGCAAATTTTGCGGGTAAATTTACAGCAATTTTGTTTATCACGGATAAACAGCAAATGTGTAAATTTACAGCATTTTTTTCAGTTAATTTTGCAGTAATTTTGTTTTTGAGATTTTACAAGTCTGTATTATATCAGCATTTTTTGCTGTTAATTTTACAGCACTCTTAACAAAATAACTGTAAATTTTTAGCTTTTTTTTCTTCTTTTTGTAGATATGTATTTGTATTTTTATACCCCCCCCCCCCCCGTAATGTTTATTCACATTGATTTTATCTTTTTTTATATTATGACCATCTTTTAAAGACAAATGGTACTAAGTATTATCTTTATGTCTACTTATATCATTGTTTTAATAGCATTCTTATATAATAAATTTTGTTATACATATGTAAGATACAAACTTCGCACGATAAAGTAAAAGAAGAAATAAAATAAAAAAAGACACTGAAAAAGCTATAAATAGAAAATTTTAAACTATTGTAACTCATTGTATAGAATATCCCATATGTCAATTTAAAATATACTGTGTATTATAACATACACTGAAGACATTAAAAATATCTAATTTCAGCTTCTAGTTGCGGATTATATACTTATTATTGTTAGATAATGGACAAAAGCAAAATGCGATCTGCTGCGATAATAGTGAGCAAACTCTTGGAATTTTTTTATGGATTAATAAAATAGTGTTACATATTACACATAAATGGTTTGAACATTACATATAAAAAAATGAAAATAAATGCGCGTAAAAATCTAGGATCTATAAAATCTGAATATCTCTCACGGAAAATAAGATCATTGGTAGTAAAGTTGTCTTTGATAATTTGAAAAACTTTACATTAATAATACATTAAATAATTTAAATACTTAAATAAGTACAGAAAGTGAACTTAAAGCTTTTGGAGACTAATGAAAATTATATTATTTATATTATTAGTATTTATATTTACACTCCGATAAACTGGAATTTTGGAAAATATATAATAAGCAAAACAAAACATATTTAAAAATATAATGGGGATTTTTTGTTATCTGGGACCGAGACACAAAAGTATAAATAATAACAAAGTCCTTTAAGAAAAAAAAAAAAAAAAATTTGAATTTGAACAATTCTCTTTTGTTATAATTTAAAAGAAAATATTTTATATTTATACAAATGATTCAAAAGCTATTGTTGTTACTCAGCGTTTATATACATGTGGTCAAATACGAAATTTGTATCTTACATTATATAATAGAACTGGCTATCTAATAGTTATTAAATCAATGACACAAATAAACATAAAAATAAAACTTACTATGATTTTTTTTAAATATATAGTATCCAGTTTCATGTTTGTGTATCCAAAAGCGCCACTTTGAATTGCAGTAATAAGCATTCAGAAAGACGCTAACAATCGAACGAGGCTAATGCTAGTAATAACCTGCTTTGGTTGACGCTGTCTGTGAATATCTCATTTGGAATGTTGTTTGGGCGGTTTTGGCGGCGTTAAAATAACAGCAGTTTACAGTAAATCAATACTGAAATTACAAAAACGCTGTATTCTCATGCTAGTGAAGCGATTCGCAGCGAAATTGGCTGTGATTTTTCCCGTTTTTTTTTTTTTTTTTTTTTTTACAGTGTAACAGTAACTAAACGTCCGCATTTTTTAGCACAATCTTTTTAGAGCATCTCGATAGACCAGGTTTACAACACCTACAAAAATTTCGAAATGTTCGGACGAATAGAAATATTTTTTACAAAATAAAATTTGCGAAAATTTCGACTAAATAAGTAAAAACCGGAGTGTTTCGTCACGGTTTCATCCCTCTAAGGCGCAACTTTGATGTACCGACAAACCAAGAATATATTCTTAAAGCTGAAGCGTTCTTTTAATCGATGGTGTAATCGGTTTTAAAAAATATGAATTTTAACCTTTTTCAAATACACCGGCAAACTCAGGTCATTTTGCGCCTCACGGAGACGGTATTTTTTCGGCTCTAAAAGTAAATAAACGCCCTTATTTTAACACAATCTTTTTAGAGAATCTAAATAGACCACATTTATATCACCTACAAAATTTTTGTAGAAATATTTTTTACAAAATAAAACGTGTGAAAATGTCGGCGAAACAGTAAAAACCTGATTGTTTTGTCGCGGTTTCGCTCGCTTTCGGTACACGTAGACTCCAAAAATCAAATTACGCAAAATAGCATATAGTTTCAATTCAATTTTTCTTTTCGCCATTTTTTCATTTAAAAATATAAATTCAGACAAAATGGAGTTAAAGTTCTAAAATCATACAAATTTGAGGCAACGCCGGGCGGGTCACCAAGTGGAAAATATAATTCAGGGAATAATACGTGGTCTATTAAAATTATGGACGTTTTGAGATGGTTACACTAGCTTATCTGATAAAACGCTAATTAAAGATTCAAATGACAATATTAAGTTTAGCAGCTAATGTAATTCTTTCTTATGAGGCTAAATTTTCCCATGTACTATTATTTCTATTAAGATAAATATATAAATAGAAGAAAGGGCGTGGTAATGAGTTGTTCCAAAAGTTGAACTGGGCATAACTGCTTGATAAATTAACTTATGAACTGAATAAAATTAAAGACATACCTGCCATACCTTCTGGATTTTGTTTCGATACACTAAATCCAGAATTTTTATAAAATAAAAGAAGTTAATGAATAACATTTTAAGAAAACGAAAAATTTCCTTAAGTAATTTGTCCGGTTCAAATTACGTTTATTTGACTTAAAAAAAAAAAAAAAAAAACTGAAGGTTAGCAGCTATGACATTATTAAGGACTCATAGTCGGTCCGTTTTTTGAAAACTACTTTTCTTCAAAGAATATTCTTATTTTTAGATTTATCTTAAAAATTTTGTAGAAACCTACTATATGAAGGTTATTTCTCTTGTAAATGCTGTTAAAATTTACCAAAAAAAAATTCTCCGGAAATACCGTTATTTCAAAAAAGGGACCAGTTGGGAGTTCTACATTACCCGGAGCAACTAACTACAGCGTTCGAAAGATCCCTATGCATAAAAAAATAATTTATGATATACAAGGGGCAATCAAAAAGTTCATGGAATTTCGTTGTAACTCTTTAATACTACAATGCAATTAATTTATTTGCTTACTGCCAATATATTTCGGATACAGTATGACACACAACGTCTTCTCTTCGACGAAAGAAATAACATCATGTCAAATCCAAAAAAAAAAAAAAAAAAAAAAAAAAAAAAAAGTTTTGCTCGTTGCCTTTTTAAACAACGAATGTGCGGTACACCATGAATTTGTACCAGATGGACAAATTGTTAACGGCCCTTTGTACGTGCAAGTTTTGAAAAGAATGAGGGAGGCAATCCGAAGAAAACGTCCTGCCAAATGGCAAGGAGGATGGTCACTGCATCACGACAATTCTCCCGCTCACATGTCGATTGTTGTGAAGACATGACCCGCAGAAAAGAACATTCCACTCCTCCACCAGCCTCCCTACTCACCGGATTTAGCACCATCGGATTTTTGCATCTTCCCAAATATCAAAATGGACCTCAAAGGTAATCGTTTTGACACTGAGAAGACATCAAAAACAACGCGGTGGCTGAACTACGGAAGATACCAAAACAAAGCTTCCATCCTTGTTTCCAAAAATGGAAAAAGCGGTGGAACAAGTATGTTTGTTCTGACGGAACCTACTTTGAAGGCGATTAAGTAAATGTGTAACCGTATTGTGGTAATAAAGTGTTACAACGAAATTCCTGAAACTGTTTGACTGCCCCTTGTATGTGTGTAGAACATACAACAATAAAACATTATTTTGATAAAATTAATGTTCTATTGGTCAGTCATTTGTTACTTATTGTTTATTAACTGTGAAAGTTATAAGTGTTTAAAGTATAAAAGTTACATGATTCGTTATCTACTTATAATAACTACCTGCGTCACCGCATCCCGATGTGTTCCATTTAAATTGCACGAGATCATTCAAATCTTTGGGGAAAATGAAATCTAATTTTATTGTAAATTTAAAATACGATTATAGTACTAATTGTTTTAAGTACAGTGTTTCAAGTAATAAACATTTTTTTTTTTTTTTTTTTTTTTACAGTCGATTAAAACCTTTCCCAATAAAATTGCACATTTTCAATAAGTTTGTTTATCAAAAGACTTTCATTCTTCGAAGATTTAGCTTCTAATTTCGGAAAAAAAAATTACATCATTTGAGTGAAGTTAGACAAAAAAGGCATTATTTTGACGAATTTATTCAAAAGTATTTTATATTTATGAAATAAAATAAATGCTTACAAAAATCGGGCCTACCGCCCCGATATAAAAATTTAAGCGAACCCGATAAAATATGAGCTGATTTCAACGAATATGACTTTTGCGAGAAGAAGTATAAATGTGCGTCACGAGCCGATGCTAGCTTGACAACATCAATACAGAAAGTAACATGTCCAGCGTAGAGATCGGCATCGGACAGTTACATGGTGTCTGACCCGGGGTTATATTTTTTCAGCAAACTCGTGCCGGGCCGAGATCAGGCTTGCATTTTTTTCTACACTGTCGAGCAGGGACGGAACTGGGCTTAATTGTTCTCAGGACGGGTAGGGCAGGCAGTATGTTTTGTAAAAATATTAATAGTGATAATGGTGTGTTAGTCTTGTTTATGACGGCCGATTATCTACACAAGGGATATAGGCCCGAGGGGAATGCCCTCCGTGGGGGCCTTTCTGAGGGATCCTAACCCGTATTTACGCAAGGTTCGAAGAAAAGCACGGAAAACTCCGAACGATTAGGCTGACGGACGCGATTGGGTTCGAAACCAGCACCTCCCGTCTACCAGCTCTCAGACGGCCACTTGTAGGGCAATAGCTATAATGAACTTCTGTTAAGTAATCTTTGGAAATATACCTTAATGTGGTTTTCAAATTCACTGCTCAACAACGCAAAACTTTGACACATTTTCTAATGAATTTTTAACTGTAAAGGTATAGAATGAAAAGCCGAGCTGTGGAAGGGATTTGGAATCGAATAGCGTTTTCCCTTTTTGATAAATAAATTACTTCTCTAGATATAAGAGATTCTTGTCACGTGGCTGCAGGTTTTTCTACTTTCTCGCGCCGTCGATTCTGGAAGTTCCATTCAAAACGGTAAATTTAACAGTATTTTCTCAAAGATATATTGGCTTTATAAAAAAAATGGATAACGCCATTCGATGACATAGTTTCTGAATAGGAACACCTGCCAATCTTATGTGTTTCCGAAAAGAAATTAATCCAGGAATGTGCCAGAAATTAGCTCCTTTGGATTTGAGAAAAGCCTTAATAAACGACAAAGAAATTTTTTCATAAATCTACTTTTTATCCTACTTCTTACTTTCCTTTTTTTCTAAACTACATAATTTTTTTAATGAATCCTTATTTGAATGTTGAAGCGTCTAAGAATCTAAGTAATCATTAATGTTGCTATTGTGTATTTTCTGTCTTGCGAACACATCGTAATTTTAAAACATACTGTAAAATTATATCATAAATATGTGTGCAGTATTCTTTCAAGTTATCTTAATAATATGTTAAGAAAAATCTAAATTTCTTGTAGAAATTGAGTCGGGCCGGGCTTGGGCCGAATTTTTTATTTTTACATCGAGCCGGGTCTGGGCCTGGAAATTCCGGCCTCTGCTGACATCTAGCGCGACTACACGTTTGCGGCTTGTACGAACCTAATTTTAGTCATTTTCCTATAGGGCAAACTGTACTTCGTTATTAAAGCTTCAAAAAACATGAATAATATATTTTTTCTTTTGTAATTTCAACCCTTTCTGGTCCCTTTAACCTCCTTTGTTGACTGTGAAACTGAAAAAAATGAAGAAATAATTTTTTTTTTTATATCAATGGAATTTATGTGAATGTCCCAGTCGACAGACGACTTTTTACTTTCTAAAATAAACTGATTCCCCAAGCTTGAATATGTGAAAAGTTTTCATTTGTTGAAACTTATTTGAAAAATAAATTTAATCTCAATATTGTATTTACCATCTATTCAAATAAAAGATTCTTTCACTTTTCAATTTTCATGAGAAAATGACGCAAAAAATGCATATATAATAATTTCTATTGTTTCCATTTTTCTCTCTTTTTTCCAAAAATAGAGTAATTTAGTTGTCACCATTACAGAAATGCCATTACACAAAACTTCAAAAATTAATATACCGGAAACAATTCAAATTTTAAAATTCTGAGACCTTTTACGATATCTTCGGATCCATGCGAATAACTGGTGTTAGTTTAATCTCCGAACGTTTGATATTCTAGTAGAAGGAGCTGAGAAATACAAATATACAAGCAGATTTTAATATAATACATGTAATTTTAAGTATTTAAAAATTGATAATAAAAGATTAATAAAATTAAGATGAACGGACACGCATAAAATATATTGTCACATTCAGATATTTTGGACATCTCATTTAGGTTTTAAATACTACGAATATGACATAAATTACCTAAATGTGACAATGACATAATTTTGATTAGATTATAGATAATAATTAAATTTCTTCAAAGGAATTTATTTTTGAATTAAAAGCATAGTAATCAATCGTTTTTTTTCGCTTTTATTTGTCATTTTATATTTAATAAAATGCGAGGTATACCCTAAATATGATAAGCACATCATAAGTCGCATTGCATCTAGGTACAATGACCTTATTTTTAATTTTGTTTAAATTTCTTACAAAGTCGAAAACAGAAAGGCAAATTCCCTGACAAATAGTATGCTTGTTTCAGATAAAATAGTTTCTTTTCTTTTTTTTCCCTTGTTGACTGCTTCAACAACCAAAAAATTGATCTTAGATTCGTTCAGAATTGCCGATGATAAAATATCAATTTTCAATAACGTAAAAACAAGAAAACTAACATTTGTTTTGAATATAACAAAAATTGAAATACACAGGCCTGAAAAAAAATTACCGTTTTGAGTGTTTTTTGATTCCTTGTATTGAGAATGCAGAGCGCTTTCCTTTATCCTTTCAGAGGCAATTATTTTTTTTTTTTTCATGTAATGTTGAATTCACACCAGAATTTTCAAAAATTTTGTTTTCAAAATTGAAAAATGCAATTCTACAGATTTTTTTCACTAAAGTTATAAATAAAATTTTAATTAAAAATTATGGCGCGAATCTTGATTAGAATTAAGAGGGATAAAATATAGCCCACCGTCCACAGTGGAGTATTTCTAAAAAAAAGCTGAACAAAAGTCGAAAAATGAACTTCGTTGAAAACCGCAATATTTTATTTGTTTGTATAGCTTACTAGTCAGTGCTTCCGGTAAACAATATCTTAGGAATGTTCGGTTACACTCCCCGTCGCGTTATCAGTCTGAACACAGCTGTCGTGAATCGCAAATTTCTCTTTTCTCAGCGCTGTGGTGAGAAGCGCATTATTTAATTGCAATTATTGTAGCATACAGTGGAGGTCTGAATAAAACCTTTTATGGACATAGAAGTGAGAGCTTAAATTACTTAGAGCTTAAGTTACTGTATTTAGTTTTAGTTATATAAGAATATAATTATGACTATAGCCACATTGTGTTATCTTTAAAAATAAGTGTAATTTTTTACTAGTTCTTTTAAATTATTAGTGATTTATAAATACGTTCCGCCCTTTGTCGGGCAAAACTTTTTGTTGGAATATAAAATATAGATATTCCTTATTATATTCATAAAATAAAATCTTGCACCACTTGCCCAAATTTTTTTTTACCCTTTTATAAAAAAAAAAAAAAAAAAAATGGTATCAGAAGATGATGATATTTTGAAAACGAAAAATCTTCATTTTTCTTTTAGAAACTTCAGTGACAGCGAAAGATCTTTCAAGAAAGTTGCTGTTTGACCTTAAACAAGATTGTTCTAATAAGAAAACAGATGAAAAATTTTGTTTCATGGAAAGAAAAGTTACAAAAAGGACGAAATGTCCGGTTGATAAACAAGTATCATTAAAACGTTCGTTAAGCCGTTTCAAATCGGATTTTAAAGAAAAATGGGAGGCTGCCAATAGGGAAAATGGCGCTTTCTTAAGATAAATGAACATTCGCTTAACAGTTCCATAAAATTAGCTGTAGAATATACTGTCTGTACAATATCAAAAAAGGTAGACCAACAAAAGATTTCGCCGAATTGTGTGACGGAAGCAATTGACAAAAAACAAGAGGTTTAAGGGAGGAAGTTCCTCTTGATCAATTAACATATGCAGCTAGTACAAATCAACGAGCTGCTGGTAATATTGATGCCTCGACACTCATAAAACATATAACTCTAAATCAACAAGAGATATAAAATACAGAAAAATTATAACTTCAGCAAAAAACACCATTAAGAACTATACACCATTAGAAGCCTTATCAATTTTTGTGGAAGCTGATCTAACGAGAAAGCAATGGGAAATTATTCATAGTGCAAATAAGAATATTTACTTATTATCCTCTGATTAAGAAAGCAAAGAAAGATTGCTATATAAGTGAGGAGTTGATGAATGTGACAGAAACAAGCGCAGAAGTTAACCTACAGATCTTCTTGATCACACCTCTTTAAGACTGAATAAATATTTATAAGAAGTTACTCTAAATAATACTGAAGAAGAAAACCACAATTTAGAACAAATATCTAAATGATGTTGCGATGGCTCCCAACAATTGCAATTTATACAGATATTTCAGAATACTTCTGATAGTGATGCAAATATACTTCAGAGTTCTCTTGTTCCTTTACGTTTAGAGGCATTGTCCAGCGGACATAGAATTGATGTTAAAAAATTTGGAAATTACACCGAAGAAACTGCAAATCTTTATGTCGAATTATATGGTTAGCACCCAATGTCAGCAACAGTACATAAAGTTTTAGCACATGGGGCCACGGTAATTAAACATGCAATATTGCCTGTCGATCAACTTTCGGACGAGGCTGCTGAAGCTAGAAACAAACATTTCCGCCAATATAGGCAAACTTTTTGCCGAAAATTTTCTCGAAAGCAATGTAATAAAAATGTTTTGAACAGACGTTTACTAAATTCTCATCCTTTTATAAGTAGTTCAAGACCAAAGCTTAAGGTGGAAAAAAAGCCTTTTTCTAGCAAAACAACCAGAAACACCATACGGACAACATCCAAAATAAGAGGAAGATGAGGATGAAGATGGAACAGATGAAGATGAATATGATTAGAATAGTAAGTTACAGAAAGATATTGTTATAAATATGTAAAAAAAAAAAAAAAAACGCAATATTTCATTAAATATCATAAATTTTTATTCTAAATTGATTTAAATAGTAGTTTAATTATTAAAAAGCAAAGATTTTTTGTAAATTCGTAAAAAAAGTTATATGTTTAAAATATATATATATATATAATGACTCTAAATAGCTTTTTACAACATTTCAACTTGATATACCTCATAAAATAATTTTGTCCACATTTTTCAGAAAATACTCCTCTGTGGCGTCCCTCAAGGTGTTAATAATTTAAGGTTTTTTCTCAAAGTGACGATGATGATCTAAAACATTCCTGCTAATATCAAGCCTCACGTGGAAAACAATGTAATAAAACACTCAAAATAAGATTTTAATTTTAATTTTAGTTACAGTTGCCGCAAAGTAAAAAGAAGAAAATATATTATAATGAATTTTCTTTATCTCGAAGAAATATGTCCCTCTCCGGCTTTTAGAACTTTCTGTCTTGTGTACTGCTTGTAGTTGTTTCCTCTACAGGCTGCTATCATAAGTACTGGTGTCTCATGCCCCGCATCTCATGATTAAATTTACAATTTACCAAATGGAAATTCGATGCATTTATGACTAAATTCATAGCACCAACCACACAGAAATTCTGGAATTGTGCAGAAACTATAGGTGATGGGACTTCCTGAAGATTTTTCTCAAAATCAGCATTAAAAAAATTCATAAGAAACACCCTTCAATTCGAAGAGGAAATTTTCCTCGCAAGCCTGTGTTATTTATCGCGGTCGTCACAATTATTTATTATGGCCCAGTGTATAGTCATGGAAAAATAAGCACCAAACCTAGGCTATTTTGAATACCGTTTACCAACTGATAGTGAATAATGTCTGCTATTAACTGATATGCACCAATTACGTTTCGGGAGCCATCTACAAATTAACATTTGGACAAATATCTAAATGCTCAATAGCAACACCCATTTTTCTCAAAATGTCGAAACATAGGTAGATTATTTCTGTAATTCCCACGATTATGTATTACGAAATAGAAATTATAAAATTAATATTTAAAAAATATATGAACTTTAATTTAAAAAAAAATGTATTGCAATTGATTGATAAATGCTTCTTGCAAAATTTTAGCTTTTCTACTCCTAAAAGGTTATTATTTAAACTTAAAAAAATAACACCAGGATACGGCCGAAACGAGGCTAACGAGAAAGACAGGCTACCACGGTGCATTCCATGTATCTTTTTTACAGACCCAGGGCTCGCACCGTTCCTAAAATTTTCACACTTTACTACCAGTATTTTAAATAAGAATTCTTCGTGGTAGATTCCTTTAACATCTATTATAGAACAATACAACAAAGATTATCGTTTTAATTTAGTGGTAGCAAAGTGCGAAAATTTTAGGAACGCTGCGAGCCCTGCAGACCACTGGAGTCACGTGATGCTCGAATTCACCAATGCAAGTGTACGAAATGAGCATGACGTCACTCTAGTGGTCTGCAAAAAAAGATATGAGGAATGCACCGAGTTTAGCCTGTCTTTTTCGTTAGCCTCGGGACGAAACGAGGTTAACGAGAAAGATAGGCTACCGCGATGCATTTCACATATCTTTTTTTACAGACCACTGGAGTCACATGATGCTCGAATGCACCAATGAAGGTTGGCGAAAAGAGCATCACGTCACTCTAGCGGTCTGTAAATAAGACACGTGGGATGTACCGCGGTAGCCTGTCTTTCACGTTAGCCTCGGGGCGAAAGGAATGACGGACGATCGCATGAGATATATTTGATACTTATACACCCAATATAAGTACCAGGTTTCAATTTGGAGAAAACCTTTGAATTTGGTTCTTTATAAAATATTTAGAAATCCTAAAACTAACCGTAGAAACGACGTCCAAACTTGTATGCAAGTGTTCGCAGGCAAACTTTTATCCAATTTTGCACCTAAGTATGTATATTTATGTGCATATTTTTATTATCGTGTCGTTATACATAACAATTTAAATTTGTGTTTCATTTAATTATGTAGACAGCTCTCTAAAAAAATTCACAAGTATCAGATAAAAGGAGTCATTATTCTCAACAATCGGCTCCTTTGTTTATATACTACAACAAAATTTGCACAAAAAAGTATTAAATGATGCTTTTTTTTTCGATGATTGTATCTTTATTTCTTTAAATGTTTTACTATGAAAATTGTTCAGAATTTTTAAATAAAATATAAATTAAATAAAACAAATTTTTAACTTACAAGATTAGTATGTTCTTGGATAAAAATATCTGAGCTGTACATACAGCAGCTTACCTATAGAAAGAAAAAGAAATGTATGAATATTAAATGAAAGATCAATTGTATGAAAAAAATAATATATTCAATAAGTTTCTTTTGAATATCAGTCAGTTCTTATGTTATAAAAAGTAAAAAACTTTAAAATGATTTAGAAGAAAAAAAAAACAGATTTTTCATTTTAGGTTTAAAAAATATGTTAATACATATAATAACATGACACAAACCGCATGTAAACGTGATAATTTGATCAAAATATATAGCGCTTTTTACGTTATACTGCGTGTGGTAGATGCGCCAATTTCCAGGATTTAACTTCATTTTTCAAAGAATGTATTTTTTTAAAGATTTTTTTAATATTTAATTTCTATAAAAGATACAGCATAAAAACGTTGTACTTTGATTTTCAGAAATATACTCTAATAATTGTCGTCGGAGTTTTCTGTTTTTAGAAAATAAAGGAAAAATAACTCCCTTGGTTTACTAGGTACTTTTTAAAAATCCTTTTTAATTGGAAAATAATATATTTTCCTAAATAAATATTTTGTTAATCCTAAAGACAAATTAGCACTTTTGTTCTTTTCTGCACTCAAAAATGAAAAAAAGTATTCAAACAGAGTTATCTTTTCAGAAGATATATAAAATTTTAAACATGACTATTTTTTTTTAATAACTGAATTTTAATTTTTCTTAAAAATTTTACATATGAAAAGGAATGTATATATAAACACGCATTTGAAGAAAATAACGAGTGCAAAGTTATAAACCGGTCAAGTGCGAGTATTACTTGCGCACAGAGGTTTCCGTACATTAAAATTATGAATTAGTAATTGGGCATTGCATTACACAAATATATCATTAAAAATTCTTATCTAGGCTTTAAAAGCCGATGGCGCATAGAGTACGCCACACGTGTCTTTAATGTATGTCCAAACCATCCGTTTCTTTAAGGGTTAATATCTCGGCTAATTACAGACAATTTCTTTCGAAAATCATTATCAACAATTCTTTTATACTTCTGCGACGATAGGTACCTTCAGCGCTCGTCAACGCCCTCAAATCGAAATTTGTGTGTAACGGAAAAATGCGATTTTCTCAAAATCTATGCGGCCTAGTGTAATCGCTATAGCTTTCTTCCAAGGTTTAAATTAACTTCTTTTTAATGCCCCTAATTTTTTCATAATTTTAGTTTCAGTAGATTCGGAAATAGAAAAAAAGTGGGGGGGGGGGACATATTTTTGTATTACATTTTCCACGATATCTCTGAAAATATAATACTTTAAATTAAAAGAAATATCTTTTTGAATTCAATGGTACGAAAGCGTTTACAGGATACCCCACATGATATACAAATAAAAGACTTTTCTTTCAAGTAACTTAGCCCCTCTACATTTTTCCTAAATATATTTGTAAATGGTTAATATCCATAAATATATGGGTCAATAGCCTTTACTATTACTTCAGACAATTTTAACGTTTCGCGTTCCATATTTTACGAGTAAAATGGCTGTGACAGACGGACAGCAAGACACAGGAGTGATCGTATAATGGTTCTTTTTTTGCTTTTTAAGTAAGCAATCCTAAAAAAAGTATAATTTTTTAGCTCCGGATCACCTTAACCCCCTTCGCTGTCAAGAAAGTAAGGTCATAATATTTAACTTAAGGATTTAACGATAAAAAATTTTGAGGATTTGTAGATCATTCACTAGTTTAATACTCTTAAATTTGTTATTGTGTGAATTTGGGTTATATATAATTAAATAGATATTTTAGAGGCTAGTAATTTTAGATTCATATTTGTGAATCTAAATTACTTCTCCCTTAAAGAACCACTTTCAGAAAAAGATTGTTTCTTTGGCATCTATGATGTCATTTGTTTGTGTAAAAGCAATGATTATTTTTTTATAGTATTATTTTAATTTCAGGTTTCAAGAGTTTATTGATTCAAACTGAGAAAATGGCGAATTCTCTTGACCCTAAACACAGAACGACGGAACGGTGAAAAATATTTACGTTTTCTTTCACAAAACAGAAAAAAATTATGATAATTGCGTCAAAATGACGTAACTTTTCACTACTTTTCGTTCCGTCTTTCTGTGTTTAGAGCCCCTGATCGAAATTTCAAGAATTCAACCGCACTAGCATTCCGAATTGTGTGTTTGTGTTTCAGTGTTGTGTGGTGTGCCGGGTTATATCTAACCTGAAGTCAGTAATTTCAAACCGAAAACCTGACCCAAACTCAACAAAATTATTTTGTCCATCACCAATCCAACCAGAACCAAAAGTATTTCAAACAAAAGCCGACACAAATGCGAAGTACAGTAGCCTCCCGCTTAACCGGCCTAAGCGGGTTAAGAGAAAAACCGGTTTAACCGGAGAAGAAAAAAAAATTAAATAAGTAAGTACATATTTAACCAATTAAATGTGTAGGATACATTTAGTTTTTTAATTTGTGTAGTTTTAAAAAAGTACATATTTTCTATATTTTGTGAAATGAATACCAGTTGTAATTAACTGAATTGAAATAAAAATTATCACTAATAACAGATAATGAACGATATTTAATACAAATTAAATTATTGAAAATCGTGTCACATACCTTTATAAGAAGTTGAAATTATTCTACATTATGTAAATTTGATTTAATGAACCATAAAGAAATGAGAACCGGAAATTTCTTTTCTGAATTTTGCCTGATGTTGGGAAAAAAAGGCGGCCGGTTAAAGCGGAGTTCCGGTTAAGAGGAAGGCTACTGTACTTCAACATGAAAGGAAAAAGTTAATGTTATGTAAACTAAGTGGAAGCCTGATGTGTTGCATTTGTATTACACGAGACCTTTCGATTTTGGAGCGCAAAACAATTAATTTTATTCTAAATTTGGAAAAAGTTTTAACAAAAAATAATACGATTAGTCAAGGTGGAATAAAACATTTCATTAAAGCATGGTATTTCAATACACAAATAAATAATATGCGCTGATTCTATTAACTTAACTTAAAACTAAGACTGAATAAAAATTAAACAAAATTTAGATATTGTAGTTATTTAAAAACAACAACAACAATAATAAAAAATCTAATGGCTAATAAAACATCTAAAAATTCTATGTAGTATTTAATTAATAATTAAATAAAAATTGTGCTTTAATAGAAACAGATGTTAAATTATGTTACGAAAAGAAGTTTTGGTTCAATAATTAAAAAAAAAAAAATTCAATTAAACAAACATGCAATAACCGCAAAGTTAAAACATATATTTACTGTAGAAAAATTTCTCAGGAAGTATTATTGTAATGCAATTACTAAACCCCTTTCAGAATAACGAAATAACAATAACACGCACTCAAAATATGCACTTAATACTCATTAGCCACATGCATTTAACATACATAATCAAATTAATTAGGTTTGGAGAAAAGAGTATGTTACGATGTTGCAATATCGAAAGTCGCGTTTAAGAAGACAGAGTTGAGATGCAAATGGCGATCTACCTAATTCGACGGAATATAATATTTTGGAATTATTTTACAATTAAAGTTTATAAATAAGAAACAGTGTTCTTGAAAAATAAAGTACTATTAATTAAAAAAAGATTCTTACAATAATGAAGAAATCATTTTCACAATGTTGGTTAAATTAAAATTACAAAAATTAATTACGTGATTTCGATGCACTTCTAGTGAAATGTTATATTTTTTATCATGCAAAATACTGGTACACGATTTACATGACGCCATTTCTCACAGATGACGTGATAAATCATACACATTTTGGCTGTCTCAAAGATTTAGTCTCTAATTTCGGAGCTTGTGTAATGATAATGACATCATTTTGATGCACTTATTGAAAAATTATTGCAGTGCTACGAATTAAAATACATGCTTTATTTTAAATATGGCGCTAGTTTCACCCGCTAAATTTGCAATTTGTTTATTAAAACTATTATAACATTTTTTTAATTGTAATGAAAATGGTGTGAATGAAAATCGAATAATCCCTATTAAAGTACTCATTATTGCTATAAGTGATAAACATACATTTTAAACGGCAAAATACCTTTATTTATTTACATTTCGACATGTTTCATTGCATCAGGTGGCAACATTCTCAAGAAAATAAAATTATAAATATATTTTCGCAAAAATTCAAATTGAAGAACTAGTAAACAAAACAAAAATCACGCGAACAGAAGCATAATGAAATTAACTGCAATGTTAAATATGGAAATTTGTGAACGTGAATTACTTTCTATTATTGTTTCATTATCCTGTATAGCATTTCTTTCCAAATTTTAGGGAGCTCCATGGATGCGGAATCATTGCGAATATTTTCATTGCGTAAGAAGATCTCAATTGATTCTCTAATGATGGATGGCAAATAAGATCTTGATGGATAAATTATTCTGCTATTTTAAAAATCTATTTTTAAAGGTTCTCTGTTATATAGTCTGGTCAGAGCTGTAGTTTTCTTGTTGTGTTTGATGTCTGCTATATGTTCTTTTATCCTAGTTTTGAACTTTCTCTTTGTCATTCCTATATAAAATCGAACTATTCCATTTTCAGAGCTCAGTGTATACCCCTGATAATTGATTTGGTCCTATTGGGTCTATTTTCTTACATATTAAGGGAGACCGGGGCTAGTAGGCGCAGTTTTTAGTTATTGATTTTTATTAATTTTTTGTTTAAGTTTTTTATGAAATTTTAACTGTACTTTTAAAGAACTGGCAGAATCACCCAACCGGAGCACCCACCAAATTTGGCATAGGTTCTATTGCTCCGGCGGAAAACCCTATGCACCACCAAGAAAAACCACCGCTAAGAAAACAGGCCCAGAAAAACCAGACGGCAAATAATTAAACATAGACTAACGTTCAGTAGTGAGACTCGCACTAGAAATAAAATCTACATACATAAGGTTACATAATTTGTAAACCAAAATAAAATTTAAGCAAAGAACGAGAACACCTCTCGTTAAACACCAACAGAACCAAAATAAAAATATCACAGATGTTCAAGTCACTGACTTGAAAACTTACACAAAACTGGAATCACATATTGAACTAAATTATAAATTAAATTGACCTGCAAATATACAAATTACATTAGACTAAAATAGACGAGTCCATCGCCAAAGTCCTACAAAATAATTGTTCGTATCATAGTTCCTAAGAAGGACACCACATACACTCTGAAACACAAAGTCTTTAGAAAGTAGTCCGAAATGTTCGTAAAAAGACATAATAATGTTATTAAAAAGTTTTTAAAAGACCATCATATGTAGCCGCACAACATGCCAATCACTGTTAGCACCGAAGATAAAAAGATAGTTCCGACCAGCAGACCAAGTATTTCAATGTCACAATAAGGGCACAGCTTTATAGTACTTTCACCAGCTTGCAGTAAAAACCACAAGAAGTAGACATTCAAAACACATATTTAATAAATGAAAAATTCTTATTTAGCTTGTTATAGATATTTTGTAACTTATTATAGTTCCCACGACAGGCAAGAACTATTCGGATATTCCAAGCCACTGGACGGTTCCTAATAAAATCAAATTTCTCAGCAGACACTTGGCATGAGTCAAATAAAAAATGACGAACATCGCCCTTAGTACCACACCTGCACTTATCACTCTCTGCTTTTCCCATTTTTTTAAGATATGCCGGAAAGGCACCATGCTCTGTGTAAAAATAAACACATATCTGAGAATAACATACATAATCCAAATTAACTTTACTTAATAAGTCATATGTAAAACGACCTTTTTTACTATTATTCCAATCAGTTTGCCAATCACAAATAAGTTTTTTAGACAGACCGGCTTTTAACATGCAGATCGGCATAGGAATGTTTTCTTCAATATCATACTCATCGTTAAGAATCACTGATTTAGCAAGGAAATCCGGTTTGAGAAATTTCTAGTGTAACAGATGATCATTTGCAAAAATCATTATGAAATATAAATCGAGGTATGTATACTTAAAATATTTTTTAATTAGAAGACATTCGTATATAATTAGAAAATCATTTTGTGTCGTTGTTGATGAAAATAAAAATTTTTGGTCAGAGGGCACACAGAATCAACTTGAACCACACTTATAATTACACGTATAATTAATTAATAATTATGTATTTTTATGTATGTATTAACTACTTAAAGTGACTAAACTTTGAGTAAACGTTTTCGGCCGAAAATAGGAAGATTACCGAAATTCGGTTTTGGTCTTAAAAACCTGTTTTGGTCGATCTTTACTTAAAAGCATCTCATCTGTCTGTAACAATAACTTAACCTGATCTGAAGAATTTATATTTGATTTGTCCCTTGTAGGGAATGA
Source organism: Maratus speciosus (assembly GCA_963932465.1). NCBI lineage: Eukaryota > Metazoa > Arthropoda > Arachnida > Araneae > Salticidae > Maratus > Maratus speciosus. The sequence continues at coordinate 15,007,656 of OZ010787.1, read as the reverse complement.
TTTAAATTCCTCCTTTCAACATAAACGGAGATAAGAACGGTTGGATACTTCGACGCCTTTTTATTATTTAATTATCAGATTGCAATCATCGATCAGAAAGTTTCTTTGAAGCCTTTCATGAGTTGTGTGGAAGTATGAGAGCTAATTAACGTGTCAGTTTTGTTCATAATCGAAGTGAACTTTGATACATCTCTGTATTATGATGAAATAGATGATTCACGTCTTTAGGAATTAATAAACGAACATTTTAATACTTTCATTATGATGTGAAACAAAAACTTGAAAATACTTTTGACTATTTAAATTCTTGTTGCATGGTAGTTTGAAAATCGATAATGTTTTGTTTAAAATAGATGTATGCACGGGTGGAAAATTTCAGGCCCTGATCCGGTCCATGAAAAATAATCAATGAAATCAAGACAGGCCCGATGTGACTCAAACTCTACAAAAAAAAAAAAAAAAAAAAAAAAAAAAAAAAAAAAAAAAAAAATCCAATATTCTTTAACCCCTTCACGGTCGCTTAATATTTGAAAAAACCTTCAAAAAAGTACATATTTATTTTATTACAGAAATTTAATAATTATAAGGTTTCTAAATAAAATATGCAATTAGTTTTTTTTAGGCGAAAAAAAAAGATGTTATAGGACAAATTCATATTTGTAGAAAAGCCAGCATGCGAGAATTCTGTGTCTTAATGTTTGTTTTACACCGTACAAATTAATGCGAATAAAACCTTTATTTTTCACATCTTAGATCTTTATTTATCCTCATCACACACATTTTTACAAATAGTATTTGAAACAATATATATACATTAAATTTTGATTATTAATAATTTTTTGAGTGTTACATATTTCGAAACATGCAATACAAAGACAAACATTACAGTCGGCGCAAAAGCCAAACGGCAATATTCAAAGACTTCACACCGAAATGCCAGTTAAATTTTTCTGGTTTCAGAAGTTTTTTCCAGCAATAAATCTCCAGCCCGGAAATATGACGGGAGCGAGAAATAACGAACGACACCTCAGCCCGTGATATTGACGGGAGCGAGAATTAAGGGGTTAAACAAAATTATGGTTAAAAATTTTGTAAAAGAACATTGCCTTGATATTTACACAAAATTAATAATAAACTAAAGTACAGAATTTTTCTGATTTACGTATCTGCAAGCCATGGAATACGGAATAACAATTTTAGTGATCAATCAGACAATTACCTACATAAAGATTCATTAAAAAAAATTAATATAAAATTAGAATTTCAAAAAAGATGGCTAGAGAAAATGGTAATTTTGAAGCTTTATAAAAGACAATTTAAATTATATCTCTGAAATTTATTAAACGAAAGCAAATAAAACATGGTTCTGTATCCCCCACATTAAAAAAAGACATCTTTTTCTCAAAAGATTACTAAAAATTGAGATTTTTGAATTAAAAGTGTATAAAATTAAAAGTTTGTATAAAATTAACAAAAATTGTCGCGATTTCGAACCAATTCAAGAAGCACAGAAAACTACTTTGTCAGTGTCTGCAAAACAAGCCAATTTGGCTTGCGAATATATAATCTAAAATATACTAAGAATATAGTAATTTTTTTAACCATAAATATGTATACAGTATTCTAGAAAATAATCTTAATTGTATGTTAAGAAAAATCGGAATTTTTTGTGTAAGTTGAATCGGGTTCGATTTCATTGATTTTTGCCCGGCTCGGCCTTGTTTTCACACATTTTTGCACGTGTCGGGCCTGAAATTTTCGAACGTGTAGATCTCTAAGGTGAATACATGTTACATTGGCACTATTATTTATAAATATTTTATTGGTTGTTAGAAAATCTTTGTACATATAAAAAATTCTTAAGTTTTCGTGGAGGCTAATGAAAAAAAACGTTTTTCTGAAACAATGCAATTTTTAAACGAAAATCAGATTTCTTTAATCGATATCCCCGTAACTGAATACAGTACATAAAGAATTCATCGCTATACACTACGTAATATTTATTGTCCTGGGTGTTCTCTCTCATCGTTATACAAAAGCTAATTCATAAACTGTTAGTTTTAAAAGTAGAATTTCAATTGCAAAAATGATTCAGATGTTGTTTTCCATCATATCAGTAGCCATTTAAGTCAAAATTATATTTTTTGTAAAAGTTTTGAGTAATTTCATCGTAAAAAGAAAAAAAAAAAAAAAAAAAAAAAAAATGTGGAGACAAAAGCTGGCCAAGTTGTGATACTTTAGATTTTATGATTTTCAGTATTCTCTGGCACAAAAAGTACTTTTACGGTCTTACAAAAATTAAGCTGTTTTTTTTATACTTCTTACATTTATTTTTCTAAATTAAAGTTATAGGACACGGGGAACATATAAAAATTAATATTCGTAAATTTCACAAGAATAAAAAACTACTTTCACGTAAATGACTTTTAATATGAATGGGAGGAACATTTAAAACATTTTTGTAATCGGAACTGTACATGTAAAACATCTTTTGCAATCGGAACTATACATCTAAAACATTTTTGTAATCGGAACTGTACATCTAAACCTTACGGTTTACTAATTAGCTATTTGGCAACGATAACAGGACATGCATACGTGATATAAAGTATACAGTTTCCAAGTTCCTTACGTTTCTTATTTTATTTAATCTACTGTCTATATTTGTCGATATAAATAGAAGATTTTTTTTTTCTTTTGTAGGAAATAATAGAAGAAAAATAAACACTTTCAATTATTGTGAAGCGAATGAAAAACAGACGCTATATTATCTAGTTATCTTACATCATTCAGTTTTATTTTCTGTGACGTTATAAAATCAATAAGACGCTGATTTCCGTCAGCTGTTACTCAGATGAAACCTGTAAATACTCGATAAGGATATAGAAATTTTATTTTACGCATTTGGAATTCATTTCGGTCATACAATATTAAAAATAAGATGTTATTTTTATTACACATTTCATTTTGTTTCTTATTTTTTATTTCAATATTTTTCATTTCTGAACGCAAAAACGAAAAAATTCTGTTAACTTTAAACATTGAAGCAATGAAAATTATCTGTTTATATTTTCATATGTCAGTAAATACAATAAATCCAATGTAACGCAATAATTACCATCCCCAGTTGGAAAACTTAACAAAGTAACACAAAGGGACACAAGTGATAAAACAAAGTGATAACGTTTATATAGATTAATGGTACAGAAAAGGATTAGGCGATATTTCAATTTCGATATCGTGATCAGTGTTCAGAAAAACTACATGTATTTTGTAGCGAATTACAATAATAACTACTGTATCAAATAAATAGTTAACTACAACTGCAACAACTTCTTTTAAAAGAAACAACTACAAATATCTTTTTAAAAGTAGTCACTACTTCGCTACTTTCAAATTTTGTCAAAGGATTCAATGTAAACTCCGAATATAAGACACGAATTAATGGGGACACTAATACTCTCGTTATATCGCGTCTCAATCAAATAAATGCGATATAACCGAGGAAATTTAAGAATTTAAAAAGTAAAAGTATCAAAAAGTATCATGCGTCAAAGTACTAATTATGCAACACTTCCAGACTTCTTTAACGGATTTTCTCCGTTTAAAAAGTTTAAAGAAGATATCTAAGTAAACAACAGAGAAAATACATAACACGTTTGAAAACCGCATTTCAGCAGTGCCACAGGCGAAATTCCCGCGTTGTGGTTCCCAATAATAATTAGTCCTGATAAGATAAAATAATTAGGCATGCTTCTAAATAAAATAAAGGAACATTTAATTACATTAAAATAAAAATATTTACAACTTGGTAATGTATACACTTACGGGATTAGGCTAACTGCCTATCCATCCCGATTCCGAGAGCATTAAAACATATCAAATGATCATGCACACCAGCTGGCCAAGACTTTTCAAACGCGCTTGTCTACTGCTCTCTCCCTCTCTCTCCCAAGTTTTTCTTCAGCGACCCCTCGCATCCGTGGACAGTCCACTTCAAGATTCCAGAGATGCGTTGTGTGTGTGTGTGTGTGGGGGGGGGGGGGGGGGGTGCAGGTTGTTAGAGCCTCTGAGAGACTGCTTCGCGACCCGAACGTGACAAGCAGTTACTGTCCGTATCCGAAAATTAGGGTTGCCAGGGTGAACGTTTTCCGCGTAACTTGTACGTTTCTCAGGTGTTTATTGTATGGTGTACGATTAAACCTTTCACGTAAGTCAATTTCTTCCGTTTTTTTACAAAATATGTTTGACTTTTATAATTTGAAGAATTTTTATCGGTTTATCTTTTTAATTTGATTCAAAATTTTCACTTTTATACATCTTTTTACTACAAAAATGGGACTTCAAAATTAATTAAACAGGGTCGTTAGAATAATGTAATGCTAATACTCTTGGGAAAATCAATTATAACAATTGATTAATGATTTGTTTTTAAGAAAAATTCTTTAACCCTAGAATACTAGATGCTCGTAATTATCACGACTATGGCGTGGTACGGCTGGTATGGACTAGGTATGTCTAGTATTCTAGGGTTAAAGAATACATTATTGGCTCATTCAACATATGTGTGAAATGACGGTAGACTAGTGAAACAAAACCAAACTAGTGTGAATAAAAATCTTCCGTTTTTTTTTAAAGAGAAAGCTGGCAACGCTACCGGAAAAATACTCGTATTCTTTTGTGCATCCCTGTACACGATCTAGAGACTTGCATATAACTTACATAGAGTGCTAAAATTTAGCTTAGTTAAAACCCGCTTAGCGCTTCGCTGCTTAGCGCAATCGAAAATTCAACTTCAGAAATTTTCGTCAATAAAAGGCCGTACACTCGAATAATCTTGTACAACCTTGTATATTATCTATAATTTTTTATTCATACCTCATATTAATTTAAAATTTAATTCAGGAAAAACACGTTCAACAAAATTGCAAACGTACTATCAGAATTGACATTATATAACCAGTAATGTATCCAGTTCTTTGCGTTGTCCTGTATATGAATTTATTTATATTGTACAAACATATTTTAGAATACTAAATATAATTCACCAAGAAAAAGGCCACTCAATTAAAAGAAAATCACGTTCGCACTGAGTTATGCTGTTACATTATTTCGTGTAGTCCTGTATGTGATCTATAGAATTAATACACATCACGTAGTACGCAAAAATTTAATTAAGCTTAAAAACGCATACCACAACTCAAAACGCATTTCCATCATTTATCGCTCATAGACAATACTGTAACCGAAATATTTTGCCTGTCCCTGTAAATGAACGATAACTGTTACGCACGACACTTTCTTGTAATGTCTTGTAAGCCTCTTGTAATGTACCTCCATAATGTATATAAATTTCATTATGCTTAAAATAGTGTAATATAAATACAATACGCTGCAAACAATTTTTTCCCGCATACCATTATATAAATAAATTCTTTTGTGTGACATTCTGAATGAATAAAAAATGTTTTGCACTCCATCTATATATATAAAAGCCGTTCTCTGTGTGTATGTCCTTTATACAAATCTTTAATTTTTGACCGATTTGCACGAAACTTGCTGTACATAGGCTTTAGAACGTGGAATAGATCCCTGTCAACTTTAAAAAATCATCAGACCAATATTTATCCCTTTATTCTATCATCTTTCATAATTTAACATTATAGAAATATCTCATTTTAAATTTTCAAATTCAGTAGCTTCTTTCCTGTTGCCACACATCTAAAAAACTGCTCAATAATTTAAAAAAAATTGATAACTCGAGTACTTTGTTTTATTAGCCAATAAAAATTCAGACTCGACTGCTATATTTTTACATTTTTGAAGTCGACGTCATTCTAATCAGAAAATGCACATTTTTCATATATTTATGTAAAAACTTTAACTAAGCATGTTTTAAAATGACCTTAGAAGTACTTTAGTTGAATGTTAAAAAATCTATTTTAATGAAGTCGTTTCAATATCAAGAATCAAATAAGGAAAATGATAATAGTAAAAAAAAAAAAAAAAAAAAAAAAAATCCTTTGCTACATATGACGTCAATGTCATCAATATAATTTCAAACTGGCTCTAAAAACTGGATGCTACAATTTATTCCCTATTTCTTTGTAATCTTTAATTGTATCATTTAGATAAATGTTTTAATACCTGAAATGCAGTGATAACGTTCTACGATTTGTATCGAATACGGTTATATAAAATACTATTTTTGTGCGATTTATATTAAATAGAAATTATAGCTACTATTTTTTAGGGTAAGCTTTTTTTCTTTTTTAAACAAAATTTCATGACTGACAGACTTTTTTGTTAGACGTTGAAATAATGGGATGCATGATGTTTAGAGATCAAATTGCAGTAAAAGCGTAATTTATGGTACGGTTAGGTTGTTGCCACCAGCAATATGGTGCTAGGCGTTACTCATAGATATGTCTTTTCTTCATAATATTGCATTAATAGCAAACGGATATATCTTTCTGAATTGGGTACAGATATATTTAAAAATATATCCGTAATTGAAAATTAATTTAAAATGGATAAACAATCCGTAAATTGAGATAAGCTTTTCAAAAAAAATTACTGAAAGTACTTTTTGTATTCTATTAGATTTTGGAATAATCAAATGTGCGATGTTTAAAGGTCAAATTGCAGTAAAAGTTAAATTTATGGTTGGGTTAGGTTATTGCCACCAACAATATGATGCTAGAGTTACTCATAGTTCATCAATGTCTTTACTTTATAATATTGCATTAAGAGCAAACAGGTATATCTTTCGTAATTGGGCTGCATGTAGGGATGAGATTTGCACGTTTTTGCACACCGGTATATTCTTAAAGAAAATGTTGTTCTGTTAAATCAAGAGAGTGTCCCGATTAAATGAAATATCATTTACTCTAACAAAATACTGGTGTGAAAAAATGCAGAAATCTTATCCCTGGCTGCATGCAAATCAAAAATATCCATGATTGAAAATTACTTTAAAATCCATTCACATGAAAAAATTGAGATACAATTTTCAAATAAATTTCATTTGACAGAAGCTTTTTCTATTCGACAGTGTGAAAAACGAAATTGTATGATGATCATAACTTAAAAAAAATTTAGTAAAGGCAAAATTTATGGGTTAGGTCATTGCCATCATCAGTATGTCACAATTGGCATTGTGTTTGTAGTTTTTTTTTATATATATATTCTGAAGAAGACTCAATGAAAGAGTCGAAACATGTAAATTTTTAATATTTTTAATGTTTTTTATTATTTAAATGACGCTTTTTAAGCAAATAATTGTACTTTAATATATGTTATGACATTTGTTTGGAATATACATTATTATGGTATAGTTAATAGTAGACGCAATTAAAACTATTTTACTTATATTTCTTATCGGTCTTTTAACGATTCGTGGACGGTAATGCACCAATCTCAGTTATTGTCACTGCCGTATTATTTCATTTTAATGTATTTTACCCGGGTGGACCATTATTATTGACACGAGCGAAGCCGGGTAGATCTGCTAGTATTCTATAGAACGCGTGTTTTAATACACCTCAGAAATTCATATTAATTTCATTAAGTTTCAAATAGATTAACATCACAAAAATACACTGCAAAGGATTTCCCCCCACAAGCCATAATGTAACGGGATTGTTTTGAGTTTGCCTGTAAACGAACTATTAATGCTACATACTTTCTTTTTCAATAGCGAACATATGTTGTGAACTTGAATAACATAAAAATTACGTGACAATCCGAGTATAAATGCCAGAGACGGAAAGATGGCAAAGAGACGGCAGTCGGCAGTCATACAAACTGGAGTCATAATCACTTTTCAGTTACGCTGGAAAGTGAAAAATACAACATACACAAAAATAGTCTCCAAAATGTTAGTTTATACTCGTACTAACAAGCTTCGCCTGCTAAATTGGTCGTTTTCTTCAAACGAACCTTGAATCAAACGAAATGTATCGGTGAATTTGATCTTATGTTTTAAAGCAATATGGACCTTTACCTGGAATGACTTTCCGCATTGCTGCAAACGAAACAAACGCCATTGCGCTATTATATTTTTTAATGTCTCAGACAAAATTCTGACTGTTAAGGAACCAATCTTTTAGTTGATAATTTACAGTAGAATTTGATAAAGAACGATAGAACGATATGCAATATACACTGGTTTCCAAAAATTAAGGAAAAATCACAAAAAGAGCGATAACTCGTTCAAAAATAAACCTATCCGTATGAAATTTGCATATGTTGTTAATTAAATGGTGCAGAATAAAATTACAAAATGCAAATTAGTGGCGCTGCAATCGGATTGCGCCATCAGTGAGGAGCATACAAATGCATGCTAGAGAGTACGACTGCAGGTGTCGATGTGATTATGAGACAAGACAACTGAGATAGCCAATTCATCAGTATGACCTCGAGGTATCATTTGTCCGTAGAACTGCGATTTAGAGCTATTGGAAGATTGGATGCAGGTCAAAGTCAGAGAGAGATGTCCAGATGGCTAAATGTGAGTCTTTCTGTTGTTCATAGGCTTTGGCAACAATTTCAAACCACTGGTTCGGCCTCCAGAAGGTTCAGCCAAGGACGGGCAAGAGTTGCGACAGGCACCGATGAGTGATATTTGCGGTTATGTGTACGAAGGAATAGAACAGCAACCCCCTATCAACTTAGAGCCTCCCTTGCTGCAGCCACTGGAAGGTTGATATCAACGTCTACTGCGCGTATAAGGCTTCATGAAGGTGGTCATTACACGAGGCAATCAGCCATTTGTGTACCGCTCACCTCACGTCACCGGAGGAAACGTTTAAGGTGGCCCCATCAACATGTCTACTGGACAGCTGATCAATATAGGCGTGTTCTCTTCACGGATGAGTCCCAGTTTAGCCTCCAAAGCGATAGTAGGCGTTGTTTGATTTGGAGAGAACAGGGAACATGCTATCATCCGTCAAACATTCGTGAAAGAGATTGATACGGAGGAGGCAGTATCTGTGTTTGGGATGGTATCTCTTTGGGTGGACGCAAAGACCTCCATGCCCATTGGGTGGATCTCCATGTCTTTCCACGTGGAACTGTGAATGCTCACGTCTATAGAGATGGCATTCTCGATGCTTATGTGCCTTCAGCTCCAAACAATTCAACGCAGTGAATGGCCAGCTCGATCACCAGACTTGAATCCCATCGAGCATGTTTGAGATGCTTTAGAAAGATGTGTTGCTGCTCTCAATCCCCCTCCTTAGACCCTTGCCACGCCTACAACTGCTTTACAAGAGCAATGGCTTGCACTTCCCAAAGAACCTATTGATCACATAATTGATAGTATGGCACATGTGCCATAGTGCTTCTAGGGGTGATCATACTCCATATTAAAGGTACTTTTCTTATACCAAACTGACGCATTTATTTTGTTTATTTTATAATTGTGTTAAATTCTGAAACCGCACAATCGTCTGGAAATTTCTTTTAATGTTATTTTATACCTTACTATGTGTTGTATATTGTGGCTCAGTTTTATTAAAATCTACATGTAACATTTTGAGTAATTGCTAATTTTGTTGTTTTTCCTTATTTTTTGAAAACCAGTGTATTAAAACCATCCCGAAACAATTATCTATTAAGCAATGCAAGTCTCATCAAAATCAGTCCACTAGAACTTTTAAAAAAGGTTAATCTTGCATAATCGGATTCACTTGATTATAGAACTTTCCCTCATAATTCTATAAGTAAGTAACGTAGAACGATATGTTAAAACCTTCCTTGAAAAATTGTTTAACAGTGCATGTTCCATCGAAATCCATTCAGCAGAACTCGAGTTATAAGCGGTCGGAACGAAATTCCCATTTATATTTTACAGTATAGTAAATAACGTAGAAACATTTATCATATTCATAATCAGAATTTCAGCTTGCATTAAAAATTAACGACGCAAAACATTATAGGGATCAGAGGTGAAAATTTATATTTCCCCGATTTGAGGAGATCGGTCAAGCTCGTCATGTTAAGCTATAAAAAGTGCAGATCACTTCAGTAGTTAATCGCAATTTTGAGTTAACTTTTTGCCTTACGGAATCTAAATATAAGAAACGCAGTATGACGATTCCAGTGCGAACCCATCCATCTTACCAGTCGGCGATAAGATGGAGCCATGACGCAAATCTCGCCAACAACATTTATTTCTTGCCAATGACAGCTTTTATTTTTTGCTTGTGCAAATTAGTAACAATAGTTTGATTATGAAATGAAATGTTTTGATTTATGGTATTATTTTAATTTCTTATTTTCTATTTTTTCTGTATTTCAACTGAAATGAGTGAAAGTCATGTATTTTAATATATACCTGTATTTTAATATGTACCTGTATAATGTATTATAATATATACCTTTTAATTAAAGTTATGTGTTTATGAATTGAGTGGCTTATATTTAAAATAAAATGAGTTCTTTGAGAATGATGACGATTGGAACACTATTTGGCGATATATCACTTGCGCAAGGCTAATTTGTAAGTAACAATTTTCCTCTTAACAAAAGTAGATTTTCTTTTTTGCATGTGTAAATTATAAACAATGACTTATACATAAAATAACTGAAAAAAAAACAACGTTTATTACCTGTTAAAATTTTTTTGTGATTTGTTTTCATATTCCATAGTAAGTTGTTAACCCTCCGTTGGTCGCAATAGGCGTGACAGGCACAGCACCATTATTTCTGTTCTCCTCTCCGCCACTAGTGTGCTCAGAGTTACTTAATTTGAGTGTAATAAACGAGGTTTTTTAATTCAAATTTAAAATATTTTCTCTCTTTACATCCTAATGAAGGTCACTGATCACTTCAAGAGCGTTAGAATTACGTCAGTTAATTGCCAATGGTGATTTTCTAACAGGCACATTGCGACCGAACTCGGGAGTCCCAGAGTTGCGACCGACGGAGGGTTAGATGACATACCGTAACGTAAATATATTTAACAAATAACTACTACAATGCGTTTCAAATTTAAAATAATAAATATTTTATATTACAATTTATTCAACTTAAAATCAAACCAGATTATAATAATGAAATAAAATTTTCGTCAATTTGCGTTCAATGAAACAAGGCAATTGGCAACATGATCATGGTTGCAGCGTCCTCTTGTGAATGGCTTCAGATATTAGAAGCAAATGAACGTGCCTTCTCTCTTATTACGTAAGCATGATGTAAAAAAATAATTTGCTGTGCGATGAGTCATTCCTTTTTCCAATTCATTGAAAGTTTTTTGAAGTAATTTGGCAACAGTGATAGATTAGTTTGTTTTGAAATGTTTTTTAATGTTTCATATGATTTAGCTAAATTTTATTGTTTATACCGTACAAAGAAATTTAGCTTTTTTTCACAAAATGCTTTTATTAATACATGGCAGGTATTGAGACATCTCTTGAAAGGAGAAGCCGTTTAAACAGAGACCGTATGCGACGTCACAGAAGTAGGGTCAGAGATGAAAGAATGAGTCTTTGGAAATCGTTGGAATTTAAGTGTATTTTAATTATTAAAGAAATAACAATTTTTTTCGAAACTTTTTTAAATCTTAAATATTTCCGGCAGAATCTTGTCTGCTTATTAAATTGAAACATACTTTTTTCGCTTTTACTACGGATAACACAAAACTGTGAGTACTTCGCTAGTTTTCATCACCGAATATTACTTATATGTTTGATATTTATAGAATATTATAATCTATGTAGCTTTTAATTGAGTTTTATGCGTTTTTGGTGGATATATAGTTGAATAAAATAATCTGATACAAAATTAAATATCTAATTAAATATTTATGCATTTGACATGTGAAAATTAAAGTAGTATCCATGTATCTTTTGCGTGCAGCTATAATAAAACACGTAATCATGGTAAATTTACGCACATTACGATAATAAATTTAAATCTGGCGATGAGAATTAGCAAAGGCTGTATAATATATAAGTTTTAAAAAGCCAGAGAGGAAGTAAAGATAACCATTAATGCCGTTTATTCATCAATATAATTCAATATATATATATTTTTAACTCCACATGAATATAGCTATTTCCTCCTTAAAACCACTTCACCAATTTTCTTCAATTTGGAATCAAAGGCAAACATGTAGTTACACTGAGTTTCAGAAATCGTTTTTTTTTTTTTATATCAGGAAACACTATGTTGTTTTTTACAGTGCATCGATGATGCTGATTGAGACTTCCTAATGACAGTTACTGTTACTGTTTCTAACAGACAATGATTATCATTGCTAGTACTACTTCCGACACACAATGAGGCGAAAGGTGTGTTTTCGTGGACATGGGTGTAGAGCTCGTAAGATACGTCGAAATGACTTGATAAGTAGTAATTTTATGTTGCTTAAAGTGGAGAATGCGAATCTAAAGTGAGAAGTGGAAAATATTTGCGACAAAATGGAGAAAATTAATAATCTTATGCTCAAACCTGTTATTTTTAAAATCTGTCTACAAAATCAACTTCGAACGTGTACTGAAATATCCGTTGACTAAGCTGTAGGTTTCACTGCAATAGAAGAAGCAGTATTTAAATTAATATATCATCCAGTTTAAAAAAAAAAAAAAAAAAAAAAAAAAAAAATATGATTAATACTCTCAAGGCTTATGCCTATACGTAATAAAAAATTCATATCAGGTTTGAAAAAACATCTTTTTTTAGCATTTTACAAAAATTACAGAAAAAACAACGTCACAATTTTGCCTTTTTGCTCGCCGGTCAGGGAGTTTTAAGGACGAGAAAACATGATTTCGAGCCTACCGAACCCGAGTGGATTGTGGCGAATGTGATTATTATCAATTTTTCTCACTGAATACTTTAGGAAAAAGACGACAACGCCCGATTTCCGGATCAATTCGGGACTTTTTTGAATATCTGTCATTTTAAAAATTACATTTAAAAACACGTATTTTTATAAACAAAAGGTAAAAAAAGTTCCAAAAAACACGTTGTAGAATTAAATTGTGCTTGATTAAATGACGTAGAATAACGAAAAAAAAAAAAAGATTTTTTTTAAAGGGAAATATGAACAGTCAGCTCCAACTAAACAATTTGGCAAAAACTCAAAATTATGCAAAATTACATAAAATGGACAACTTTATTGTAGATAAATGTTGTATTTTTGTCCTGTTGACTAATTTCTGATAAACTGTAGAATGTGTAAAAAGAATTCATCTAATATTTTGAGTAATATATATATATATATATATATATATATATATATTGTTTTTTGGGGGGGAGGGGGGGGTAGAGGAAAGGAGCAATGTCCCAGATTTTAGCCATTTCGTCCTGCTGTGCGACAGTAACGATTACAGACCGGCATTCGATACTATGCCACCTGAAGAAAGAGTTTTTTCGCCACTATTTCTTAGAATTTTACTATGTGTAAGACTCATAAAAAATGACTATAATTAAAAAGAAAAAAATTCTTTCACATCAGAGCTTTTTAGCTCCCACGTTTTCCGCGTTTAAGTTATAACTGATAAGATAAAAAAAATTTTAGAAATATGATTTTTTTCAAGTTGTCTTCTTTTCTACAGACATAAATCATGAAAATTTCGTCTCCCCAAAATACATTTAAAATTAAAATACATGATTAATTAACCACTCAAGCTTCTCAAAACTCGCATTTTTATTTATACCTTCCATCATCTTCCTACCTTCCTTTTGGATTTTAAAAATATATATTTATTTAAACTTGAACTTCCAATTATTTAACACGTGTCCAAACGACGCAGCCTCTAAACACATGCTCATTTGCTCTGTTTTAAAAAGATTACCCCCCAATTACTGAAAATTGAATGATATTATCACTACCAGTGGCGATCTTTTGAATCAATTTGCTATTCATTTCTCTTCGACTGGACCAATTTTTCGGTTCCCAAGGTCGCATCCACCGCTGCCGCGACAGCTGGAGGCTGTTTTGTGATTGATAAGTAAGATTAATTTCACTTTTAAAAATAAGCTTGTATAAAATAGTTAAGTTAAAAGTGACACTGCATCTCGTACTTTTATTAAATGTATCGTTTTAATATATGCCGTAATTTTCATCATTAAATGGTTTTCGCATGTAATAATTTAACTATTTTAAGGTTTTCTTTGTTTTTTAATATTCACGTGTAAATATATTTTTCATTTGAAAGTGTTTGTAAATATTATTATTTGAGCTTTTTATAATTGATAGCAATAGGTAAAAGAGGAAATTTTCAAAATATGAAATGAATCTCTATTAAGATACTGAAAATTTGAATAACAATTTGAAAAAGAAAAACTCAAAAAATTAGACAAATTTAAAACAAAGATTGAACACTGCACACCCGTATAGACTTACAAAACAAAGTTGCTCTTTTGCAAGCGTTTTCAGGAAACTTGACAAGGTACAGTAAAAAAAATATATAGTACAATTTGAATATACATATATCAAATATGTGATGAAATATGAGCATTTGTATGCAACAAAGATAGTATGAAACAGTTTGTGGAAAATTGCGAGTCATCCAGCTACTTTTTGAAAACAACATAAATTCAGCTCACTATATCGCAAATATCTTTCTGAATTTTCTCGATATTCGACTGTCCTTTATTTCATGAGCTGTACCATGTAGTTAACCAATTTTTTAAGTTGTTTGGCATTGTTTTTGCACGCGCAATTAAAAATTATTTCGTATGAATACTCATATTCCATCAAATATTAATATATTTATATTTTAATTGTACTACATTGTTTCCACTGTACTTTGTTAAGTTTCCTGAAAGTGACCTTAAATTTTAAAAGTGCTTAAATTCAAAACCCAGCATGGTATGAATAAAAAACATGCGGAAATTTCTTGTATTTTAAACGAAGCCGTCGTATCTCCTTGAATATACTTACTATTCTTATGAAAATGAACACAGGTGTATAAGATTCTCATAGTCATGTACTACAGCTACAGATCCTTTCAAGCATTTTATTTTACAGGGTGATCCGAATGTTATTATTCTTTTTTTAAATTCAATTGTTGATTGTCTCTGAAGCGTTGCTGAAAAATATGATACGAAACGTGTTCTTTAGATTCCTGAAGTCCCAGAAGAATTTGCCACTATTTTTCTAGATATTCGACTAAATGTCTAAAATTGAAAGTGATCTGCATTTATTGGCCATATAGTGTATATACAAGTGTGCCCGCCCACTATTGGCAGCAATACAAATTGGCACTCGAGCTACAGTTTCTTGTTGGACGTTGAGCGGCATTTGAGATGTTACATTTCTGCATGCTTCCAAAATACGGTGTCGTTGAGCATCAATATCACTTAATGGTATGATGTAGATATGGGTTTTCCAGAAGAAAATGTCTAACAAAGATATGGCAGGTGATCTTGTTGGCCACATAATGTTGATCCTGTCGCTGAAATTGTCCAACAAGAAGCTTTGCACTGAACTCACTTGATGTGGTTGAGCTGAATGTTTGAGTTTTGTGCTGAAACCACACAGAACGCAGATAAACGAATGGTAAATCATCAAGGAAATTCTATTTAATTTGATTTTCTTGTTTAATTTTTTTTTATTTTGTTTACATACATTATTTTTACTAATAAAAATTCATCTGCCTTATTTTGCCTTATTTGCCCTTACACACATCTACAAGCGATTATTCAAACATTTAAGCTAGTGACAGGATATCGAATATACAAATTAAGCATACTTAACTTAATTTTCTTATAAAAATAAATTGTTCTTTGCTTACATACGTGTTAGTTTTATCAGTAAATGTGCATTTGTCTCACTTCTGCGCAAATTTCAGTGCGACCAACGATATAGAAGACCAGTTCATGACCAGTTTTTAAAAGTCACACAATGTAGATCATCTTTAAAAGGCTATTGGTACAAAACTAGGGCTCCTTTAATACAGGAGCCTTATACAAAACGATAGACGCGCCGCTTTGTACCAAACACCGTGTAAAGATGATCCACTCCGTGTGACGTTTTAAGCGTCATGAACTAGCCTTGTATGTCGTTGGTCGCGATTTCAGTGGATGACAGAATATCGAAAGATCATTTCAAGGCTTTAAGTAAAATTATTTTTACATGTGAGATTTTATATTAAATAGAGGACGCGCTACACTAATTGACTATTTTTTTTTCACTTTCGCTCTCTCTCTGTTTTCGAGATAGGCTCAATAGCTTCAAAATTTGACCACTAGAGGTGATGCAGTCACTCTCATATGATAGTGCATGGTCGTTTTACTATAGGTAGGCATTTATTCCACAAATCTAGATTTATTCATTGAAATGTTATTTGAAATTATACAGATTTTAGTTTGTTCACTGTATTTACCTAGAAAGCTTCGACAGCTACTTTACGATAATATTTTAAGTTACAAAAAACTTAATGAATAATTGAAATGACCTTGATAAACATTGCACCTCTAAATGTTCGAAGTGGAGCATAAATACTAGCGTTTTATTAATGATTATAAAAAGATAGCTTGTTTGAAAATATGAAATTATATTTCTACATCAAAACTTTAAATATACAAACTACATAAAAACAACATAAAGAATACGACTACACCACAGAATCGTGACAGTTTCTACTGTCCATTTGGTAATTTACACTTACTCTGTGAAGTTAAAATATTCCTGTTTTCAAAATAATTAAATTTATTTTTTATTGTAGCATTTATAAGAAGTTTTGTATATTTACATTTGCGTTTGAATTTTCATAACGCAGTTAACTAACTCTCTTTTCATTAATTAGAACCTGGATATTTAGAAAATATATTTATTTCCTTTGAAAACTGTATTAAAAATAATGTTAAACATTGTATGGAAATTTAATTTTTTAACCACTTTTTTTTTGTTTTCAATTCAAAAAAATTTTCTTCTTTTGTCATACAGAATTTTGAATAATTTGAACATTGTTAGTGTTTCTCAAGATTTTGAATTAAAAAGAGTCAGCTGTATTTTACTATATCGAAAATTGACAATAAAAACGTGATTTATTTTTTATTATTTATTGTAGTCCATTTCCACTCTAACAGGTTTCCTCAATCTTTATTTATACTCGTATTTTGATGAGCTAACAAAAATTTCTACTATAACTGCATTTGAATTTGTTTTTATAGTTTGATATTATAGTAGTAAACTGTTTATTTTCGTTTGAAACTAAAATTCTGCTGCAAAAATCGGAAATTTTTATTTTATCCCTCATTTTGCCATCAAGTGTTT
This sequence comes from Maratus speciosus, assembly GCA_963932465.1. Lineage (NCBI taxonomy): Eukaryota > Metazoa > Arthropoda > Arachnida > Araneae > Salticidae > Maratus > Maratus speciosus. The sequence continues at coordinate 14,990,423 of OZ010787.1, read as the reverse complement.
CACTTGCTTTAAAAGCATTTTCTAATACAAAGGAAAATTAGTTCTAAATGTACCAAAACATGAAAAATTCTCTCATTAATAAATAAAAATGCCTTTTTAAAGCAAAATATCGCTTTTTTTGCGTATCCCACGCCTTCGTGTACCACACCCACGCTGATTTTTAGTACCTCAAGGAGAAAAAATGGGAGAAGCACATTTAGAAAAAGACTTCATTTTATTAAAATCTTAGTTATTATTTCACAAAAATAGGCTTCATATTTTCCTAAACTGAAATCTAAAATTGTTGCCCAACATAAATTTATGTATTAACCAATGCTCATAAATACAGAGTCCAGCAATATCCAGAATACTCATGTGTAAGACGCACCTTAATTTTAAAATAAATTTTGAGATTAAAAAACACGAGGCACACACGAAAATTATAACGAGACGAAAAAAAATAACTGTACAAAAACAGTATATATATGTACAAATTTTATAAATTTGGTATAAAAGAAAAGAAAATTTACATAATTTACCAAATTTATCAGTTCGTTTCCGTTATTATTTTTATTCTTTGCGACGCACACACACACACGACTCCGGTTGGAACTAAATAATTCGCTGCTATAATTATTGTTTTTAAAATACTTTTTTGTTTGTCTAGTGTTAATATCACTGAGTAAAATAGACCAACCTGTGCACCTTTTTAAAAAATAGTTCTTATAGAATATGACGGCAATTTCTGATTTCAAAACTGTACTCTGCTGTGAAGTGTTTTTTTACAATCAAAATTTGGAATGCTGAATATATAAATGGTGGTTAAATTTTACAGATTACTTCTGATTGTAAGTAAAAAATTGTTTCAATCGTCCCTAGGCTTCATTTTTTGTTGGGATAAAAAAGAAGTACAGTGTAACTTCAAAAATCCGGCATCATCGGGACCAACACTATGCTGGATTTTTGAAGGAATGTCAAATGTAGTAACTAGGAATATCAAAAGTAGTACTATATTCTTAACGGTGCCTTTAGCCATAATTTAATTCATTATTAAGTGATAATTATGTAATAATAAGAGAAAATTAAATTTAAAAATAAACTTACATTAACTGATATTTTCAATGTTACAGGAAAAATATCTAATAAAGAGTGAAATTATTTCTTCTCATGTAATTTCGGAAACATCGATGTCAATTTTGTTTGGTTTAATTTTTTTGGCCGTTCTTTAACGTGTTTTTCTTGTATTTTATAAATATGAAGAATCTCTATTTCAGAAATACAATCTTTTTTTTCTAAAGCAGATATTAATTCTCCAGTCAAATTTATGCATTTTTCTAGTGACACCTTTTCTTTTGCCTGTTGCTCCTCTTCGTCTTCGGAGCTGCTACTAGCGTTATCGACGGTTCTATTTAGCACAGCGTCAGAAGAGAGACTCAAAAGAACTTATCTCAAAGAACTTGTGTACCAGTCTCCACGCCGTTGCCGAGCAACGGTGCAGCTCCCCGAAAATATGTTCAGAAAATAATCGCCTTTGACAAATGAAAAAAAAAAGGTCAAATAATATTTTTTTTTCCATTTTTACTTTCAATCTTGAAGTTTTTAATTCATAAATAATTGCTATTTTTCTTCTACCATAACCTGGATGTGTAAAAGAAAAAAAGAAGGAAAAAAAGATGGTTTTGATCCCGGATTTTTGAATTTGCCGGATTTTTGAAGTCACACTGTATTCATAAAAACAAAATAATAAAAATAAATAAAATATCCATAGTGAATCAGAAAAAAACAATAAAAACTACAAAATACGACTAAAAAACTGCATAACATTTTCCAATAGGCGATGCCTATTCAGAAAATTTTCTGATCTTTTTTCCGATCTTTTAACTGATCCCCCAATGAAAGACAAAATAATGTGCAAAAATCTCAAACTTTGAAATTTAATAACTGTTTCAATTTTTGTAGTAAAATGTCAAACTTTTTGTGATATATGTGTTATGATATGTTCAAACTTTTACAAAATATAAGGACTGGGGGACCGTATAAAAAGTTATGTTTCGTAATTTTTATAAAATTGATTTTTAACTTTAGGGGGCTGTGCATATATAACGTTATCAACTTTTTGGTAATTTTGGACCCCCTCCCCCCCTTACGATATCAAACGTTATCATTCTTCGACACCCCCCCCCCCGGTAATAATATCGTTATCAATGTATAAAAATTTTTTACATTTTTGGAAAATTTTGTCTTTTGTTTGGAGTGATATACAAATAGGGTTACATTTATTTTTCGCATACTTTATTGATTCAAATGAAGATACGCCAATAAAATATCATTTTATATATGAAATAACTGTATCTCAAATGACACTTAAAGGAAACAGTTATTGTTTAAAAGTATTTAATAATAGCTTTTTTTTTTTTTTTTTTTTTTTTTTTTTTTTTTTGAATAATGCATTCAACAGTAATAATGTCTTTTTGCCCCGCACGGGGTGGGGCAGACAGAACTTATTTCCAACAAAACAGGTGGACAGCATTCTCTTTTATTTACTTCTTAAACACATGTATCATTTCAAACATACTTCGCATACGGATTGTCGAACAGCGGATTATATAAGCATACACATATGACAGAAGAATAGGAAAGCCAAACATTGGGGTATTCCATATTTTGGAATTGAATAATTATATAATCATTTAATGATTTTAATAATAACTTTGTATTTTCATAAAAATAGATAACATACTAAGAAAGATAACATACTTTTTGATGTAAAGAACAAATTACAAATAAAAAGAGGAAATTTTGGTTGGATCAAAAATGATAACGATATCAAAAGACAACCCCCCGGGGGAATACTCGTGAATTAATAGCCTTATTATGTTTTGTTTTTCTTTACATCTTATTCACTATAAAAACGTGAGATGAAGAATGAAAAACATAAAATTAATAAAGGAGTAAATAAAAATCTCTAAAACCAGCGAAGAATTCGTATTTCGTGTGTTGTTCGAAAGGAATTTTAATTTGAAGCAAAAATAAATAAAGCACGTAAAAAAAAAAAAGAAAATCAGTAACATTTCTGCTCTTAAGAACTAAGCCTTAAGGGGCTGGTCACTCAACTTCGGAATTCTCCTGCGTAATGTTAAGTCTATGGACTTTTGATGCATTCGTCTATTTAAACTATCTTCTCGGGAAATTCATATTTTTAACATCTTTTTTCTGTGTACTCTTCTTAAAGGATCTCTCTTTTTTTTTTCTTTTTTTTTTTTTTAATATTTCTAAGATCTATGCTGAATTTAATATTTTATGTGTTAAAAGCGGGCGAAGTGTGAGTAAGATTTTAACACTTCATAAAAAATAAAGCATATACTTTAGAAATATTTTGAGAACTAAGATAAAAAGAGACATCTCTTAGGAAGTGTATACAAAAAATAGAAGTTAAAAATATTTATTTCTCGAGAAGATATTTTAAATATACGAATGCATCTAATGCCCATAGACTTTACATTAGTGAGGGGAGATCGGAAGCTGAGTGACCAGCCCCCTTAAGTCCTTTTTCTGAAGATCATGAAAATCCAAAATTTGGAGACACCTCAATCAAGGTAGACGGAGAGAAAAAAAATTCCATGTAAACTTTGCGCCTTTTCTTCTTGAACCCCAGACAAAATATGATATTACTCATTTACTTGTTCAGAACTAAATGCCCCATCTCCCTGATGCTCGTTTAAGGGGACGGTGGACGTTTAAAAAAATTTCTTTTAATTTCAATAATAGATATTTGAAATTTTGTGCAAACATACATTTCGCCATAAATATATGGAACAAATTAAAGGAAATTTTCAATCTTATTATAATTTTAAGATCTTTTAAAGAATTTAAAATTTTAAAACGAAATTTTAAAATGCTCCTTACGTCTTAATTTTTCCGATACTTCCTCAATTCCGCATTTTAATCACGTAAAACTCTATTACAAAGAAATCTGTGTATCGATTTTTTAATCCCTTAAATAGTTAATTCTTTAGAGATATTTTTCTAAATTCCAAATCGATTTTTATCAAAATTATGCCTTATAATAAGTTAAAAATAAAATTTAATTGTCTTAATGAAGTCGAATTTTAAAATGCATACACAGTTACTTTTTAAGCGATATCAGGATTCTTCCTTATCAGTTTCATGAATTTTGATCAAAAATTAAGTAGCAAGGAGCATTTCAAAAATTAAAACAAAAGCTGAAACATCAGTATTGAGAAAAACAGATTTAAAGTATATTAAGAGACCAAAAAATTGTTTGTGAACAAAATTAAAACACTTGTAACTTTGCGTAAAATAATCGCATCTGCATGCGGTTTTCCAGGAATGACGTAGTTCAAATTGGAGAATAATAATACACACAAAAAGAAATGTCGATTTTGCGGTCAATTTTAGCTGAAATAAAGGTCCATGGCCCCATAACATTAAATACAAGGTGGCCATAATTAAACCATCAATACTCAGCATGTAATACTGTAGTTTAATCTTATTCCGACAATGGAGCCAAATTTTGCAGGATGATTAAACAAAACGGCGTACAAAAGATTCCGCGAAAAATAGTTTTAGAAGTCACCACTATGAGGATTAGTGGCGCTGTTTTGTTCTCGGAATCCTCCGCCTCCATTTTGTTTAATCATCTTAAAAAATTTTGCTCTATTCTCGCAATTGGATCGCGCTACAGAATAAGCTGAGGACTACGTCAGTTAAAGGGAGAAGGGACCTTCGAACTAATTTTTTTTAAACTATTCAAAGGCACACTATATGCATTCTGGTTTATATTTATCACACAAGAAATATATATATACTAGCTGACCCGCCCGGCGTTGCCCTTAAATGAATCTGAAATTTTTATCGCAGGTGCGTACAGAGGGGAGTGGGGGGGGGGGGATTACCAAAGCCCGACTTTTGTTCAGTTCCAAAGTTGTGTAAATTCACAGGTTAAGTTTTTTCATTTTTATATGTCTCATGCTCTTTTTATTCCAAATTAATTGATGAATTCAATTAAAATTTAATTATATTTTTAATAATTTTTTTATTTAAAATCTTTGGATGAAAAAGCAATTACAAATACAACATAAACTCTAATAATTGAAAAAAAAAATAAAATTGTAAGCAAATATTACTATATAGAATCGTTTAAAAAGTACCACCCAGAAAATTTATTTTCTAATAGAGTAAAGCCTGTTTCTAATGGAATCCTGCAATAAACAAAAAACAAAAAAGTTCCAGCTTCCCTCTCTGCCTAAAAATGTTATTATGCTTTGTTCAATTTAAATAACCTGCATAAAACGGAATTTATCACTGGTCGTTTCCGTCTAAGCGGGTTTTATTGTATCTTACTTCTGGTGGGCCCGTAATAATATTCTTAAATGAACCTGAAATTCGTATCGCAGATCCGTACAGAGGGGGGTAAACAAAATTACTTAACGTCATGATAGCATTTTAAAATTCTTGCAGCTGATTAATTCGCATTTCCAATATAGTGCTTTGCAGAAATTGCACGTTTTACTCAAAGGTCCACAGTTATGCCCCCCCCCCCCCTCCCCGGAACGTTTAAATCAATAATTTGGATTTCAGAAGCAACGCGTGCACTCTGCGGTTATTAAGCCTATTTTAGCGATCGCTTATGCTCTGTGTTTAACCTTATTTCCGATTCAATCTATTTCGATTTTCTGTTCTTAATTCGGCTTCTTCTTCACTTTCAAGCATTCGCCGAGATCTTTAACGGGCATTTCAAATGATATTTTGAAGCTCTATAATTGCAGCGAAAGTGGGAGCTCTTTCCTCTACGGCGAAATGTAAATAAACCCGATCGCCCTAAATCCTGCCAAAGGACTTTTCACAATAACCAATGAGATACGTTTCTCGCGCGTTGTCATTAGACAATAACAAATAATCGCGATTTCTGTGCCACGTAAGTTAGCGTAATATATATATAGATATGTATATATATATTTTATTTTTTTTGGATAAAAACAAGGAATTTTCCTGAATATTTTAAACGTTACGAAGAACTTCTCTATGCGCATTCCATATCAATTAAAATCACCAGGGGTCGATGCAGATTTTTATTCTTGGGTCCCATTTTGTGAAAAGTAGAAGTTATTTTTGTGAATTTTATTATATTTTTGTGAAAAATAACATTTTGTAACGAAAGTTGAAATCCTGTTACTAAAATTCGAACCAAGAATTTATGAACAAAAACATTCTTTAAATCCCTTTGCTAAAGTTTTTGTTTTTCGTGATGTGGTTTTATTTACAAATTACACGTTTTAAAACAGTTTTTATGAAAAAGAATGTTATGTAGAGGGTCTATTTTATTAAAAGGAATTTTGTGAAGGGGCCTGTTTTATTAAGTTTATTTTTGTTAAGGGGCCTATTTTATTAAATTTATTTTTGTGAAGGGGCCCATTTTATTAAATTTATTTTTGTGAAGGGGCCCTAAATAGGTCCCAAATTTTGTCTGGATCGACCCCTGATCACCAATGCTTTTTATGAATGTTTGGTTTATATAGACAAATAAAACTGTGCATAGAATTTCATATATTTGAATATAAAGGCAATAAAAAAAATATTTTCTAAATTGTATCAAATTTTCAGCATTTTTGCATCATATTTCTGCAATTAACTACCTTTAACTTTTCCAAATATATTTAGTTTCAAAAAACCATGCACAGTTTTATGACATATATAATGACAAAACAGCTATAGAAAATTTCAAAGCATTAAATTAACGCAAAAATAATGCGCATGGAGCATTTTGAAATAATGGATACCGACGAACTTTTTAAGCTGATGAAAACAAATTTTAATATTTAGTACAAGAACCAACATTAAAATATATCTTCTAATCGACTAAATTCAAATATAACCGCAGCTTCAGTAAGTTTATTGAGTAATTTCATCGAATTAATGTTTTGTGCATTTTAAATTTATATTTTGAGAAACAAAGAATCCATGCGCATTCTATGTCAATTAAAATCATCACTATTTTTTATGCAAGTTTGGTTTATACATACAAATAAAACTGTGAATCGAATTATATATATTTAAATATAAAGGAAACATTTTTATAAATGAAATTTTCAGCATTTTCGCATCATATTGCTTCAATTCGCTAGTTTAACTTTTGCAATTATATTTAGTTTAAAAAAAAAACATGCACAGTTTTATGATATGTATCATGACAAGCAGCTGTAGAAAAGTTCAAATCATCCAGAGGAAAAATTATGAATAAAGCAATTGTAAACATTTGTAAACGAAGATCAGCTGATCACGTTTACAAATTACTTTATCAATTATAATACTTTTATATAATTTTTATATACTTTTTACATAATTATATACTTTTATTAATTATAAAAATTCAATTCAAATGCTAAAAAAACACCCGACTGCAAGAATTCAACTTGGAGATAGATGAACACTTACACGGAGCTTGATTTTTTGAGGACAAAAAATATTTTTCGAGAATTTGAGCAATATTGTTGATTTTGAAGTTCCCTTGTTCCCTTAATTGAAGATCTGTGGAAAATATGTTATGTTATAAAAATATCCAATTATGTTATGTAACAAAAATTAGAATTCGAGAAAATGGAAGTGAAAGTTTTTTGTTGTAATTTAGTTATTTATTTAATTCCTTCTTTGAAGCATATGTTTGAATGTTAATAGATGATACTAAATTCTCCTAGAAAAGAATATTAACATTTTATTATTAAATATTAGAAATTATTTTCACCCTTTAAATTACAGTCGAACCTCTATTTAACGAAGTCGCTAAATCCCGGAAAAAAGTTCGTTATATGGGAAATTCGTTAAATAGAGATTCGCCTTTTAAAATACTTTAAACTATATAAAATAGATTTTAAATTCATAAACACTCAATATTAATACTAAAAGTAATTAATCACATTTTTTTTATAAATTATATCGATTTGTTTTATTTATTTTACCCACCAATATCCATCATCGATTCATTTTTTCTATGTGTTTAAATCTTTGAAATCTGCAAGGAAAACAAAACATTGTCCGGGAATACACTGTATTTTCTGTTTAAAGTAAATAATTTTACATTAAAATTAACGAATTTTAATGACATTATCGTATTTATTATTATTATAACAAATAATTTTAACCATACATTAACATATGCGTCCTTAAATTTAATTTCTGAAAAACTCTGTTAATCTTGCCCGAGTTTTTTCTTTTAAAAAGTGCTTTCTCTCATAATGCGTCTCGCATCTTTGCAATGCACCAAAAACCCCTTCATGCGTATTTTTTTCTAACTATAATCCGCGTCGGATTGTTTCAAATGATTTTAGCATTTCATCATACGAAGTTTTGTAAATTCCTGCATCATGATCATTTCCATCATCCATCATATTCGTCTTCATCGCAATTCATTGCTGTATTATTTTTATTTTTAACACTGTCGAAAATATCCAATTAGGTTAGTGTTTCCGAGATCTCAATTTCAGAATTAAAAGAAATACAATCACGAGTATCCACATTTTTTTAAAGTTACTCTAAGGGATTATCGTCTTCGCCCTCCGCACTTGCCAAATTCTGACTACTGACAAAGAAGGCGCCTTGTAAAACCAGTTCAAGGCCATTGAACATCATAAAATGTGTTTAAAGAAAGAATAAGTTTGAAATGTCCAGAAATATTTTGAGAAATTGGGAGAAAAAAAAATTAGATCACAAGAAAAAGTTCGTTAAATAGAGAATGCACTTCCCTATTTGGAGGTTATTTTACGAAGACATTCGCAAAATGTTCTTGGTTCCAAGGAAAAGTTCGCAAAATAGAGAAATTCGCAAAGTAGAGGTTCGTTAAATAGAGGTCCGACTGTATTAAATATAAAAATATTAAATATTAAAATATACTGTCTCATATCTTCAATACTAAGTAGAATTTTAGTATTTTAGTTTTACCATATTATATAATAACTCATAACGCTTCCATCCATAAAATAAAACAATTTTTGAGAAAATGTATCATAACATATTCTTCCACTACGCTCTTCAGTTGTGACCTCCTTGTATTTCATTTTTTTCGCTTTATCCTATATGACCGACGTTAGTTTAATGTACCGTAAAAAAATCTTGTTACAAAATTCATTTAACATATACATTGCCTGTTATACAATTCAGGAAGAGCAATAGATGAGTTACATTATCCTGTTCCAAAAGCATTATTCGTTGTACGAAGAAAAAAAAAATGAACAGTTTCTTTTTTAATTATAACTGTTACATTTTTGAAATATTGAAAGATGCTCAGTGGAAAATTTCAATCCTTAAAAAATTCTATATTTATATGAGTAGGAGGATAAAGGAAGGGCAGGGGGCCACAGTAGTACTGTGAAATGTGAAATTATGTAAAATACAATCTCAATCACAAACGAAAAATGATCAGTTGTTTCGACCGCAGAGTTTTAAATCTCATTTTGTTGATATGTCTAGCATTTTATCAGTAAAATTCGTCTATAAGAACGAGCTTTAACATGTTTATAATTCAATGCATGTTTATAATTCATTTTATTTCATTGCTTTTAGTTACATTATTATTTCAAAACATTCATATAATATTATAGCATCTAAAGTAGTAATTTAAATTCATTTCTAACATATTATGTCATTTAACATAGTCATTTAAAGATATATCTATTATGTAAATCTATGTTTTATATAAATAAATAAATTATAAAAATCGATTAGTGCTTTTAATAAAAAATCTATCATAGTAATTAAAAATATAAAAATAAATTATGTTAATAATTACACATTATTATTTCAAATTCAAAAGTATATTTTAAATAAGTAGTTTATAATGTTAAATTAATTTAATTTATTTTCTGATGAAATATAATATATCAGTTTAACTACAATTTATTTAAAAAGTTTACAAGAAAATATCTGTAAAAAAAAAAAAGAAAAAAAAATTAAAAAGTAAAAAATAAAAAATAATAATTTATTTTATTTTAAAAGTTAAAAAAATATATATTTAAAAAGTAAAAAAAACTTATTTAGAAAGTCAAATGTATTTTTTTTTTAAATTTATTTAAAAGAAAAACATAAGAAAAATATTCAAAATGCAAGATAAAAATGGCAAAAAGTAAAATTAAAAAATAATTTCTTTAAAAATTAAAAAAATATATTCAATATTTATTATCATTAATTATGTTTTATTTAAAACTTATTAAACTAATAGCACCAACCTAATTCCTAATTAATTACTCGTTTTATTCATATTATTAACATCTAAAAGTAATTGTTTTACTTAAAACTTATTAGATTAATATCACTAAAATTTTTTAGAATTAATTAATTGTTTTACTTATATTATTGACGCATTAAACGTATAAAACTAAAATCACTAACAAAATTTATAATTAATTAATTGTTTTACTTACAAAATCAATAACATATTAGTAAGAAAAATTAGAATTAACAACTTGTTTTAGTTAAAATAAAATTAAAATCGCTTGAGAAATACTTAAACTATATCTCTTTTTCAGATTAAAAAAAATATATTAAAAACTAATAACTAAGTATTTCACTTAAAACTACTTTCGGTAACTGTGTATACAATTTCCTTTGCTCAGCCATGTATATGAATTTATTTATTTTCTACAGGCATATTTCATTACCACGAAAATTAACTTCCGATGGAAAAACATTATTTTCTACAAGCATATTTCATTACCACGAAAATTCACTTCCGATGGGAAAACATTAGGTACTTTAGCCATAGACGGTAATGTTTACGAACTGTTTCTTGGAGCCCTGTATATGATCTGTCGAATTTATACACGCCACGTAATATACTAAAATTTAGTTAAACTTAAAAATCCATGCTACAGTTGTAAATGTCAGTGTTCATCAAGAATTTAGCAACTTCAGTTCTCATTCTCATATTTTTATTTATTTATTTATTCATTTATTTATTTTTACTCTTTAATACTTTAAGGCAGTTTTACATGAAATATTTTATTGCTATAAATTTTATCTTTTTGAAAGTTTGATTTTCTTCAAAAAGTACCCTCTTTAAAAATAAAATTAATAAATAAAAACTGATTAATTTATATTTTGAAAACTTTTTTCGTTTATTATCCCAAAAGTTTTTTTAATGTTGAAAGAAAAGGAAAAAAACTTTCTTTAAGTTTATCTTATTTCATATTCAAAAATGTTTTGTAAAGTTCGCTCTAAGGTGCATCCCAATAAAGAAAAGAAAAGGAGAGAGAGAAATGTTTGTCAGCTAAATTAAAAAAACCCCGTCAGCTTACTATAGAAGACAGTTTTGCGTGAAATATTTTATTATTATTATTTTTATCGTTTTTAAAGCTTGATTTTCTTTCAAATACGTTCTTTGAGAATAATATTAATGAATGAAAACTGATTAACTTATTACTTATTTGAAAACATTTTTTCATCTATTATTCCAAAAGATTTTTAATGCCGAAAGAAAGAAAGGAAAACTTTCTTAAGTCCATGTTTTTTCATATACAAAAATGTTTTGGAAAGTTCACTCTAACGGTGCATCAGAGTAAAGGAAAAAAAGGAGAGAGAGAAATGTTGGTCAACTCAATAAAAAAAAAAAACCGTCAGCTCACTATAGGCGAATCTTTTTCTCTCTTTTTTTTTTTTTTTTTTTTTTTATTGTGGGAAAGCAGTGAGCGGATCTATCTACTCCCTTTCTCCTCTGAAAGCTCCGAGATAGTCCGCTTTTCTTGCAAACCGCATCACAGAAACACGAAGTACTGTGGCGGTATCGTAGAACACGACTCACTGCCGTGACACGTACAACGCGGAAGTAGGGCTGACAAGTGGCTAGCTAAGTCATGTGACTCGGGTCGTTGACCTATCGCTGCTGCGGCACGTCATGACGGCGCGCCACACTTGGCACTTCATCGCCCGTTTTTTTTATTACCCACTTTTTTCTGGCAGTGCTTTAAGTTACTTCACCCTTCCGCCTGGCGGCATTTCAACATCCGGGTACCATGTGCTCGGGAAGTAGCAGTTTGTTGTGGGGCGAGGCTTTAAATTTAGAAAGCTTGTCATTGTAGTTAGAAACTTTGTATTGATGAATGAGTTACTCTTCATTTCGATGAGAGAGGAGGATGAAAAGGATGCTGCGCCATCACAATGAGCGCATCAATGTGGAACTCATCGGCCGCAATCCCAATATTCTAATCCACTTCGAATAGAAATTGGTTTACGGGAGGTTTATTAAGTGAAAATTATTTGCCCATGCTTCTCGCTTTCTAAATTACAATAAATTTTAAGTATTACATTAAGTTCAACAATGTCTTTAGATTGTTGTCGAAGTTCCCTGTGGAACTTTTTGATAAATACATATGTTCTATATTCTATAAAAATATTCTTATTAGAATCAATTTAAAGAGAAAGAAAATTTTTATGTAACAAAATAGCCAATCCCGTCGCTTACGCGCACACAGTGTACTTCAATGATTTTACATTATTTCAGACATATCGAAATTAATATGAGTCACTGAGGTGTAATAAAAGGCGGTTACTGTAGAATCGGGTGTGCATACAATTTATTTTCATTTACAGGGACACACAAAAAAGTCTGGCTACAGTACTGTGTGTGAGCAATAACTGCTGGAAGAACGTTTTCAGTTGTTTAAAATGTAACTAATTTTTAATATAACTTTGTGCCCATAAATTCTATAGATCATATACAGGGCTCCACAAAAGTTCTCGGTTGCATTCACGGAAATTGCTGAATGGAAAATTTCAACTGTGTGCTCTATGCGTGTAACCGAACTAACTTTTAGAAAACTATGTAGTATACATATAATTCTATAGATCATATACAGGACTACACAAATAATGTCGAATATTTTTCTGACTATTGATGGTAATTGAAGAAATTGAGTTTTCAAATGCATTATGTGTTTTCCAAATTGTTTATTGAGACGTCATCTTCTAGCTTAATAAACTGTGAAGTTTTGTTATAGTATTCTGAATGTGTTGGAAAACGTTTTATAATCTATGCTGGACTCATGATTTTTTTTCTTGTATATTTTAAGGTAAATAAAGTAGTTAAGATAACAAAAGTACTGTAACAAAGCAATATAACAAAATTAATATAATCCGTATTAGCTGTATAATAAATGTAAAACGTAACAATAAAAAAGTGAAGAATTTCCAAGCTCTAAGGATAATAAAATTAGTAGATTTTCTCGAATCTTATAACTTAGACTTTTGCTGAATGCATATACTTTTTAAAACTTTATGAAATGTTTAAAATACCTGTTGTATATTGAATTAGTTGTAAAAAATGTTTGATTAGTCGTGAAGATTAAAATATTTCTACACTATCTGTTACCAATGACGTCGTTCACGTAGTATTTAAAAGAAAGATAAATGCATTAATTAAGCAAAGAATTTCACTACCGATAGTTAAAAACATATATAATTGGGCAAAATTTTATAACATTTTATAGGAAACAACAGGGTATTTCTTATTTATAGGGGCCTTTACGTAACTCAGTCATAGAACAATGAAATTTTGTGCCAAATAATATAAAGAACATGAAAATGAAACTGCAACCAATGAAAAAAGGAGGACCAAATATAATCGTAGAAATCGATGAATCTCTCTCCATAAAACGAAAAAACAATACTGGGAGAATTCTCTGTATTTTAAGTAGGATTTTTTGTGAAATTTGTGAATGTATGCTCTGCATCCTACAAGACTTTAGAAAAAAAAACTTCCGAAATCCGAATATTAGACTTGTAGAATGTTTTAAAGATTTTGGCAATGTTTTTCACTACCCTTACTTGCGAGTAATTGTTTTCGGAAAATAGTGATAAGAGCTCAAGTTCAAACTACTTGTCGCCTGATTCCAGTTCACATTGTGTCATATTAAATGTATGAACACTATGTTAATTATTTATCATTCAAGATACATTAACAGAAATCGCATTTATTATTTTATTACTTTCTAACATATAATTACTATACTTATTACAGTATAATACCTGCATGTATGTTACCCATATTTTTGAATCCTAAGGGGAAAAAAATGAATAATTTTTATTCAGTGTTTTTTTGGTCTACTAACTATTTTTTATAAATGGCACGTCATGGTCACGAAAAATATTATTTGATAAAATTTGGCACGGACATGGAAAAAGGTTCGCTATCCCTGAGACAGATCCTCACAATTAGCATTCATTTCCATATATTGAATGTTAGAGTTTCTTACTATGAAAATAAGTTTATCCGCATGATAATGTCTCTTTGCTGGGAAACACATTACAAAACACACCCTTGAGTGGTAAAAACATGATGTTTATAGAATGTTTTTTTTCTTTTGTGTGTGTGTCTGCTATTTATGAAATTTAACGGAAAGAATTCTGCTACACACATATTTAAGGGGTCATACAACTGTTAAATTTACAAAAAAAAAAAAAAAAAAAAAAAAAAAGGAAAGAAAGAAAGAATTGATTGCTTTTTTAAAAATTTATATATGAAATAACAAAATTTTTGGAGCAATTAAAAAAAAAAAAAAATCCTAGCTGGCTCGGCCTACAGGTAGATTGCGAAATTAAGTACTAATTTCACCAACAAACGCTAAATCAAGATTAGCGATAAACTCAGTTTAACAATTTTATCTGGCAGCTTTTGATGAGTTTTTAATTTCATTTTTCTGTAAAAGTTGGTTTTATCAGAAACATGTTAATAGGATAATTTTTTTCTTTAACCCCTATTTTTTCATCCCTTGAGAATATTTTTAGCAATATCATCCATTAGTAGAGTTCATCTTATCAAAAACTTGTTACTACAAAAGTTATAGATAACATTAAGATTTACATAATACATTTAAACCGTGTTGTTATTGTTTCATTAAATGAACCACATACTATATTTAAAATTCTGACGTTCTTTTTAATGAGACACACACACGTTTAATAATGCAACCCTATATAGAGCATCTCTGATGGTTGTCAAAAATTTTCATCACGCCACTGATACTTTTTATTGCCTTAGAGGTGGATTAACGGAAATGTGATTTTTTTTCTTCTACAACCCCCCCCCCCTCCCTTTTTTTTTTTGTTTGCTATAAGAGTTGGTCTTATTAAAAACTTGTGAATGTAAAAGTTATATTAAGAGGATTTATAATAAATTTAAGTGGATTTATCTTGCGAATTGACGAAGTTGGTTAGTTGGCTGGTTGTATGATGTTTTATGGCGCAAAATCCCTTAAGGGATATGTTGAGCCAAAATTTACAAAGTAATGAATCTTTTTCTTCTTCAATTCCCCCCCCCCCCCCCACACACACACCACCTTTTTTTCTTTATTTTTTTATTATTTATTTTTATTTATTTATTTATTTATTTATTTATTTATTTTTTGCTGTCAGAGTTGGTCATATGAAAAACTTGTCAATATAAACGTTATAGATAATATTAAGAATATTTATAATAAATTTAAGGGGATTTGATGCCTTGTGAATTGAAGAAGTTATGAATTTTTTTCTTCTTAAAACTCTATTTTTTCACCCCTTGAGGCCATTTTTAATTATATCAAAAATCTGTCATACACACATTTTTGGCCCTTTTCCTAGAAGTAATAATAACTTTTAACTGATTCGTCATGTATCATAATTAAGAAGATATTGGGTTTTTTTCTGTTTTCACAAAAATCCTTCCCATTTCCACCCCCTTCGTCCGATTTTGCCCTTTAACGAACTTGACCGAGATTTTATGCCCCTTGATTTTATGTATCAGTTTGGAAGAGATTTGTGCAGAATTATAGAAGTTATATCGTGCCCATAAATAAGTGATAATATATATATAAATGGTCATGATCGGCGTAGATCTGCAAAAATATTTCAGAAATTCCCACATAGGGGAGAATGTAACAGGTAGTATTTCTTACGAATTCTACCTAAAATAATAATGCAAGAGAAATTATTTATACGTTAGTAATGACTAAATGTATCGTGCGTATTTTGCAAATAATGATTAAAAATTACTTTCGCAATTTTTCAATAAATTTTACCTTCGGATACCAAGTTATTGGGTAATTTAGTAATTCTGCCGATCTAAAGTTTGAAGCTCATAAGGTTAAATACTCTTTTTAACCGAATTAAAAAAAAAAAAAAAAAAAAAAAGGAGGAGATTCTTAATTTGACACATATCTATTTTTCCCTTTATTATCATTAAGTTTTATTACCCGACTGTCAAGAACGGTTATGTGTTTCACGCGTATCTGGATATGTGGATTTCTTTATACCCTCGAAACATCCGAACGGCTGGATGGATTTTAATGAATGAGGAATCTATTGATTCGTCTTAACCGACCGGTGGTTATAGGCTAGGTTTTGTCTTTATAAATTCAAAATAGAGGTCGTAAAATACAAAATGGCGGTAGAGACGAAAAAAATTACACTCCCTATTGAGTGGCATATCATTGGATAGTTCTTTCAAAATGAAGACGATGTTTCATTGACTATTTTATAGTTAGAAGCTCCGTTTAAATATTTGTGTAGGTAGGATCTCTAGCTTTACTGCAACTGTAACCTTCATAGACATCTATAGGCCTCATCAAAACAGTGTTTATGTAGATAGGAACTAACAATTAAACATAACTTAAAAGTCATCAATACAAGTAAATAAAAAGAATAGGTAAGTAATATAAAAAAATAGATTAACATTGATGAGAAATAATTAATTAGTTTGCTTTTTACGCAGTCGGGTTTTTTGATTTTTTAAATTAAATTTTTACTTGTTTTAATGTAGATTCAAATGTTACTCCGAGACCACATGATCGATTCATCTACTTTTTTTTTTTTTATTGAAAGGGGATACTCTTAAATTGGCCTATTTAATTTATTAAAATTAGTTTAGTACTTTTTTACAAATTCAACAAAAACGAATAAATAAATAAATAAACATCTTTAAAATATTTCATTGAAGTCTTTTTTTTTTTTTTTTTTTTTTGGTTAAAAAGTTTATATTATGTGTACACACATCATAAATATATTACAAAATCTGGAATGCAAATGTTTGCAATTTTAAAATGAAAAAAAGTCTAAGATTTATTTCGATGTCATTAATATTTTGCTTTAATTCTTAAAACAAAATTATAATAATTGCAAAACTACAAATCTCGGGTTTTTAGACATAACTCAAAACCTAATGGAATGACCTGTAATTTTGGACTGCCCTGTTTAAAGTTTCTAGAAATTGATTTCTTTTTAAAAAATTTAGGTTACAGTACATATTGTTCCGAATATTAATTTCATAATTTATATATTTTGAAATTAATATTTGGAAAAAGATATGTATTGTACAGTCGTGGAAAAAAAAAGTAAACACCCGTTACTAACTCTGAAAAAAATGTCGTAGAAAAACGTTACTAGTACCACACGATTGGTTATAAAGTCTACTTTTAAATGATGTATGTAAAATTTGCTTAAAGGGGCATCTACATATTAAAACGAACCATAACTTTGTTTTTTTCAATAGGAATACACGATTCTGACAGCATAAATTAACTCTACACCCTTCAATTAGCCTAATTTTTTTTTTTTAGGCAATCCGTACGATAAGTTTCTGAGATAATTATTTTAAAACGAGCGTATTTTAGAGGCTGTATCGAAATTGAAGTTCGGTACCCGATTTTTGACCGAGAGAGCCACCTTCTTGACCAAGGCATCTTAAGCGTCACTCAAGCTGCAGACTGCTAGATTACAGGATAGCATAAGAAATTTCAAAATCTAGTTACTTCTATCATAGACGGCCCCTTAAGCCATCATTTTGCCGTTTTTTAAGCATAATTTGAAAACTACTTGGAAGAAAAATGTGAAATTTTGGATTTCCATAAAGCAGGACTTAATAAATCGAAATCCATAAAAAAAAAAAAAAAAAAAAAAAAAAAAAAAAATTGTAGGTTTCAATTTATATTTTTTTCGAATATTAATTTCATAATTTATAATTCATATCATAAAATTATATTATGAAAATGTAATTTAACATTAGAAGCACTAAATTTTGAATGTTTATAATTCAAAAACTTATTCAAATGACTTGAAATTTGGTGTCTAGGCATAGTTTGAACCGAAGATTTCAAACTAACTAAACTAAACTCTGTGGCTATACAATCCAAGAAGGATCTGGGCCGACAGTGGCCATCCCTGTTTTCTTGACCCTGGCCCCCTAGGTGCTGTGCAGCATGCGTCCCGACCAGGTGGTCAACCTAACGCAAGACCCTCGGTGCTTAGTTCTCAAGCAAGCTTGGTACTCATTTTATCGACCCCGAAGTTATGAAAGGCTGAGGAAGATTTGAAATATCTTCTTAAAATTGGGTATTGCCATTGAAAAAAATGAAGTTTGGGTTTGTTTTAATATGTAGAATGGCTAATTGAAGGGTGTAGAGTTCATTTATGATATCAGAATTGTGTACTTCTATTGAAAAAAAAAGTTATGGTTCGTTTTAATATGTAGATGGCCCCCTAAGCAAATTTTATACACATCATTTAAAAGTAGACTTTATTTCCAATCGTTCGGTGCCAGTAACTTTCTTCTACGATAATTTGTTGAGGAGTTAATAGGGGGTGTTTACTTTTTTTTTCCACGACTGTACCTATAAATACTTTTAAGCAGAAATCACTTTCTGCAAGCTTTAAATATTCCAATTCACAGGGCTGCCACAAGCGACTATTTTTTAATTCTATCTCGCACCACTTTTTAAAAGCAAAAACCTTTTGCATACACTATGCCTACATCTGCAAGAGAAATATACTACAAAATTTGTATTTCAAAAATAGTGGCTCGAAATGAATATAAAAATAGTCGCCTGTGGCAGCCCTGGATTCAAAATTACAAGCTCATTCTGCCAAGCAGTTTTTTTTTATTATGTTTAAAAACTTCCCGTACCACCTATTGTTTTGTAACTATTAAAGAGAAATTTAATATTTTGAGTTCCAAACTTTTCATCTGTATAATTCCTACACCACTTCACCAAATAACTTCTTGCTTGGTATCCTAAGATAAAATTTATTAAGGATTCCAAACATTGTGTCAAAATTAAATAAATAAATAAATAAAAATTCCGAGATCAAATAGATTGGGGGTTCCGTTTTTTTGACCGACTGTACTTTTTAACATACAAAGAGTTAAAAATTCTGAATTTATGTAATATTTTCTAATAGACGTATGACCCTTGAACCCTTTGTATCACCGCGTTGCACTTCTGCAACATACCCAAAAGTCAGTGTTACTTATACAGTGCGCTTTAAAAGACGTTTTTATTTAATGCTTCTATCTCCCAACACACCAGTTAATATATATTATTCATAGAATTCTCAACAGACGGCGATAGTGAGTTCTTTTTTTATTCCAAAGTTTTATTTATCATTTGAGCAGTTTTGAATCGTTATTTCTAAAATGAACCATGCAAATTTTGTAAAATTTAAAAGTCTGAAGACACTCAAAAATAGATCTTTTACTAAGGTAAATTCGTATACTTTACAAATTGGTATTAGAAAATGGACACTATTTATGAGAAGTACGTAATTTTCTGTTTATTGCAGTTGTAAAGAAAATACCCTTTAGTCAATAATTTTTAAATTTTATATTCTAATTTTTTTTAAATTTTTTACGTGTTTAAAATGATGCATTCTAACAACTGAGTAAATATATTTTAAATCGTAATTGTTAAGTCACAAAGGGTTAACAGTTTATTTCTCCTCGTATGCGAATGTATGTGGCTTAAACATATCGCTCACCCGCAAGAAAAGTGACACATCTTGACAAAAGTAAATTTCACAGGAGAAGCAAAAGAAAATTTGCATGATTTTACTGTAACATTATATTATAGCACTTAGCTCTCTCTGTATGCAGAAATAAAAACGTGCATAAAAGCATAAAACCCTTAAGAATGAAGACGTTGGATGACGTTTGGAGGATTGGGCAATTTTACCTCCTAACACAATCCACCTTTTTTTTGTAGTCACAAATGGACATATAGCGTAAAAAGTTGTTTTTCGTATAACTACACTTATAAAACTTGTTGTGTAGCAAGAAACACCTATAACAGATCTATTAGTGTAATAAAACGCAAAATGAATTTTTGCGAGATGTGTCACTTTTCTTGCGGGTGAGCGATATGGTTGCTCGAAAAGTAAACAATACTTCTGATTCTAGACATTTATCGTCAACAGGCATTACATAGTTTCTGAACAACAAAGCCTGTTAGTTTCATAGATTTCCGAACAAAAATAAATTAAAACTTATGTCATAAAGTTGCCCTTTTTGATTTGAGAACAGCCTTAAGAGGCTTCTTCACTCACGCGAAAACATCCGATTGCTAACGTTAATCCTATGGTGGAAATTTTCTAATATATCTCGTTTGAATTTGAATTTTTTTTAAATGATTGTTTTTTTTTCTTAGAACAAATGGGGTTGATTTCTTCAAAGGCCGTTTTTTACTTTTTTGATTTTCTATGCCGGTTTTTTAATAAGGATACTTTCACTTTCGAAACCGGTTCCGAACGCAAAAGTATCTTAATAAAAAAAAAGAAAAAAGAACTCTAAACTAAATCGAAAAAGTAAAAAACAGTCTTTGTAGAGATTGATCTCAGCTCGCCAATGTAAAAAAAAAAAAAAAAAAAAAAAAAAAAAAAAAAAAAAAAAAAAACATTTAAAAATACTCAAATGCAAATGAGATATCTTAAAAAAATTCTTCCATAGGGTTAACATTAGCGAGCATATGTTTTCGCGCAAGTGAAGTAGCCTCACAACCAGGGGTGTAGTCGTAAAAAAAACAGAGGGCATACGTTCTAAGCAGAGGGTATACGCTCAAGGCAGAGGGTATACCCTAGCGTACATATACTATAGCTTTCTTGAGAAACAGAGGGTATACGGTGTTCCTTAAAAAAATCCAGAGGGTATACGGCGTATACCCCCGTATACCCTCCACTACATCCCTGCTCACAACCGAGTACAAGGATAGGTGACGCACAAGTTAACTTCTCCGCCTAAACAGTCTCATTACCAAGAAACCCATTTGCCGGTAAACGATCTCAAGCAGTGAAAGCATGAGGTTTATTCCATTCAGTTCCATGAGCTATTCCTGAATTTTTACATAAAAATAAATCCCGGATATTAAATATTTAGCTGACTTTTCTTTTCTCAGTTACCAATATATATGTCTGAAGTTTTTTATTCTTCTTTTCTCCCTTTAAAGTAAATGATGTATGAGTAAATAGAATCTATTGATACTTTTAGTTGTTAGTACTGTGTTAGCTGTAAATAAATTTATCTGTAGTGTTTAGTTGTACCCTAAGAATGCTGTTTGTATTATTTTCGACACAGAGCAATATTCGAGCAGTGCAAAATCCTACTTCTAAAAAACATTTTTCACAAAAATTTTTTTGTTTAAATGTAATGTTTATCAGCGCACAAATTTTAAGTAAAATGTGATCATTATTTTGTCTTTTAGTATATTTTCGCGAAACACCTGAGCCAAATAATACGTAGTATTGGTATAAAAAATAAGTGAACCTTTAAAATAATTTAACTCGTATTATTATTATGCAAAGATAAATTAAAAACCTGTGAAACATCAACGTAACTTATAATTTGTATAATTATAAGTTACATTGTAAAATTTGGAAGTTACTAAAAATATAACACTGCAAAATTTTATATATGAAAAGGATTTTCACAGCAATCCGGTACTCGAATCTGAAACTTGATTTATAGATTCGCATCCTTTGTACATTCGTCTGTCCTTCCGTACATAGGTTCGTACATTGTTCTTTTTTTTTTCTTTCTTTTAACAGAGAGAGAAAGAGAGAAAAGTGCATTCAATGTCACTGTTTTATTGTAGGGCTACAGAGCTAAGTAAGTAATAGGTATTTTTTTAAAACGTCGAAGATAAGCATTTTAACCTTTAACTGATGTCACAGAAATCGTCACATAACTAGTGTGAACCGGTCTGTGAGACCGTTCCATCGAAAGATGAATAAAAGCCGCGATTAACTCATAGAATGTTGTTTTTGTACTAAACTTTTTGTACAGGAGTGTTATAATTAAAATTCACCTATTCAAAAGTCTCTGGTGTTAGTACTAAAATTCCAAACGAAACAAAATTTCAGTAGTGTTTGTAGATAAACTGAAATTTGGAAGTTAAACTGCGAAAATTGAAAAAAGCACCGGTCTGTCACATCAGTAACATCAGTTAAAGGATAATTAATGAAAAAGTTAAGAATGTCGAAATCTAAATATTTAGAGGATATCTCTATGGAACACGATAATGCCTAGTAAATTAAAATCAATTTAACCTATTCGGGACCATGGGTGCATATATGCACCCTTAAAAAGTGCATGCAGAATTTGTTTTTGGTACCGTTTTTGTAAAAGTAATATTTGCTTTCTTTAGTTAGAGCATTTTTTGCGATTATTTAAGTAAAGGTAACTTTTTAAAGAAAAATTGGTGCCAACTGAATAAAATGTGTGTAAGAGCCGCCAGTCCCGAAGGGGTTAAAGCTTCTTTTTTGTACATTTTACAGTATTTTACAATAGACCTGCTGCGGTGTTTTGAAAGAAAATATCAGAGACATAGATGAAGCTTTAAAATATTTTTCACATTTTGCATTTTTTTTATTAATCATTTAATTGAACATATTTTCCAATATTTAATTCTATTTTAAAAACAATGGAAATCACCCTCCAATTTTTCGAACTAATCTATATTTGCGAATGAACACGTTTAACATATTTAACACTGAGTTTTTTTTTTTGCATTTAGCGACTTGTTTAGGTTCAACTGAAAAAAAAAAATCTTCATTTTTGAAGCCATTTTTTTTTATGTTGTATTGTTTAAAATGATATATATTTGTGAAATACATTGTAGTACACTCTAGATATATTTTTAAGTAATTATGAAGGCTGATCGTAAACTGCTTCAACAAAATAAGAGGGAAAATAGTACCTATCAAGATGGCCGATTTTTGTATGGGGGAAGCCAGGATCCCAATCCTCTTGTATGATCTGTCCTGTTTAACTTTTTAATTTTATAAATTCTGAGAGCGCTTCACGAAATTCGGGTCAAGACTCTGTTACGTAAAATCTTGTAAATCGTTATAAAATATAAATAGCCGAGCCCGTCCCAAAATAGCACACTATTCTCCTGCAATACATACCGATATTTCTGAAAGAACATTATCCTAAAATTAAAATTATTCAAAAAGCAACTTATGCATTGATTATTTCTTCAGGTTATATGTCCGCAGTTTATTGAATACGGAACAGCATTAGTATTAATAACTACTTATACAATATCGTACGTAAACACTGACTCAAAAATTAGACAATTACATCCAAATGTGGATTCAGTAGGAAAATCTATGTAGTTTAAAATGGAAGATAAAGATCGTTAAAGAAAATCATAATTTTAAAGCTCTGCACAGTGAAAAAAAGAGAAATTTTAAATATTCCTCTATTTAATTTATTAAACAAAATTAAACCTCTTGAGATTTCGATTCTTTATATTTTAAACAGATGTACAAAATCACTATTACTTTTTATAAAAATAAATAAAATGCCAGTCCAACACTGTTTCTGGGAGAGAATCAAGTCCAGGTTCGGCTCCGCCCAGAAGAGAAATCTTGTACAGCCCGGTCGAGTCTGCAGAAAATGAAGCAAGGTCCCGATTCTAATGAAAGGATATTGCCTCGCGGGTCGGAACCAAGTTTCGGGCCAGACTCGAGGCCGTGCAGACCTCTAGTACAAAGTACTAGTTTATTTTTAAATTGGTCGTCCTGTCGGATATAGTTTGTTTTTCTTTTTACAAGAACACGTCAACAAAGTTAAAACTGAATATAGGTTCAGGTTCATTGTTGCCAGATGGGCTACATTTTTAAAATTCAGACTCTTGATTGGTACCACTTTTTTGAAATGGTAAAATACGCCTTATTTAATGACATTTTAATTAAGGCGAAAACAAAGGTAATTTTACCGTTTCAAAAAAGTGGTGGCAATGAAGAAATCTGAATTTTAAAAAAGCACCCACTGGCAACACTGTATAGGTTCGTCAACCGCGTGTCAAAATGAGAGGTGGAGATTAAAAGGAAATTTAAAGTGTATGTAGATAACAATGAAAAGGTTGCCACCAAGCACTCCTGTGTACGAAACCATTTTCACCATAATATGCGAACTGGCATGCAATAAGTAAATATGGGTGCAAAAAGGTTAGAAAGAATGTGTTTCAGATGCTTTTATTTTATTCTTAACACATTGCCGACGGGCAATTTTTATCAAGTCTGAGCTCCTCCTTATTCTGAAAGTCTTTTGTAAATGTGTTTTCTAGATAGGTTTCCCAAGTTTATGCATCGGTAGATATCTTTCAATGTACGACTTTAATATAAAATGTCTTACAATCTAAAAGATATGGACAACATGATATAAATCCATTTTCTGTAAGGTAGAAGCCACGCCCTTAGTCAATGATGTTTTTTGAATGAAAACGAGAATTCTCGTTTCCCGTCGTGAATGTGTTAACACTAGAACGCCCGGAAATTTTACTCAACTTTCATAAAAATATTTGACACCAGAATTTTTATTTAAAATTATTTCAACGATTTATTTAACGTACATCTGCGGTTTATAATTTAATTTATTTTATGAAAGAATTTCTGGTTCCAGTTGACATTTAATCATATGGTCGGAGTCGGATCGACTCCTAACGGGCGATCTAGTGTTAACACACAGTTGACCGGCGCTCTTTTTTTATTCAAGATATCTACCAGTAATTTTTGATTTACTTAATGACATACATTTCGCGATTAAATAAAACAAAGATCAAGAATATACTAAAAAATTCTGGTAGATGTTTTGAATTAACAAAAAAAAAAAAAAAAAAAAAAAAAACTCTATAAATAAGTGACGAATATGCTTACCAGTCAACAAAGTGTTAAAATTACTTAATTTTCGAAAATCTTTTGAAATTTCCATTACCTACTGCTAAATTGTTTTTGATATAGTCTGCTTGTAGGAGGCGATTATTAAATAAACGCACTCTACATTCTGAAGAATTTTACCTTAAGAAAATTTAATATAGCATAAAAGTTCAAATTAAGAATTATATTCTATGCTATGTCTCAGACCAGAAAGAGATTTTTCAATAAATTTTATATGAAAAATATTATGAATTCAAAAGGTTCACATTAACGCATTATCATATCGAAAGAATTTTGCCTTTTTGGAGGATTCCTGATAACAATACAAAGGTTTGTTAAATCTACGATCGGATTACCTGCTGACGAAAATGAATTTTTTTTTTCAATCAAAATAATAAAAATCCCAAGCCTTCGAAATTAGAATTTTGTTTGAAAATTTGAAAATATTTGAGGGGTTCACAACCATAGTAGATCAAGTCCATTTTGATAAAAAATGAGATAGTCCATTTAGAAGGTGCATAAAATCTGTTTTATCCACTCCCACGGTGAACCAAGTCTGTTTTCACATACTTTCTCATGTATGTCATCTGTTTACAGACTTGATTTACTGTGGCAGTGGATAAAACAAATTTTATGCGCCTTCTAAATGGACTATCTGATTTTTGTCAAAATGGACTTGTTCTGGTTGGTTGTGATGATGGTTGTGAACCCATCATTTACAGACAACATGATAAATACAGTAGGTCTTCTTTGAGACAAATATAATCAAATATTCACACAAGTGAACACATAAGTATATAAAAAAAATTGTAATTTAATAGATTACAACGACCATTTGGAATTTATTTCGTCCACCAAATTCTGTCGCATTCTCTTCAACAACAGATCGCAAAGATCAAACTTCAGACGACCAAAACCTTCATCGATAAACTCTCCAAGTCACGTTTCGAGAAGAAAAACAGTTTAAAAATCGAAAGCAGTTCCACCAAATCATTCACAGATTGCGACAAATTACGTACGTTGAGCTTAATTTTTCCCCGGTTAGAATCGACCGATTGTAAAACGCCGTGGCTAGTGGATTGGAGCCCCTCGAGACATGGCCTTTTTCTATCCATCGATTAAACATTAGGTTGTTTCCTTTTTCGCGTTCGTCTTTTATTCTGTAATCGATTTTCATGGGCTACATAATCAGTTGAAGATCTCGATTTTCATGGCCTACATAATGAGTTGAAGACATCGATTTTTGCTTTGCAAGACGATTTTCCTTTCGGCGTCGCGCTTTGGCTTTGGACTTTTCCATATCTGATAATTTGCGCCAACCCATTTTGTAACTTTTTAAATTTTTAACGATTTTATGCCTTTCAATTACCTATACAAACAATTTTTAACGATTTTATGCCTTTCTTACTTATTCAAATAAAAATTCTTCTAAAAGTAAAGAACATCGTTGAATTTCGTTAAAAAAAAAATAAAATGCGAGCATCATTTGGCCCCATCCTCGACCGAAAAAATCAACCATTTCCAAATGGTTAAAAACATTTTAGTAATAATTAAAAGCTTAAAAATAAAAATGTTTAAAAAATATTACATCTAATGTTAATTTTTTTATGTACTTATTCTCTATGAAACGAAATTAATTATAGGAGTTAATCAGCAAGGATATTCACGTCGAGTGCAATTTGTTATACAAGCAAGTTTTGCTGTTTAAGTAACTCGGATATAATGTAAGTAAACAAACATTTATGTAACACGGGGAAAAGAAACAGCCACAGATAAGATATGTCAACGCTGCAACAAGACTTTGACAAGCAATCCGCGTGGTATCTTTCGCACAAAGCTATCTATTGATATGCAGGGTTAGTTAGTAAAATTTTATGTATAAATGAAAGGATGTTTCATTCATCTTTTAATGATGTACTTAGTGGTAATGTTCTAAATAAACCCATAAGGACATTACATTTTTTAAGTACAAAATATCCCTTCTTTTTTGTTCTTTCCTTTTCTTGCAATCTTAGTTTTCACTCAAACAAGAAAAATGTATAATGCAGCTATTTACAGATATAAGTTTAATAGAAAAGGGCATATAATTCGAATCCATCCCAATAAGATATCTCTCTTTTACTGCAGTCTTTTATTTCATCAGATATCGGTTAAAATGCCATAATAATAATAATAATAATAATTATAAAGTTTCACGGAAAACAATTTTTTCAGCATTTAATAAAATAAAATATATTATTTTAACCATAACTGCTGAATTTAGGGTTCTCACTTATTTTTTTTTTTCAATTCATGTGTTTGCAAAATGTGGTAACTCTGCTTGGTGGCTTTATAGTTCAAAATTTTACATGCGCAAAGGTCTAACTGTCTAAAATAGTGTAGCGCCATGGTTTGATAGGAAAAGGTGTTCTTGGAGATCTAAAGAGATTACATTTTCTCTGTCTATGTTGCTAGTAAGGCGTGTGTTTGTAGGGGCCATCCCGTGTCATCGAATTTTGATGTCTACTATATGTGTCTTGACTTTCATCAAAGAAAAGCACTTCCACGGATAATGTCTGTTTCCTAAAAGTTGTTAATTAAGCTTCATCGGAGGAGAACCGTTGGGTTCTTGTGTTCGTATGTAGATATGTAAATTTTCCGGAAAAGTTGAAGCGGCGGAAAAAACCGGTTTTTTCCAGTTTATTTCTGGAAAAATTTATTTCCTATAAATGTTTCTGAAAAATAAGTTATATTTTCTTAAAAAGTATACAATAATAAACTTTTTCAATATTTTTGCACACCAAAAAAAAATATTTTCCCTTTACATGCGAATGTTATTAAAAAAAAAGAGAGAGAGAGAGAAAAAGCCAGCTTTTAAAAGTTTATCCTTTCAGTCTCAGAATTCTGACAGTAGCTTTTCTTGCTTAATTTAGTACCAGTGTTTGTAGTATATCATGTGTCTGTTGAAATGATTCTTCAGTAACACTTGTTTAATTATATCAGTAGAGTTAATTTAAAAAATAAACGAAAAAAATCTTTAGTTTCAACCAATATCACTGTAGTTTTAAAGCAGTTTTAAACTGTATTGTACATCTCATCTACATAGTACTGGTTTTCAAATACATAAAGGATGCCAGTGAAAAAGAAACAAATTATAGTAGTTCTGGTATTATTATAAATACTATTAGCATTTTCAAATCTTCCGTTGTTAAAAAATTTGTATTATTTTACAATATTACTTCCCACCCCCTTACAGTTATAATTTTCATTTTCTGTATATGTAGTTTTGGTACAGATTTCCAGACTAAACCCAAACTATGTTTTAGTAAGAATTAGATCCTTAATATTGAAAGCGGTATTTTTTTTTAATGAAACTTTTAAAACAGGTTGAATTTTCCATATGTTTAAAAATTGTTTTCAACTAGATTTTTCACAGAGATTTTCTTACATTTTCTTTGCAAAGTTTGTATGGATTTATGTTTTTTGAAAATACATTTAGACAACTCTAAGAATCTATATTTAAAGAAAAGAAAAAAAAAAGATATATAATTTCAACTGCATGTTTTTATTAAAAGATTTTTTTCTAACAATAGTGAAAAATTACAGCCATACGAATAAAAATAATTGCATGTTTCAAATTTTACATTAAATTTTCCATCTTACCATTTTCATTTATTGGTATAATATTGAAATACTTTTGCGCATGAATTTTCATTTTTAACGAGATAAGTTGCATTTAATTATCTTACCAGGGATTTGCTTGGATTTATTTTTTTTTCACACGATCATGATTTTGCGAAATTGTGAACTTTTATAAAAACTTGTGAACTTGTAAAAAATGTGAATGAAATGTAAAAAAGTAATCGGAATTTTGTAAATTAGAAATTATCATATTTAAGTTCTTATTTAGACATTATTGAGATGGTCCTTTGTACTACATATAAACAGCTGGATAATAGATTCATTGGTTATTGCAGCTATTATACAACAGGGGTATTTTTATTCTAAAATTATTACGTTTATGATGGATTTGATTTAGAGATTGTAAAAAAATTCTGAAATGGCTATTTTTAAGAGAAAGAATTTCGTTAAAGGTCATACGTTTTAAGGAGAAAAAACTGTGAAGGATCCTTTAAGAGACTCAAATTCTTTCTAAAGAGATCTCTGCTTACACATAAGATTTTCCATGTTAAGATTTTCATGAGGGACTCTAAACATGAAAAAAATATACATAAAAGTATCAGAATGTAGCAATTATAAAATTTTGACTACATTATTTTATAAATGAAATTTTAATTTTTCCAATTTGGAAAAATTGAAAAATAGCCCTTCGGAAAAAAACTGAAAAAAACCTGTTTTTTGTCCGGCTTTTTTCCAAGCATTCCCATCTCTATTCGTATGCAATATACTGGATAGATATTTCGCTTTTTAAAAACGATCTCGACGTTTAAGTTCTCCGCCAAATAATTTCTTTAAAGCATTCGAAATCTTTTAAGCAGCCTTGTGTATGATCCATAGATTTGTATTACGCATCACATTGTTTTCTGAAGTTTAATCAACTAGAAAACGCGTAACACATTTAAAAATCTACTTTCAGAAATTACCACCCATAAAAGGTAAGATGAATTATTATTATTTTTTTTTTGTATAGTGCTGTAAACATAATCTACGATATATCAATAGATCACATACAAAGCTAAAGTTTGGTTCAACTAGGGAACGCATAAAACAAATTAAAACGCATTTCCAGCAATTACAGTCTATAAATGGCAATGTATCCAGTTATTTTACATACCCCTGTATCTGCATTTATTTATATTCTACAAACATACCATAGTACACTAAATAAAATAAAGCTGAAAAATGCATGACATAATTAAATTTCACATCTGAGTAAATCACGCCCGCAGACAGTAATGCGTTTTTATTTCTTTTTTTGTGCAACTCTGTATATGAGCTATAGCATTTTAACACACCGTATAATGGGCTAAAATTTGGTTAAGGATATTTGTCAACGTGTTTTTAAATTACTCTCGCTAATGTCAAACCTATGAGGTTGTATGCATTCGTATTTTTAAGATATCTCCTGAGGAAATTAATATTTTAAACTTATTTTCTGCGTACATTTCTTGAAGGCTATCTCTTTCTTTAGTTGATAAAATGTTTCTTATACTCTATATGGCCAAAGTAGAGGTCTGCACGGGCCGGAATTTCCAGGATCGGGCCCGGCCCGGCCCGAACGAAAGCTATCTTGGCCCGGCCCGGTGTAAAAATTGGAAGTTCGGCCCGAGCCCGGCCCGGCCCGTTTGCATTTTTACAGTTCTCGGCCCGGCCCGGCCCGTACAAAAATCAGTGAAAACAGGCCCGGCTCGGCTCGGCTCGGCCCGACACAATTTCTACAAAAAAAAAGGAAAAGAAAAAAAAATCCTTTTTTCTTTCAACATACAATTAAGATTCTTTTAATGAATAGTACATACATATTTATGGCAATATTTTACAGTACATTTTACATTACTATGATGTTCGCAAAACAGAAAACACACAATAGTAAACATTAACGATTACTTACAGTGTTTTAGTCATCGTGTCTACAGACATTTCAAAATGGAAGTAAGGATTCATTAAAAGATTAATGTAGTTCAGAATAAAGGATCAAAAACATGATAACTTTTGAAGCTGTATAAGAAGTAGATTTGTGAAAATATTTCTCTCAATTTTAAGGCTTTTCTCAAATCCGAAGGAGCTACATTTCGACACATTTATGAATTCTTTTCTTTTCGGAAACGCGTAAGATTGGCAGGTATTCTTATTCAGAAGCTATGTAAATGTCGTTTTTTTTTCATAGATAAAAGCAATATATCTTTCTGAAAATACTGTCAAAGTTAGCGTTTTGAATCGAATTTCCGGAAGCGATAGCACAGGAAAGGAAAAAAACGTACAGTCACGTGACAGGAATCTCTGTTATCTCTGTAAGTAATTTATCAAATATGGAAAAAGCTATTCGTTTCCAAATGCCTTCAATAGGCAGGCCTGTCAATTTTATGCCTTTATAGTTAAATTTTTTGTCAGAAAATGTGTCTGAAAGCTTCGCATTGTTGAGCAGTGAATATGAGAACCACCTTAAGGTATATTTCCAAAGATACTGTTAAGAGAAGTTCATTATCATTATTAATACTACTAAACACAATGACTGCTCTACACATCCTGATATCGATTAAAACCAGTTCCGTCCCGGCACGAGTCTGCTGAAAAAAAATTAAACTCGGAATCAGACATCTTGTAACTGCACGATGCTGATCTCTACGATGGACATGTTGCATTTCTGTATTGATGTTGTTAAACTCTCATCGGCTCGTGACGCACATTTATACTTCTCGAGAAAATCATATTCATTGAAAATGGCTCGTATTTTATCTGCTTCGGTTAAATTCTTATATCGGGCCGATAGGTCCGATTAATTTTTTTGCCGGCCCGGCCCGGCCCGGCCCGTTTATTTTGTCTGTCGGCCCGTTGAAAAAATTGCCCTAATTCTGCCGGCCCGGCCCGGCCCGTTTGAAAATTCGCCTTCATTCCGCCGGCCCGGCCCGGGCCCGTGCAGACCTCTAGGCCAAAGGTGACCGATCACTTGCGATTTTAGACGTTTTGTTAAATATCTTGAAAAATTCATGTGGAATTAACCTGAAACTGCAGGTGTGTAAACAGTATAGTATATAAACAGTCATATACTTCCGAGAAGGTTTTTTCCCGAAACCCCATAGGAGACCGTCAACAAATTGAAAAAGAACGAATATCTTTTGGATACCCTGTAAAAACTAATGTAGCAAAAGCGTTCAAAACACGAGATTATTAATAAGTGGCTTAATGTAATATACTGTGTTCATTTTTATGAGGATAGCATGTATACTCGTCGAGAAATTAAGGTTTTTATAAAAACAGACCCAAATTTTCGCCAAGTTTTTTGTATAATTTGCAGAGTTCTTAATATAAAAAAAGCTCTTTTCAGAAAATATCACAAACAATATTGTACACAATACTTTGCAATCAGAATTAAAAAATAATAAAAATTGGATGAAAAATGAGCAGGCTTACTAAAGAATGTTTCACTGCGCATGCGCGAATGCAATCAAAATATAATGTGCATAATGTATTAGCTAAGTATATAGAGCAACTTTTGTTAAAGTCTCAAAATCATAGCTTGAAAATTCTGAAAATAATCGTCGATAGAATAAGCTCGAAATCCGTTGCTCCCAAAAGCAAGCAAAAAGATCAGGTGTTGTATCCAAATACAGTAGTACGTGCAATATTATGTACGCTATTTTGGCACTAATCAACAGATATTGATACAACCCCTGATCTGATTAATGTAATATACTGTGTTCATTTTTATGAGGATAGCATGTATACTCGTCGAGAAATTAAGGTTTTTATAAAAACAGACCCAAATTTTCGCCAAGTTTTTTGTATAATTTGCAGAGTTCTTAATATAAAAAAAGCTCTTTTCAGAAAATATCACAAACAATATTGTACACAATACTTTGCAATCAGAATTAAAAAATAATAAAAATTGGATGAAAAAAGAGCAGGCTTACTAAAGAATGTTTCACTGCGCATGCGCGAATGCAATCAAAATATAATGTGCATAATGTATTAGCTAAGTATATAGAGCAACTTTTGTTAAAGTCTCAAAATCATAGCTTGAAAATTCTGAAAATAATCGTCGATAGAATAAGCTCGAAATCCGTTGCTCCCAAAAGCAAGCAAAAAGATCAGGTGTTGTATCCAAATACAGTAGTACGTGCAATATTATGTACGCTATCTTGGCACTAATCAACAGATATTGATACAACCCCTGATCTTTTTGCTTGTTTTCTGGAACAACGGATTTCGAGCTTATTCTATCGACGATTATTTTCAGAATATGATTTTGAGACTTTCATAAAAGTTGCTCTATATACTTAGCTAATACATTATGCACATTACATTTTGATTGCATTCGCGCATGCGCAGTGAAACATTCTTTAGTAAACCTGCTCATTCTTCATCCAATTAATATTATTTTTTAATTCTGATTGCAATGTATTGTGTCTAATATTGTTTGTCATATTTTCTGAAAATAACTTTTTTTTTTATATATATTAAGAACAATGCAAATTATAAGCAAAAAACTTGGCGAAATTTGGGTCTGTTTTTACAAAAACCTTAATTTCTCTACGAGTATACATGCTATCCTCATAAAAATGAACATAGTACATTGCATAAGCCACTTATTAATAATCTCGTGTTTGAACGCTTTTGCTACATTAGTTTTTACAGTGTTATCCAAAAGATATTCGTTCGTTTTCAATTTGTTGACGGTCCCCTATGGGGTTTCAAGAAAACATCTTCACGAAAATATATGTCCTATACTATACTGTTTACACGCCTGCAGTTTCAGGTTAATTCCTCATGTATTTTTCTAGATATTTAACAAAACGTCTAAAATCGGAAGTGATCGGTGACCTTTGGTCATATAGTGTATAACCTATTTTATATGAAGTGTTAAAATCTAACTCGCAGCTCGTCAGCTTCTCTAAGATTTTAACACATAAAAAAGAAATTAAGCATAGATTTTAGAAATATTTTGTCAACCAAAAAAGAAAGAGACATCTTTTAAGAACCGCACACAGAAGAAAGAAGTTAAAAATATTAAATTCTTGAGAAGATATTTTAAAAATACGAAGGTTTTTCATGCTTATAGGCTTAACATCAGTGAGGAGAATTTGAGATCCTACCGATTAACAACCTTAAGCCTTGTTATTAGTCAGGACGTAAATTCCCCTCTCTCGCTAAACCTACGGGCTTGGAATACGTCCATATTTTTCAAATTTATCCTCGAAAAATTAAATTTTTTACCTTTAAATTTTTGCTCTTCTTTATAAACCTTTTTTTTTTTTTTGCCAAAATGTTTCGAAACTATGCAGGGTGTCCGGTCTCAATGGTGTCCAATGGCTAATTCCTAAACCGTTAGTCATAGACATATAGTTCCAATTACATAAATGTTTTAAATAAGGTAAAGAAACATTTTAAAAGCGATTTGGGTCAATAAAAACATTTCATAAAAAATTACGAAATTTAAATTTTTATACGGTCCCCCGGTCCTAT
Source organism: Maratus speciosus (assembly GCA_963932465.1). Lineage (NCBI taxonomy): Eukaryota > Metazoa > Arthropoda > Arachnida > Araneae > Salticidae > Maratus > Maratus speciosus. Next base: position 14,956,361 of record OZ010787.1, on the reverse strand, counting down.
AAGTTATATTTAGTAATTTTTTCCTATTACACTGACAAGTAAGACAAAAAAAGTCCCATTCATATAACCCTAAAATTGAGCGAGTTATGAAACTTTAAAAATGCATGACTTATGCCACTTTTCTACTCTGAAAACAAATGAGTTCGGCTTGGCTTTGAGGGATCATATACCAAGTGTTTAAAGTATTCGAAGATCTTACTTCACGTGTATCTGCGCTTTGAAAAAAAATCCTACAAGTATTATGATTAAGTCTCAAATTGGCTAAAATAACATATGTTTTATTTTGTCAGGATTTGAGACTGTTTCTCTTAAGATTTCTTTTAACAAAAATTATTTTTTTTATAAGTTTTTATGTTACATCAACAATCGTATGTATGTTTTTCCAGTTCAAAATTTGTACTCGAACTTTAACCCACTTTTAAATATCCGATCGAGATTGCATTTTACATACTGGAGCAAATCCGATAACAATCTAATATTATTAAGATTTTCGGTGGTTACCATTTATACTTATTTTACAGGATAACATAAAAAATTTTGGATAAATTTTAGCCAAGGAGTTTGAGAAAAAGTTTTAGATTAGATAATACAAGACTGCGATTGTTGGGTTTTTTAACTTTTGTGTATTTTTAGCACTGAATCCGAAAATTACCTTAATTTTTAACCGTCATGTCAGGATATTTCGCAAATCATAAATTTTAAAATTTAAAGAATAACAAAAATCGAATACTATAAAGTAGAGGAGATGGTTGTGTTTTTTAACTTTTGATAATTGATTTTTACGCACTTTTTAGCACTGAATCTGAAAATGACCTTCATTTTTAACCATCAAGTTAGAATTTTTTTGCAAATCGCAAATGTGTAAGTTAAAATATAGCGAAAATCTCATACTATAAAACATATGTAAAACACTTTTTTATTTTATTTTATTAAAAAATTTATTCGAGATTTTTGCTTATCCTGGGATTCTTACAGCTAAACAGCTGAGTGGTCCGATGAGATGGGGAAGGAAATTCAATTTTAACATTGAACTTCTTAAATTTGAAATTTGCAATGTGCGAAAAATCCTGATATGATAGTTAAAAATGAAGGTTAATTTCGGATTCAGCAGTACAGAGTATATAAGAATCAATTATCAAAAGCTAAAAAACATGACATAGCCCCACTTTTGCAGGCTTGTGCAATCTAATAATATTTTAAAAATACGTATCATTTTGTAAAGAATGGCGGCTGTTAATTTGGAATCATTTTATTTAACAAAAATTCTGTTTTATCTTTCTTCTTAAATGTTTATTACAAATTGTATATTTTCCATTAATATGCCAGAATGATTAAAGATTTCAAATTCATATTGCATTGTTAATTTTACTCCCAAACATTTTTTATATCTGACGAATTTATATTTCGACTAAATTTGTGAATGACCCCCAATTTGCAGCAAGAAATATGCTCCAACTTTAAACAGCTATTATTCGGTCAATTTTAATCGTAGAATAACGGGACTTTTTTGTATTACTTGTCAGTGTAAAAGGAAAATTTCACTAAATATAACTTATAGGACCGGGGAACTGTATAAAAATTTAAATTTCGTAATTTTTTAAGAAATGTTTTTACTGACCCAAATCGCTTTTAAAATATTTCTTTAACTGATTTAAAACATTTTTGTAATTGGAACTATATGTTTATGACTAACGGTTTAGGAATTAGCCATTGGACACCGTTGAGACCGGACACCCTGTATATTTAATTATATATTTTACGTGTTAAAATCAAAGTGAAGCAGGCGCGTTCTAAGTAACATTTTAACACATTAAATAAAACTAACAATGTATTTTGTAAATATTTTGTCCAATAAAAAAGAAAAAATTATACCTCAAGAAGAGCATACAGAAAACAGAAGAAATAAATTTTAATTTTCCGAGGAGAAATTTCAAAAATACGGATGTATTCCAAGCCCATGCGTTTAGTATTAGAGAAGGAAATTTCCAGCCTGACTGATGAGTAGTGTTTCCAGATCCACTGTAACAAAAAGCAGGACAGAGACACAATAAAAGCGGGACAGTGGCTTCTAAATCTTGACATAAAAGTAAAGTAAATCCGATGAAAACTATACCTGTGTATAACGAAAAATATTCATGTTCCTTACGAAAAGACTATTATAGAAATATACCTGCTAAGACAGAAACCCGTATAAAACGGAATGTTTCTCTAGTCATTTGAAATTTTGCCGTAGAACGTTTCACTGTATTAAACAAACACAATAATGTTATATAGTAAAATGTGATTGCTAGGGACCAAAAAAACCCGTTTTCGAGAGGTTTCCGATTGAGCAGTTGTAATTGTATAGTATTGATTAAGCAGGGACTATGAAATTTTTACGTTTCAGGTAGGATTCCGTTACACACAGGTACCGTTTTCACAAGTTTTGTTAATAAAAATTCAAAGGTTTTACACTTATAAAAACGAAATAGCTAGGAACCGAAAAAATATTTCATTTTAGCAGGTGAATTTGTATGCTATTGCTTTTGGCGGAATCATAAAAACGTTCCTTTATAGATAAGTCTTGCTTTCACAGTTTTTACTGTATTAAGTTTCACTCGCTATAGACTAACGAATAGCATGGTACTAAAAGGAATTTAGAAAAATTTGTGCACGCTGAAAAAGCGGGACATTTGGCAACCCACACAGGGTTTCAGCGGGACGGGTCTTGGAACACTTGACAATCGGAACACCTGGCAATATGACTTATGAGGAGCCTTAAGGGGGCTGGTCACTCTGCTTCCGATTTCCCCTCACTAATGTAAAGTCTATGGGCATTGGATGCATTCGTATATTTAAAATATGTCTTCAGGAAATTAATATTTTGACTTCTATTTTTTGTGGACACTTCCTAAAAGATGTCTCTTTTTCCTTAGTTCTCGAAATATTTCTAAAGTATAGACTTAATTTCATAGGAAGTGTTAAAATCTTACTCACAGTTCGCCCGCTTTTAACACATAAAATTTTAAATTCAGCATAGAATTTTAGAAATATTTTGACAACTACGAAAAAAAGAGACATCCTTTAAGAAGAGTACACAGAAAAAAAAAAAAAGATGCTAAAAATATGAATTTCCCGGGGAGATATTTTGAATATACGAATGCACCAAAAGTCCATAGACTTAGCATTACGGAGGAGAATTCCGAAGCTGAGTGATCAGCCCCCTTAAACTGAAACATTTATACCGCATCTGAAAACACACTTCCAGCGACTTATTGTTCAAAGTCACATTATAACCGAATTTTCTTTATGCCCCTATAAGCAAACAAATAAATGCTATGCACTGCATATTTTACAGTAAGCGCCATGTAGGGCCTCAGCAATGCACAATCCTGAAAAAAAAGAAAAAGTAATCACTCCTACCAACTCGTACGCAAATTTTATAAATTTTACATATTTAAAAAATATTAGTAGTTCAATCAAGTTTTTAAAAAATCGATTTTATTCAAAAATGCAAATATTTCTTCTCGAATTTAATTCGAAATATAATATTCACATTTTACATCTAACAATCAATTTATATCTTATTAAATATATGTCTAATATGTAATAATTTTTATCCTTTATTATTCTATAAATATTAAAACATCTACCATTATTTCATAACGACGAAATGTCCCTGCAATTAAGTTTAAATTTTCGAGCTTTCCGAACAAGAAATTTAACAAGCCTTACATCCTCCATTTGAAGAAACCCGTATCTTAATTTTAAGCTCTCCCTCTCCCTATTGCTCGCTGGCCAAGTGGTTAAGGCTCCGCTGCACTGAAACTCCCCGATCGCGAAATCCCATGTTAGACAATGAGAAAACTTTGAAGCGGGATGACTCATTACCAAATATAATTATTAAAATAACGTTTTCACTATCAGAAAGTAGACGTCAGATGCCGATGATGTGCGTTTTTAAAAAATATCTCCGTAAATTTTACGTACATAAAAAATCCCTATAAACTTTGAAATTTCCATTTGATTAAATTTTATCATCTTCTTAAAAATAATTAAAATTTACTTAGACAATTTTTAAAAGCGCACATCGTCGGCACCTCACGTCTACTTTCTGATGGGGAAAACGGTATTCTAATAATTATATTAGGGATTGAGTCATTGCGTTTCAAAAATTTCCCATAGGTTAACATGGGATTTCGCGACTGGGGAGTTTCAGTGCAGCGGCCTCTTAAGATTCTCGATTCGAAACGCTCCGTCCCAGGTCCAAAACCAAGTTAATCCACGGTAGAACGAGAGACGTATGTTTTAAAAAACTCCTTTTTTTAGATTACGGAAATTTTCTGTTTTGGAACGGAAATTCCTTCAATTCTTGGAAATATGCCGGTAACAGTGCTGCCAGGAATATTTCCGTGAATCGAAGAAAGTATTTCTGAGAGTGTGTATTGTGTTTGTGAGAAAAATTTGACTTTGAAAATGATAAACTCAAGTTAAAAATTAAATGCACAATCTACTGTTTTAATTATAAATATTTTTACTTTGTATGACATTTATATTGCAAATGCATGTTAAATTAATTCAGTTTAATCGATTATTTTAATTTTCATTTCTTTAAATCCTACTATGTAATTTAGGATATGTGTCTGTTGAGTGTTTCTGTGTATCTGGCATTTATGTTACAAAAATGAGGAAATCAATTATTTTTTCCTTAAAAAAAAATAAAAATAAGGCAAAATTAGAGTGCAGAATCATTAATTTTATAAAAAAAACATACATTTTGCAACATTCAAGTAAAATGCATGTACTTTATTCTATCTTCAATAGAAGAAAGTATTGTGTCGAAATTTTTTTTCAACTTCCGGTTGGTTCAACGGATTTACACGTTTTAGGGGTCGGATATCCCAAAAAGCATGTTTATAGAAAATATCTGTGTGTCCGTGTGTCGCCATTGTGCCCTCAAAAAGTGCATGAAATTATGCATACAATTGAACCATTTTTTTGAGGGGGGGGGGGGGCAATGGAAAGCAGGTCCTCCCTTAATTTGAAAAAATTCCGACGGAAGGGGGCGCTGTAATAGCGACTTTTGTGCTATTTTCATTATTGTACCACCAAAAAGTGTATGAAGTTATTGCATAGAATTGAACTATCTTTTTTGTTGCTGTTGTTTGTGGCTATGACAAGCAGGTCCTCTATTAATTTGGGAAAATTCTGACGGAAGGGTACGATGTAATAGCGACTTTTGTGCCATTTTCATTATTGTACCGTCAAAAAGTGTATGAAGTAGGCATAGAACTGAACTTTTTTTTTTTAGTTTTTGGCTATGGCAAGCAGGTCCTCTCTTAATTTGGAAATATTTTGACGGAAGGATACGCTGTAATAGCGACTTTTGTGCCATTTTCATTATTGTACCGTCAAAAAGTGTATGAGCTCTGTATAGAATTGAACCAATTTTTTTGTGTATGGTTTTGTCCATGGCAAGAAGGTCCTCCCTTAATTTGGAAAAATTCCGACGGAAGGGGCGCTGTAATAGCGATTTTTGAGCCATTTTCCTTATTGTACTATCGGAAAGTGTATGAACTTATGCATATAATTGAACCAAACTTTTTGTGTATGCTTTTGGCTATGCCAAGCAGGACCTCCCTGAACTTGGAAATATTCCGCCGACAGGGAGCACTGTAATAGCGATTTTTGTATAACTTTCTTGATTTTTCTTAGTTTTATTGCACACCGGCGGCTCATAAAGCGACGGGAACTTTGCATCGCGAACAGCTGATGTACAACAGAATAACGGAAAACAATTGATATTAACCCCTTGGGGACGAGCGACCGGTTTATGTGCCACGTAATGTGCTCAGAATCCGTGATTGTTCTCACCAGTAAATTTTTATTGTACACATTGCTTTATTTAATCCGAGCTTTTTTCCGATTTAATTAGGCAAAAATTTCTGTTTTGAAAAACCGGTGATAAAAGATTAAAAATTCTGTAAAAGACGCTCGTCCTGAAGGAGTTAATACGAGGTGCATTCAAGTTCTAAGGCATCAGATTTTTTATCCTAACTAATTACTCAACCGAAAACTATGAAACTGCTGTTACTTCTCGATGTAATCTCCTTGCAGACGTACACATTTTTTACAACGTCGACGCCATGATTCCATGGCCGCGGCGAAGGCTTCTTTAGGAGTCTGACCATTGAAAATCGCTGAAGCAATAGCAGCACGGCTAGTGAATGTGCGGCCACGGAGAGTGTCTTTCATTGTTGGAAACAGCCAAAAGTCACTAGGAGCCAGGTCAGGTGAGTAGAGAAATGCGAAATCACTTCAAAGTATTTTTCAAGAAGAAACTGTTGCGTAACGTTAGCTCGATGTGCGGGTGCGTTGTCTTGGTGAAACACCACGATTTGCCTCAGCGATTTTCCAGTGGTCAAAACAGACCCCTAAAGAAGCCTTCGCCGCGGCCATGGAATCATGGCGTCGACGTTGTGAGAAATGTGTACGTCTGCAGGAAGATTACGTCGAGAAGTAACACCAGTTTCATAGTTTTCGGGTGAGTAGTTAGAAAAAAAAATCGGAGGCCTTAGAACTTGAATGCACATCGTAAATATCATGATCGAGATTAACTCGTTTTTACTCCTATTAATTGGCTGAAACAGAAATTTAAAAAGAAAGTAAAAGTTGACATAGTATTGAACTAATAATATTAAAGTGACATTTGTAACTACATTATGAAACATTAAGATGTATTAGATAGAAGAAAGTTTTGGGATTGGCACATCCAACTAGTATTTTTAAGAGGACAGTTTACCTCAAAATTGATCCGAAAATCGACTTTTTTGGAATATTAAATGAAAGCCCGTTTAATTGTGAATATTTTGACGCCTCATTTTTACCCATACGGCAGTTATATCGCGAGATATTGTAAAATTTATAATTACAACCAGTGCAATTACCCACACAAATTAAAATTTTAAATGGCTTTTTCTCCAGGTTTATATTTTATTCACTTTCATGTTTTAAAAATACTAAGGCTTTTTTAGGTGCGTTCATATAACTATATGAATACGTAGCACCTATAGTCGTCGTTCAGTCCGTCTGCATTATAACAGAGCAAAAACTACCCAACCGAATGGTCTGAAATTTTAAATATATAATTGTTGCAAAATTTTGTCGAGTCATTTCAAATTTTATGAAAATCGGTTGTATAGTTTAATGACAGGGAGAATCAAAAGATTTCCGTTACATTACGGCCACTGGGAAAAAAATGTTGCAAGTGCATTTTAATTATGTTACAGCCTTCCGAATGGTCTGAAATTCAAATATATAATTGTTGCAAAATTTTGTCGATTTATTTCAGATTTTATGAAAATCGGATGTATAGTTTAATGACAGGGACAGTCAAAAGTTTTCCGTTACATTACGGCCAATGGGAAAAAAAATATTTCAAGTGCATTTTAATGATGTTACAGCCTTTCGAACAGAATGAGATTAATATGCACTTATGAAGTGCACTAAAATATACATTCAGTACAATATGTGGTGAAAAAAATATTTATAAAACTCGTTATTGTACGAACGCACCTCATTTGCCACGTTTGACGAGCAATATCCAACTTTTTTGCATTCGAGATAGAGATTTAAACTTTTTTGTACATATTCTTTATTATATATGTGATAAATCTGCGCATGTAATTAGCCTTCAGGTTTTTTGTTATTTAAAAAAAAAATAAATGTACATGAAGATGTGTTAGATTTCATAGTTTTATAATATATATGCCAGTAAAAAAATTATATTAAATGTAATATTAGATAGACCTAAAAATCGTTGGGTAGTATTGTGTAATACACATATGAAAATCTTACAAAAAAACATTGGGCAAAAATATCAATATTTACAAAAGTAGTAGGGATTTTTAAAAATTCAATTTTTAAAAATCTTTTTAAAAATTTGAATTAAATATGCAGTTAATATTTTTTAATGTACTTTTAGTTGAACATTGAAATGCAGTGAGTTCACCATTTGAACCATATTTTTAAAAGTGAGGAAAATTGTTCGAAAGGTAAACTGTTCCCTTAATGAATGTTTCGTCGTATTAAAAAATTTATACTCTAGATTAATATTAACACAATTATTCTAATTGGCAAACAAATCACATTAGTTGTAAATTTCCAACTGGGCGAAAGATGTCCGGACCAGGATTCGAACTCGGGACCTCCTGGCTGAAGCCGCCAGTGCTCTGCCATCCGAGCTATCCCGGACGATTCGGGTCGAACTTTTTCACCCTTTTCACCGAACTTTCAGACCAGATGCTGTAATCATCAAGGTTAGCTGGGTGAAAAAGTTCGACCAGAATCGTCCGGGATAGCTCAGATGGCAGAGCACTGGCGGCTTCAGCCAGGAGGTCCCGAGTTCGAATCCTGGTCCGGACATCTTTCGCCCAGTTGGAAATTTACAACTAATAAAAATTTTATATTCAATTTTGAGCAGAAAATTCATTTCAAAAATAACAAAACAATGCTTTCCAACATTCAAATAAAATGCAAGAATTTATAATTTTTCTAATTTCTAATTAATATGCACATCTAAGACGTGCATATTTAAATCTGAGATATATTTGAAAATAGAAATTATCGCTCCCAAAGGCCTGTAAAACAACCTTTTACATTTTATCACAGTTTTTTAATAAATGATGTAGCGGAAGTCAAAACATACCAAAAAGCAGGCCCGGACTGGCGCCATTGGGGGCCCTCGGCTAGAGATGGAATAGGGGCCCCTTACCGAAAAATGTACAGGGAATACAATATTAGAATATTTATTTTTTGAAAATTAGGCTTACGTGCCTAAAAACCACATTTAGCTATTATGTTGCTTGTAAAATATTAGGTTGTATCAAATGTAATTTCGTTTTCACAATGAAATCTTTGTTGCAATATTTCAACGTAAAATAAACGTATCACAAATCGGTATATAGACCATGAAATTCTATGGCTTCTTTCCATCTTCCTGAAAGTTAAACAATACCATTTTCATACCAATCTTTAGATTTGGAACCAAAAAAGCCTAGAAAACCCCGTTGCAGATCGTCAATATTACACAAGCACCTGCCCCCCCCCCCCCCCCAAAAAAAAAAAAATGATGCCATAGAATGGACCACGTGGCAGACCGAAGGAGCAAGGTCCAGACTATGTGGGAGATGAGGTAAATTCCGTCAAGCTCTTCTACTTTATTGCGAGACGTGTGCAGTCTTGCATTGTCTTGTTGGAGAAGATGTCTCTCTCTGTTGACTAATGCAGACCATTTGCTTTTCAAAGAAGCATACATCGTGTCCATCTGTTCACAGTAAATTTCAATTTCAGACTTAGTTGACCGATCGACCACGTGGAATGATTTCAAAATGAATTACATGAACAAAATTACACCAGACGTTGATCATGAACTTCTTTTCAAACCGCGCTTGTTTCGTAACATGTTGGACTGATTGTCCCACATCAAACAATTATTTCTCGATTATCTGGGTTCTAAGATAAATCCATTTCTCATCATATGTCACTTTGCGTTTGAAAAACCGCAAATCCTGTAAGTTTTCAGAAGAGTTTTGTACATTTCCACTCTGTGATTTGCTTGCTGCATAGTCAGTTCATAAAGGACTTCCCTAGAGTTCTTGTATGTTTTCTGTAGTTTATGTAAAGTTTGGCATATCGTGTCCTTAGACGGTCCTATCTCCTCTGAAAGTTTCCGTGTGCTGGTCGTTGGTTTAATCTCCACTCTTTTCTACAAACCTTCCAGATTAACATCTCACTTCTGAGTTTCATTTTAAGTGGCAAGTTATCTCCGTTAAAAAGTTTGAACCAGTTTTGGGCTGTACGTTTGCTGATCGTATCATCCCCTTCAACTTCTCGAATTTTACGAGATGCTTCAATAACTTTATGAGCAATTTTAAAATAATGTCTTAAGATGGATAATATTTCAATATTTGTATCAACCATTATGTAACCTATAAATAGATAAAAGAATAGATATTAGCGTAATATAATTTGAAGGAACATATACTCTTTAGTATAACATTTTGCACTGATCTTTAATTATAAGGTAGTGCCACCTATAGCCTTTCATACAGATATAGAGGTATCCTAAAAACGAAAATACTTTTGATACACCCTAACACTTGATTTAAAAAATAATCTGCTTCTGTTGTAGTTTGCTTACTTTCATAATAAATATTTATATTATTTTATATACATTATCTAAACTAGTTCATATTTAAAAAAATAAATATACTAATTAGGAGTTGTTTGTAACTTAAAAATGAGTGGGAAAAATGATTTTAGTTTTAGCCAACCTAATCACTGGTTTGAAGCCATAATAATCTAAATCCTACTGTAATACCTAAGTAAATATTAACAACAGCGAAAAATCATGCGTCCTGCAAAGATTATGTAATATATTTCTAACACATTCAGCAATTATAATAAAACATTGCAGTTTATTAAGGTGAAAGATGTCTAAATGAACAATTTAGACAATACATAACACAGTTGTTCTACAATTAGTAAAATTACGATCAATAATCTAAAAAACATCAGAATTTTTGTTCATTCCTCTATATGATCTATAAATTTGTATGTATATTACGTTGTATGCTAAAAGTCTATTAAATTAAATGCATAGTGCAGTTAAAAATTTCTAGCCAGCAATGTCCAACAATAAATGGAAATGTACTTGAGACCTTTTGTATAGCCCTGTATATGATCTATAGAACTAATGTTCACCAAGTAATATGCAAAAAAATAGTTACATTTTAAATCGCGTACCACAACTGAAAACACACTTACAGAAATTATTCTTCATATTCAGTACTGTAACCAAATATTTTTGTGTGTCCCTGTAAATGAACAATAAATTAAATGCACACCAGATTCTACAATAAGAGCTTTGTAGTACACCTCAGTGTTATACATAAATTTCAATATCCTTGGAAAGTGTTAAAAGGGACACAGCGGTAATAAAAAAAAAACCAAGCGTATTGAAAAAAATAATGTCCTCTTTAATTTTGATTTAATTGTTACAAATTGTAAAATAGATTTTATAACAAAGAGAAAAATGACTCTGTTATACCTTGGTGTAGATACAGCGAACTAAGAAAGGTTATGTGATTGTGAATGGCTGTTTACTAACCTAACAGCTTTTTAGTTCGTTCTTCACTGATCCTGGCTATGTCATCTATAATAACATCTTTATCCAAATTATAACTCTCTTTCTACATTCATGAAAAGAAGATTAGACATAAGGTCTTGACTTAAAGTAGACTTACGTCGATTCTTAACTATTTAAGTTTAGAAAACACCCTTTCACAGGTGACTTTTCCCACAAGGTATGGTTAGTACAAACTTGTAAGCTACATACAGGTTTGTAAACATTCAAGATTGTGTGAGTTCAAAAAGAACAGAAAAGCACAGAAAATATTGTTTCTTGCCAGAGGAATAACCATAAAAATTCTTGTATTCTTCAAATTCAGATTCTACATCGTCATATTCACAGATTTCTTCAGCTCCATTCAAAGATTCTCTTGTTTTCTTTCAATGTTAGTTTTTTAAGCCATTCTAAAATGTTCACACTGATCTACAAACTATATCAGCTCTATCAATAATTGATTTCTTTTAACTTTACAAAGTTTAGAAATATTACAAAGGAGTTCCGTTGGAAAAATATATAAAGCATTACGATTTCATTAAGTTTCCTTGATTCTAACTTGGAATCAATCGACTAAATCTTCCTTCGATACTTGTCCTGGAACAATCTAAAACGCTGGTTGGTTGTGTTTATGACGGCCAATTATCAACACGAGGGATATAGGCCCTAAGGGGGGGGGGGGGGGGAGTGCCCTTCGTGGGGCTCTTTCTAAGGGAACCTAACCCGTATTAACGCTTGGAAATCCAAGGTTCGAAGAAAACCACGAAAACTACGAACGATTAGGCCGACGCGCGCGATTGGGTTCGATCCCAGCACTTCCCGTCTACCAGTTTCGAGAGCAGAACCTCTCGGCCACTGGTGGGGCCTAAAACACTGAAAAAGCCAATTTATACTTTTGAGCAGTTGAGATTCAAGGAGCTTCGTCTATTGATTTTTCAACAGGCATTTCCCTACTTCTACATAAATATTGTTATCTTCAAATTTGCTATTACTTCTACTTGCATAATATTTTGTTTCTGAATACTGAACCTGAAAGTGTTTATCATTCCTTTTATCCCTTACTTGTTGAAGCAGCTTCTGTACCAAGCTCCAAGTTGGAGAATAGTCTTACCTTATGGTATTTTATCCCTTACTTTGTACCGCTACCTTTTATCCCTTACCTTATAATAGTTTTACTTTGTAAATAATTTACATTAGGAGATGTAGCAAGAAATGAATCTAATAAAACAATATACATAAATAGGTTTTAAAATTTAGGCTATTTAGTAATCATTTTTTTTGCCATGAATTTAGATTTTCATTCAAAACTTCCATTTGATATTTCTTTTAAAACAGTAATAAAATGGAATAGTTTCCCTGTGCTTACACTTTCCTCACATCTTAAAATTCCCTCGTCGATAATCGAAGAAAGAGCTTTATACTTGCTCCTCCATCTTTATATTTGCTCCTATTTTTTGCAACCTGTGCAGCTTATCATGTGTAATATGTTTTCTTTTTGTTTTCCTCCCCCATATTCTTTTTTGAGATGAGCTTAGAAAAACTACAGATTCTTACACCAACCTAAATAACATTTCTGTTAGGAGCAACGTTAATGTTAATCAGCTATTACCAAGTTCAGTACGTGTCCTATACAGTAAGTGTAAATAAAATATTTGTTTTCCTTTTTAAACTAAATTTGTACACCATTATAGTAACCTTTCATATTTGTTGCTCCGTCAAATGAACAAGAAATAGTAATTGATGTAGCAATATCACACTTGGCTAATTTTGATCTTATAAGTTCGTACAAAGTCAATCCACATGAATTATCGACTGCTATTATTTCTAAAAATCTTTCACATATCTTTCCCTGAACGATATAACGGACGCAAATTGCAGCCGGCCCATAACAGCTGCATCTTAGAGTACTATCTGACACAATTTAAAGTTAAATATTAGTTTAATAAGCAAAGGTTACATATTAAGTTAGGAATGTTAGCGTGAACTATATCTCATTACTTAATCACGAGAATAACAACAACGCGGTAGATAAGAAAACTTTAGGATGTTGCAGTTGTGCAACTTAAAATAGGGCAAATTACTTTTTCAAATTCAGAATAAAAGCCTTTTTTAAAAAGCAGATTCCTGCGAAATGCACCAGAGTAATGCGAATTAAATAATTACAAAAATCTTTTGGCAATTTTTTTCAGCTGTCTTGCCAATCCTGGTTACTATTTTCAGTAGAAATTGAGCATGTGCAGTAAATCTTCATAGGGAGGATTCGCTGTTTCGATCAGCCAGTGTCGCGATGTTCCCTGAGCCTATGAGCTCTGCAGAGAGCGCGGTGAGCAAGTCAGCACCACTCCTCCGGATGTAACTAGTTATGAAGTAGTATATCCATTTTTGGAGGCTCCTCCGGGGCCATCTTACATAGGCTACCTTAAACCAAAACCAACTGACAACTGCTTACAATTAATTGTAATTGCGTAAGTTACGAGAAAACAGTCAAATTATCTTGATGTAACTACTTATGAAGTAATATATCCATTTTTGGAGCCCCCCCCCCCCCCCGGGGCCCTCTTACATAGGTTATCATAAACAAAAACCAACTGGCAACTGCTTAAAATTAATTGTAAATGCGTAAGATTACGGGAAAACAGTAAAACTATTCTGATGTAACTAGATATGAAGTGGTACATCCATTTTTGGAGGCTCCTCTGGGGCCCCCTTATAGGCTACCATAACCATAAACCAACTGGCAACTGCTTAAAATTGATTGGAAATGCGTAAAACTACGGGAAAATTACAGGGAAACAGTCAAATTACTCTGATATAACTATTTATGAAGTAGTATATCCATTTATGTTGGCCTCTCTGGGGCCCCCTTGCATAGGCTAACATACACAAAAAGCAACTGCCAACTGCCAACAGCTTAAAATTGATTGTAAATGCGTAAGATTACGGGAAACTTACGGGAAAACAGTCACATTATTCTGATGTAACTAGTTAGGAACTAGTATATCCATTTTTGGAGGTCCCTCCGGGGCCCCCTTGTGCCGGTGGCCCTCGGCAATCGCCGACTAGCCGACCTGGCCAGTCCGGGCCTGCCAAAAAGAGTTTTTATCGCTGGCTAAGTTCCACGAATAAATATGGTTACTGGAACCAAATAGAATCTTCACAATCGTTTTTCTGTTTGATTCTTTCGAGATTAATTTAACTTTGTTTTTTTTAAATATTTGTGGATGGAATAGATGTGTTTTAAATTGATATTTTACTGTTTGTATTCTGTTTGTTTGGACGAATGACATTTGATTAATAGCATATAAATAATCTTTTCATGATCTTGTGGAGGAAAGGGGTTCATTTTGGAGATATGTTGTATTGATAGATATGGGGGGGGGGGGGGGGGAGCTGAATTTGTGGCTCTTTCTTGTGGAAAGAGGATTTAAAGCATTCGCGTTAAAAGTATAAAGAAATTTGCCGATTCTCTTGTCATATAGGATACAAAAATATTTTTTCGGCCAATTTAGTGTGCAGCAGTTTATTTTTTTTTACAATTTTATCTTTTGAGCTACAATTTAATTTTTTTGTAAATAATTCTAATATCTCGTTTAATCTAAGTCAAAATGAAAAAACAAGAACCAGCATTTTCTGTAACTGTGTTACATAAAAAAAGGCAAATAAAGATATTTTTGTAGATATTTTGGCGATATTTTTGTAGGCAATTTTATTACTATAAGTGATTTTTAAAAACTTATTGAAAAATGCTAACCGACAACTTTTAATAATTGAGCGTTGCTCCCATCTTAGAACATGTTATTTTTTAATGCAAATTCATTTTTTCAACAGTAAAATATTCCTATTAAATTTCATTTTTGTACAAATCATGTTGTTAAATAGTTTTTTATTTTTATACATGGTGTCCCTTCTTATGGTAGCTAATTTCTAAACCACTAATTTTACCGATATAAGTTGTAGAGTATAGTTCCATATTTCACATGTTTTTCTTCATGATATAAACATCGATTTACGTTAAACTTGTTACTTTTTAAAAAGTTACAAAATTAAAATTTTTATACGGTCCCTAGGATTGTATAACTTATATTTAGAAAACATTTTTTCGTGTACTAACAAGTAAAATAGTAAAAACTCTATTCTTCTTCGACCAAAACTTACCGAGTTACGATATTTTGAATTTTCTGGCACTAAAAACGGAAGAACGCGTTTTTAGTGCCAGATTTTTGAAATTCAAAGTATCACAACTACGTAAGTTTTTTCACTCTGAAACAGATTTTTTACTGTGTAAACAGATTTTAATAGTTTGCATTTAACTTAGCATTAACCACCGACTATAATTCTCAAAATTATTTCAAATATTTTTTAAAGGCCATTCAATTAAGCCGTTCATTGGTAGCATACCGAGCAATTGGCTATACGTTACAAAAATAATAATAGGTTATTGGAACCCATTACCAGTGGTACTGTAGAATGATGTAATCTATTAACCAAAAGTAACACGTTTTCCCGTCTCTATTAGAAGCTTAGAAAACCTGATGGCGATGTGGAAGGAAAAATTCGGTTCGTGGTCAGTGAACTGCACGTTATCTCTACAGGTTTCATTATCTATGCGGTATTTATTTTCTAAATCAAGATTATGTTGATGTTTTGTTCGCAAATGATTACGTAAATATGTTTGCATTTTATTTCTTTTTAAATGCAAAACCATATTTCGGATGATCTATACTAACGTTTTAAAAACAATTAGAGATTATGAATTCCTTTAATTATTTTATTTTATTTTATTTATTTATTTATTTATTTTGGAGATTGTGATTTACTTTGATTGGTTGCTTGGATGTATTCTTTATGACACGAGGTCTAAAAAGCGCCAGGACATATTTTTTCGATGTGAGCTCTCGTATTAATTGGAAACCTAAATAAAAAATGAAACATTTTGTGAGCTTTAAAAAAATACTATTTTCCAGTAACAAACTGAATAAAAGTGAATAAAACATTTCAGTTAGAAAGCATATTATATAATTTCCAAACAAGCACATTATAATATAACACATTTGTAACTACGCAAAGCTAATTTTTTAAAAAATAGGCAATATGCAGAGCGTTTAATTAAGACTGGGACAATTTTTAAGAGGTTGAATATAGAGAAAAGACAGAATATTTTTGAATAGGAAACCAGGATAGCAATTTATTTAATCAGTAAAAAATGCAGGATGCCGCACTCCATTCCGAATCCAGATTTATGTTGATAATTTAGAGACTAGTGAAGATATTTTAACGAAATTTTCTACAGACTTACTTAACTTCGTTTAAAATGCGACAGCATTGCAACAAATGCTAGAAGTACATAATGATGCAAACAGTGACCCGTATAAAGGAAATTACATTTCCAAATATATAGCGTCTAGTTCAGTGCTATTTGTAAGCGGATGTGGCAAATTGCACCGGTTTTCGCAATGCTAAGTCTCACACTAAGCAAGACAAACTTGTTTCAAATTTCTTTAAAATATCTTCATTATGGTTAAATTTAAACAAAATTCCAATTTTCTTTTGGAGTGAGATACCCTGTATTTTGGGCTGAATAAACGGATAGCTTCCCCCCCCCCCCCCAAAGAAAAAAAGAAAAAAATATGCATTGCGAACTTTTTATTTCCAGAAAGTACAACTTAAATTAATTTAAAATAAATTTTTCTAATGGTAAATTGAAAAAAAAAAAAAAAAAGATTTTATAGTTTCAGCAAAAAAACTATTCATATTTACTTTTAACAACATATACAGGGTGCGTCATAAGTTAAAAAAATAAAGTTAAAAATAATAATAAAAGAAGTAATACTCGGAAAAAATTTTGGTTTGCGCGAATATGATCTGAGGGAGAGTGATTTTTTTTCCCACGTATAAAAAAAGAATTCCAAAAGTAACCGAAAGAGGGCGTTCACCCGTCATAGTGAGACGTTTTATGTAAATCAGGCAAATACAAACAGAAAATAAAACAAATCACAATAACTTCACACTGAGCATTTATTTTAAAGTAAAAGATGTTCAACATGACCACCACTACCAAGTATTAGGCAAGTGAGGCACTTTTGCTTGCATTGCAGGAAAGACATGCGTTACCTGTCATAACCTTCATGCAGGATGGTGCACCGTTCCACTTTGCACGTGAAGTCAAGCCGTTCCTGGTTCCTGTTGGACACTTTCACTGGAGACCGAGTGATAAGTCGTGGTTGTAAGTTTGAGTGGCCCTCAGAATCTCCAGACTTGACCCCGGCTTATTTTTGATTGTGAGGATACTTAAGGGGTCTCAGGACTCTTACAGCTTTAAAAATTTCGAAATCTTAATTTTTTTAGATGTTAAACTCCAATTTTTCTAAATATTTTGATATAATTGTTTCCTTGAAATTCCCATTAGAACAGAAGTTATGGCTTTCAGAATTGTACCCGCTCAATAGCTGAAGCGGCGTTTCTGAATCTTGGACGTCATTTTTCTCCAAATGACGTTTTTGGTCATAACGCGCAGGATATGTCAAAGACTTCTGAATTTTTTTTCTTGAAATTTTCAAAACATATGTTTCATGTTAGCCTGTATAAACTGAACCTAAAATTTCCTTTTTATTGTTCAAAAATATATTTTTTTAGGTGATTATACTGCTGAAATTTTCTAAATTTTGCATTAGCTAAATACAACGTTATATTAAAAATAAAAAACTGCTTTAAATACAAATTTATTTAAGTTCAGGGTAATTAATACAATCTGAAGTATAAGTAGACACCAAAATTTTCATTCTAGAGCTCGTCAAATATCCGACAGTTTGGAGCCCCCTATAAATGCCAATTCTGTCTCTTGTAATTTTTTAAATACATGAAATGAAAGAACATACTTATATTTTTCATCCCAATAAAAAATTATGTCTTCAAATCACCGGGGCTCTCCGGCCACTTTGGTGGAACTGAAAGATGCCATTGCACGGACCGTCAGTGGTACCGGTGAGACTACGCTGGGCACGGGTCACACGAACAATAGAATTCTCCCCAGCTTTAAATGCCCCCTAAGCTACGGCGCACGAGTAGGGTTACTGTATTAAGCAGTTTATCCCTCGTTTGGCTAACTGAAT
Organism: Maratus speciosus; assembly: GCA_963932465.1. NCBI lineage: Eukaryota > Metazoa > Arthropoda > Arachnida > Araneae > Salticidae > Maratus > Maratus speciosus. The sequence goes on along the minus strand of OZ010787.1, from coordinate 14,938,088 downwards.
ATTATTTATTATATAGAAAATAATCAACATATGGGATTGGTCCCGCCACAAAACGAATTGGAAAAGAAAATCGCGTACAAAATAAATATTTATTTTTAAAATTGTACCTTCTCTCTATTAATAAATATTTTATGTTTATTAATATACTGGGCAAGAACAAGTTCCGAAAAAGATTTATTTAAGATAATCTGCAATTAAAAAAATATTATTGTTTAGATGTGCTTGGGTTGCATGATATAGAATTGTATGCAATAAGTACAATGCAAGTATTTTGATTATGATTTTATTAAAATGAATATTACAGTTTTCTATTTTGAAAATTTGATGCATCTCAAATTTAAAATATGTGTGTGTATATATATGCGTGTGTGTGTTTACAATTGTCAAGAGAATAAAAAAATATGCTTAAATTATTTAGAAAACATAACTTTTTATTAGTTTTGTTTTTGAGAAAAAAATTTCAACGTCTGGTTTTTGTAACATATAGTTATATAGATTTTTTGTAAATAATTCTAAGAGAATTATTCATAAAATTTGAATATGTCAAATAATTTGTACATTTTAATAACTTTTTTAGCAATTTCGTTTTTAAAATTTTCTTTTAACTCATTTAATATGTTTTATAATGCGCTATATGAATCCCCTTTATTTTCCCCTTACTCCGCATTTAGTAAGAGAATAAGTAAAAACTAAATGCGTTAAGTAATTTGTAAATTTTAATAATTTTTTAGCAATTTTTTTAAAAATATTTCCTTTAACTCATTTAATATGTTATATGTATACCCTTTTTGCCACATTTAGTACGAGAATAAGTAAAAACTAAGTGCGTTAAGTAATTTAGAAACATTAATATTTCTTTAATATTTCTAGGGGTTAAAATCAGGCCATTTTTCTCCAGGAGGAATTTTTAAAGCTCCTGTGGTTGCAGGGAGGATTTGCACTTAAACTACATTAATAAGCATTAAACTCAAGCAAAACTTCCAGAAATATCCCCCCCCCCCCCAAAAAAAAAAAAAAAAAAAAAAAAAAAAAAAAAAAAAAAAACGCGCACATGCACACACCAAAGCCATCTCCTGAATTTATCATTGAGAATTTTTGTTTTGAAATATTTTTAAAATATGCTTTACATCAAGGAAACAAAGTACTGTGATCTATAATAAAACAGTTGAAAAGTTACATTGCAGCAATGCAGGTTTTACTCTGGGAGTGCGGCTTGTGGAGATGACTGTTTATAATATTTTTTATTTATATTTGACATATTAGGGATGGTTATTTAGTAGAAATTTGGATTTAAAGAAAATGCACATTTTTTTAAACCTTGGTATGTCTTATGCCATTACAAAAATATTGATTAATAAAAAAAAATGTGTGTGTCTGGGGAGGGGGGGAGGCTGTAGTAAATTTACGTGTACTGTGTGTACTGTATTATGTCTGTTCCATATTATTGATTGTTCAATATATCAATTTATATAAATATATTCTTTTTATCAGACGTATAGGAATATATTTTATAAGGACCCCCTCTTTTTTAGAGTTTAGAAAAACAGAACATAATTTTTATTTGTCTCATCAGGTTAAAAAGTAACAACTATTACTGAAATAAAATATTCCAGTTTTAAAAAACTTGTAAATTATTTATCAAAATAATTTTATCGTGGTGTCAAGGAATTAAATAAAAAATCTGACAAAATGTATGCTTAAAACTAATTTTTAAGATATGCTTGCCATGAAAAGGCAGGTTTACTGTATGTAATGAGCCTTTCACTATTTTATAAGGTCTTATTCTAGGTATATGTAATAATACTTATTTTTCCTAAATGAAATGATAAAAATAATTCTTGGCTAAATCATGAAAACTTTTGTTCATAAAAAATATTCAGAAATTAAAATAATACTTGTTTGAACAAAATTGCTTTGATTCGTACTTTATCATATAAGACATTCACCTTTATTTAATTTTTTTATTTTGTCTTTCAAAAAGAGTAACTTTTAATTGCTCTAAAATTAATTTAATTTCAGATTATTAAGTCAAAAATAAACATAAATAAATTAAACAAGCAAACAATCAAAAAGGAAAGGGAGAAGAGGTAGAAAAAAGTTATAATATCACAGAATACAAGAGTAATTTTTATATAATTTAAAATTAATTTAATTTGAAAATATTAAGTTATATAAGCAATGAACATTAATAATCTAATGAGAATAGTAATTTAATAAAATAAAATAATAGATTACTACTTTAAGTACCAATATTTAAATTTAGTTACATTATTTACATTTAAATAATGAAACCTAACTTTACTGATATATACAATGTATGCTAAACACTGTACTATATTGCAGAAAAATGAACTTTTTTTTTATAATATTTCTTTCATAAATATATATTTATAAAATATTATATAAAAGGTAATTGAAAGTTTTCACTTAAAATTTCAGTCACATCCAGTGACAAATAATTACATATTGTATTTATTTGTTGTTTGCGCAGTTTTAATGAAATTAAAACTTTACAATAAAAGCTATATTAATTATATTGTATACACATATTTTATTGATTTAATTTATTAACATTTTTGTCGCAACACATTTTGACGTTGTCACGCTAACAATAAGCAGAGAGAAAAATTGGGTCAGAGCTGGAAGTCTGCACGGGCCGAATTTCCAGGACCGGGTTCAGCCCAGCCAGGCCCGCACGGAAACTCTCCTGACCCGGTCAGTGTAAAATTAAAAGTTCGGACAACCCCCGATTCTTTTATATTTTCACAGTTCAGGGTCAGCCCGTACAAAAATAAGTAAAAACAGATCTGCTCCGGCCCATGAAATAAACAATTAAATATGCTCGGGTCGTTACATATTTAAAGGAAAATTTTTCAATATATTATAGATTATGCATCTTCAAGACGAATTACACAATAGCAACCTTAATTATTGCTTAGAAACTAGACTTTGCAACATTCAAATAAAGATTCATTAAAAAAGTTGATGTAACTTAGTACAAAAGAAGGTTAAAATATAATAACTTTTGAAGTTGTATAAGTATATTTTTGAAAATATTTCTTTGTAATTTATTATGGCTATTCTCAAATCCAAAGGAACTACTTTCTGAGACATTTCTGAATTAATTCTTGTCCAGAAATGTATAAAATGGGCAGATTTTCGTATTCAGAAACTTTGTACTGGAATGGTGTTGCCCATTTTTTGATAAAGCAAAAGATCTATCAAAAATACTGTCAAAGTGAACCTCTTGAACTTGAACGCTTTGAATTTTCGCACGCGAAACCTGCGAAGAGAATTATAAACCTGCGGAATAAATTAAAAATCTTCCAGTGAGGTTAACACCCCCCCC